>JANJYJ010000989.1:0-195732 GCA_033220585.1 Dipteronia sinensis
CCACCCTCATGATGCCTTGGTCGGGCTACCACCCCCAAGAAGGGTCTGAGTGTAAGAGCATAGTTGCCATCTAGATCTCGAGACCAGGAAATAGATAAACAGCCCTCCTGATGCCTTGGTCGGGCTACCACCCCCAAGAAGGGTCTGAGTGTAAGAGCATAGTTGCCATCTAGATCTCGAGACCAGGAAATAGCTAAACAGCCCTCCTGATGCCTTGGTCGGGCTACCACCCCCAAGAAGGGTCTGAGTGTAAGAGCATAGTTGCCATCTAGATCTCGAGACCAGGAAATAGCTAAATAGCCCTCCTGATGCCTTGGTCGGGCTACCACCCCCAAGAAGGGTCTGAGTGTAAGAGCGTAGTTGCCATCCAGATCTCGAGACCAGGAAATAGCTAAACAACCCTCCTAATGCCTTGGTCGGGCTACCACCCCTAAGAAGGGTCTGAGTGTAAGAGGAAAGTTGCCATCAAGATCTCGAGACCAGGAAATAACTAAACAGCCCTCCTAATGCCTTGTCGAGCTACCACCGCTAAGAAGCGTCTGAGTGTAAGAGCATAGTTGCCGTCCAGATCTCGAGACCAGGAAATAGCTAAACAGCCCTCCTAATGCCTTGGTCAGGCTACCACCCCTAAGAAGGGTCTGAGTATAAGAGCATATTTGCCATCCAGATTTCGAGTCCAGGAAATAGCTGAACCACCCTCATGATGCCTTGGTCGGGCTACCACCCCCAAGAAGGGTCTGAGTGTAAGAGTATAGTTGCCATCTAGTTCTCGAGACCAGGAAATAGATAAACAGCCCTCCTGATGCCTTGGTCGGGCTACCACGCCCAATAAGGTTCTGAGTGTAAGAGCATAGTTGCCATCCAGATCTCGAGACCAGGAAATAGCTAAACAGCCCTCCTTATGCCTTGGTCGGCCTACCACCCCCAAGAAGGGTCTGAGTGTAAGAGCATAATTGCCATCCAGATCTCTAGACCAGGAAATTGCTAAACAACCCTCCTGATGCCTTGGTCGGGTTACCACCCCCAAGAAGGGTCCGAGTGTAAGAGCATAGTTGCCATCTGGATCTCGAGACAAGAAAATAGCTAACCAACCCTCCTGATGCCTTGGTCGGGCTACCACCCCCAAGAAGGGTCTGAGTGTAAGAGTATAGTTGCCATCTAGTTCTCGAGACCAGGAAATAGATAAACAGCCCTCCTGATGCCTTGGTCGGGCTACCACGCCCAATAAGGTTCTGAGTGTAAGAGCATAGTTGCCATCCAGATCTCGAGACCAGGAAATAGCTAAACAGCCCTCCTTATGCCTTGGTCGGCCTACCACCCCCAAGAAGGGTCTGAGTGTAAGAGCATAATTGCCATCCAGATCTCTAGACCAGGAAATTGCTAAACAACCCTCCTGATGCCTTGGTCGGGTTACCACCCCCAAGAAGGGTCCGAGTGTAAGAGCATAGTTGCCATCTGGATCTCGAGACAAGAAAATAGCTAACCAACCCTCCTGATGCCTTGGTCGGGCTACCACCCCCAAGAAGGGTCTGAGAGTAAGAGCATAGTTGCCATCCATATCTCGAGACCAGAAATAGCTAAACAGCCCTCCTAATGCATTGGTTAGGCTACCACCCCTAAGAAGGGTCTTAGTGTAAGAGCAAAGTTGCCATCAAGATCTCGAGACCAGGAAATAACTAAACAGCCCTCCTAATGCCGTGTCGAGCTACCACCCCCAGGAAGCGTCTGAGTGTAAGAGCATAGTTGCCGTCCAGATCTCGAGACCAGGAAATAGCTAAACAGCCCTCCTGATGCCTTGGTGTAGCTACCACCCCCAAGAAAGGTCTGAGTGTAAGAGCATAGTTGCTATCCAGATCTCGAGACCAGGAAATAGCTAAACAGCCCTCATGATGCCTTGGTCGGGCTACCACCCCCAAGAAGGGTCTGAGTTTAAGAGCATAGTTGCCATCCAGATCTCGAGACCAGGAAATAGATAAACAACCCTCCTGATGCCTTGGTCGGGCTACCACCCCCACGAAGGGTCCGAGTGTAAGAGCATAGTTGCCATCTAGATCTCGAGACCAGGAAATAGCTAAAAAACCCTCCTGATGCCTTGGTCGGACTACCACCCCCAAGAAAGGTCTGAGTGTAAGAGCATAGTTGCCATCCAGATCTCGAGACCAGGAAATAGCTAAACAGCCCTCCTAATGCCTTGGTCAGGCTACCACCCCTAAGAAGGGTCTGAGTGTAAGAGCATAGTTGCTGTCCAGATCTCGAGACCAGGATATAGCTAAACAGCCCTCCTGATGCCTTGGTTTGGCTACCACCCCCAAGAAAGGTCTGAGTGTAAGAGCATAGTTGCCATCCAGATCTCGAGACCAGGAAATAGCTAAACAGCCCTCATGATGCCTTGGTCGGGTACAACCCCCAAGAAGGGTCTGAGATTAAGAGCATAGTTGCCATCCAGATCTCGAGACCTGGAAATAGATAAATAGCCCTTTTGATGCCTTTTTCAGGATACCACCCCCAAGAAGGATCTAATTGTAAGAGCATAGTTGCACTTAAGACCTCGAGACCAGGAAATTTCTAAACAACCCTCCTGATGCCTTGGTCGGGCTACCACCCCAAGAAGGGTCCTGAGTGTAAGAGCATAGTTGCCATCTAGATCTCGAGACTAGGGAATAGCTAAATAGCCCTCCTAATGCCTTGTCGAGCTACCACCCCCAGGAAGCGTCTGAGTGTAAGAGCATAGTTGCCGTCCAGATCTCGAGACCAGGAAATAGCTAAACAGCCCTCCTGATGCCTTGGTCTGGCTACCACCCCCAAGAAAGGTCTGAGTGTAAGAGCATAGTTGCCATCCAGATCCAGAGACCAGGAAATAGCTAAACAGCCCTCATGATGCCTTGGTCGGGCTACCACCCCCAAGAAGGGTCTGAGTTTAAGAGCATAGTTGCCATCAAGATCTCGAGACCAGTAAATAGATAAACAGCCGTTTTGATGCCTTTTTCAGGATACCACCCCCAAGAAGGATCTAAGTGTAAGAGCATAGTTGCCATCCAGATCTCGAGACCAGGGAATAGCTAAACAACCCTCCTGATGTCTTGGTCTGGCTACCACCCCTAAGAAAGGTCTGAGTGTAAGAGCATAGTTGCCATCCAGATATCGAGACCAGGAAATAGCTAAACAACCCTCATGTTGCCTTGGTCGGGCTACCACCCTCAAGAAGGGTCTAAGTGTAAGAGGACAGTTGCCATCAAGATCTCGAGACCGGGAAATAGCTAAACAGCCCTCCTGATGCCTTGGTCGGGCTACCATTCCCAAGAAGGGTCTGAGTGTAAGAGCATAGTTGCCATCATGCTCTCGAGACTAGGAAATAGCTAAACAGCCCTTCTAATGCCTTAGTCGGGCTATCAACCCGAAGAAAGGTCTTAGTGTAAGAGCATAATTGCCATCCAGATCTCGAGACTAGGAAATAGCTAAACAACCCTCCTGATGCCTTGGTCGGGCTACGACCCCCAAGAAGGGTCTGAGTGTAAGAGCATAGTTGCCATCTAGATCTCGAGACCAGGAAATAGCTAAACAGCCCTCCTGATGCCTTGGTCGGGCTACCACCCCCAAGAAGGCTCTGAGTGTAAGAGCATAGCTGCCATCCAGATCTCGAGACCAGGAAATAGCTAAACAGCCCTCCTAATGCCTTGGTCAGGCTACCACGCCTAAGAAGGGTCTGAGTGTAAGAGGAAAGTTGCCATCAAGATCTCGAGACCAGGAAATAACTAAACAGCCCTCCTAATGCCTTGTCGAGCTACCACCCCTAAGAAGCGTCTGAGTGTAAGAGCATAGTTGCCGTCCAGATCTCGAGACCAGGAAATATCTAAACAGCCCTCCTAATGCCTTGGTCAGGCTACCACCCCTAAGAAGGGTCTGAGTGTAAGAGCATATTTGCCATCTAGATCTCGAGTCCAGGAAATAGCTGAACCACCCTCATGATGCCTTGGTCGGGCTACCACCTCCAAAAATGGTCTGAGTGTAAGAGCATAGTTGCCATCTAGATCTCGAGACCAGGAAATAGATAAACAGCCCTCCTGATGCCTTGGTCGGGCTACCACGCCCAATAAGGTTCTGAGTGTAAGAGTATAGTTGCCATCCAGATCTCGAGACCAGGAAATAGCTAAACAGCCCTCCTTATGCCTTGGTCGGCCTACCACCCCCAAGAAGGGTCTGAGTGTAAGAGCATAATTGCCATCCAGATCTCGACACCAGTAAATAGCTAAACAACCCTCCTGATGCCTTGGCCGGGTTACCACCCCCAAGAAGTGTCTGAGTGTAAGAGCATAGTTGCCATCTGGATCTCGAGACAAGAAAATAGCTAACCAACCCTCCTAATGCCTTGGTCGGGCTACCACCCCCAAGAAGGGTCTGAGAGTAAGAGCATAGTTGCCATCCATATCTCGAGACCAGGAAATAGCTAAACAGCCCTCCTAATAATGCATTGGTCAGGCTACCACCCCTAAGAAGGGTCTTAGTGTAAGAGCAAAGTTGCCATCAAGATCTCGAGTCCAGGAAATAGCTGAACCACCCTCATGATGCCTTGGTCGGGCTACCACCCCCAAGAAGGGTCTGAGTGTAAGAGCATAGTTGCCATCTAGATCTCGAGACCAGGAAATAGATAAACAGCCCTCCTGATGCCTTGGTCGGGCTACCACCCCCAAGAAGGGTCTGAGTGTAAGAGCATAGTTGCCATCCAGATCTCGAGACCAGGAAATAGCTAAACAACCCTCCTAATGCCTTGGTCGGGCTACCACCCCTAAGAAGGGTCTGAGTGTAAGAGGAAAGTTGCCATCAAGATCTCGAGACCAGGAAATAACTAAACAGCCCTCCTAATGCCTTGTCGAGCTACCACCGCTAAGAAGCGTCTGAGTGTAAGAGAATAGTTGCCGTCCAGATCTCGAGACCAAGAAATAGCTAAACAGCCCTCCTAATGCCTTGGTCAGGCTACCACCCCTAAGAAGGGTCTGAGTATAAGAGCATATTTGCCATCCAGATTTCGAGTCCAGGAAATAGCTGAACCACCCTCATGATGCCTTGGTCGGGCTACCACCCCCAAGAAGGGTCTGAGTGTAAGAGCATAGTTGCCATCTAGATCTCGAGACCAGGAAATAGATAAACAGCCCTCCTTATGCCTTGGTCGGGCTACCACGCCCAATAAGGTTCTGAGTGTAAGAGCATAGTTGCCATCCATATCTCGAGACCAGGAAATAGCTAAACAGCCCTCCTAATGCATTGGTCAGGCTACCACCCCTAAGAAGGGTCTTAGTGTAAGAGCAAAGTTGCCATCAAGATCTCGAGTCCAGGAAATAGCTGAACCACCCTCATGATGCCTTGGTCGGGCTACCACCCCCAAGAAGGGTCTGAGTGTAAGAGCATAGTTGTCATCTAGATTTCGAGACCAGGAAATAGATAAACAGCCCTCCTGATGCCTTGGTCGGGCTACCACCCCTAAGAAGGGTCTGAGTGTAAGAGCATAGTTGCCATCTAGATCTCGAGACTAGGAAATAGCTAAACAGCCCTCCTGATGCCTTGGTCGGGCTACCACCCCCAAGAAGGGTCTGAGTGTAAGAGCATAGTTGCCGTCCAGATCTCGAGACCAGGAAATAGCTAAACAGCCCTCCTAATTCCTTGGTCAGGCTACCACCCCTAAGAAGGGTCTGAGTGTAAGAGAATATTTGCCATCAAGATCTCGAGTCCAGGAAATAGCTGAACCACCCTCATGATGCCTTGGTCGGGCTACCACCCCCAAGAAGGGTCTGAGTGTAAGAGTATAGTTGCCATCTAGTTCTCGAGACCAGGAAATAGATAAACAGCCCTCCTGATGCCTTGGTCGGGCTACCACGCCCAATAAGGTTCTGAGTGTAAGAGCATAGTTGCCATCCAGATCTCGAGACCAGGAAATAGCTAAACAGCCCTCCTTATGCCTTGGTCGGCCTACCACCCCCAAGAAGGGTCTGAGTGTAAGAGCATAATTGCCATCCAGATCTCTAGACCAGGAAATTGCTAAACAACCCTCCTGATGCCTTGGTCGGGTTACCACCCCCAAGAAGGGTCCGAGTGTAAGAGCATAGTTGCCATCTGGATCTCGAGACAAGAAAATAGCTAACCAACCCTCCTGATGCCTTGGTCGGGCTACCACCCCCAAGAAGGGTCTGAGAGTAAGAGCATAGTTGCCATCCATATCTGGAGACCAGAAATAGCTAAACAGCCCTCCTAATGCATTGGTTAGGCTACCACCCCTAAGAAGGGTCTTAGTGTAAGAGCAAAGTTGCCATCAAGATCTCGAGACCAGGAAATAACTAAACAGCCCTCCTAATGCCGTGTCGAGCTACCACCCCCAGGAAGCGTCTGAGTGTAAGAGCATAGTTGCCGTCCAGATCTCGAGACCAGGAAATAGCTAAACAGCCCTCCTGATGCCTTGGTGTAGCTACCACCCCCAAGAAAGGTCTGAGTGTAAGAGCATAGTTGCTATCCAGATCTCGAGACCAGGAAATAGCTAAACAGCCCTCATGATGCCTTGGTCGGGCTACCACCCCCAAGAAGGGTCTGAGTTTAAGAGCATAGTTGCCATCCAGATCTCGAGACCAGGAAATAGATAAACAACCCTCCTGATGCCTTGGTCGGGCTACCACCCCCACGAAGGGTCCGAGTGTAAGAGCATAGTTGCCATCTAGATCTCGAGACCAGGAAATAGCTAAAAAACCCTCCTGATGCCTTGGTCGGACTACCACCCCCAAGAAAGGTCTGAGTGTAAGAGCATAGTTGCCATCCAGATCTCGAGACCAGGAAATAGCTAAACAGCCCTCCTAATGCCTTGGTCAGGCTACCACCCCTAAGAAGGGTCTGAGTGTAAGAGCATAGTTGCTGTCCAGATCTCGAGACCAGGATATAGCTAAACAGCCCTCCTGATGCCTTGGTTTGGCTACCACCCCCAAGAAAGGTCTGAGTGTAAGAGCATAGTTGCCATCCAGATCTCGAGACCAGGAAATAGCTAAACAGCCCTCATGATGCCTTGGTCGGGTACAACCCCCAAGAAGGGTCTGAGATTAAGAGCATAGTTGCCATCCAGATCTCGAGACCTGGAAATAGATAAATAGCCCTTTTGATGCCTTTTTCAGGATACCACCCCCAAGAAGGATCTAATTGTAAGAGCATAGTTGCACTTAAGACCTCGAGACCAGGAAATTTCTAAACAACCCTCCTGATGCCTTGGTCGGGCTACCACCCCAAGAAGGGTCCTGAGTGTAAGAGCATAGTTGCCATCTAGATCTCGAGACTAGGGAATAGCTAAATAGCCCTCCTAATGCCTTGTCGAGCTACCACCCCCAGGAAGCGTCTGAGTGTAAGAGCATAGTTGCCGTCCAGATCTCGAGACCAGGAAATAGCTAAACAGCCCTCCTGATGCCTTGGTCTGGCTACCACCCCCAAGAAAGGTCTGAGTGTAAGAGCATAGTTGCCATCCAGATCTCGAGACCAGGAAATAGCTAAACAGCCCTCCTTATGCCTTGGTCGGCCTACCACCCCCAAGAAGGGTCTGAGTGTAAGAGCATAATTGCCATCCAGATCTCTAGACCAGGAAATTGCTAAACAACCCTCCTGATGCCTTGGTCGGGTTACCACCCCCAAGAAGGGTCCGAGTGTAAGAGCATAGTTGCCATCTGGATCTCGAGACAAGAAAATAGCTAACCAACCCTCCTGATGCCTTGGTCGGGCTACCACCCCCAAGAAGGGTCTGAGAGTAAGAGCATAGTTGCCATCCATATCTGGAGACCAGAAATAGCTAAACAGCCCTCCTAATGCATTGGTTAGGCTACCACCCCTAAGAAGGGTCTTAGTGTAAGAGCAAAGTTGCCATCAAGATCTCGAGACCAGGAAATAACTAAACAGCCCTCCTAATGCCGTGTCGAGCTACCACCCCCAGGAAGCGTCTGAGTGTAAGAGCATAGTTGCCGTCCAGATCTCGAGACCAGGAAATAGCTAAACAGCCCTCCTGATGCCTTGGTGTAGCTACCACCCCCAAGAAAGGTCTGAGTGTAAGAGCATAGTTGCTATCCAGATCTCGAGACCAGGAAATAGCTAAACAGCCCTCATGATGCCTTGGTCGGGCTACCACCCCCAAGAAGGGTCTGAGTTTAAGAGCATAGTTGCCATCCAGATCTCGAGACCAGGAAATAGATAAACAACCCTCCTGATGCCTTGGTCGGGCTACCACCCCCACGAAGGGTCCGAGTGTAAGAGCATAGTTGCCATCTAGATCTCGAGACCAGGAAATAGCTAAAAAACCCTCCTGATGCCTTGGTCGGACTACCACCCCCAAGAAAGGTCTGAGTGTAAGAGCATAGTTGCCATCCAGATCTCGAGACCAGGAAATAGCTAAACAGCCCTCCTAATGCCTTGGTCAGGCTACCACCCCTAAGAAGGGTCTGAGTGTAAGAGCATAGTTGCTGTCCAGATCTCGAGACCAGGATATAGCTAAACAGCCCTCCTGATGCCTTGGTTTGGCTACCACCCCCAAGAAAGGTCTGAGTGTAAGAGCATAGTTGCCATCCAGATCTCGAGACCAGGAAATAGCTAAACAGCCCTCATGATGCCTTGGTCGGGTACAACCCCCAAGAAGGGTCTGAGATTAAGAGCATAGTTGCCATCCAGATCTCGAGACCTGGAAATAGATAAATAGCCCTTTTGATGCCTTTTTCAGGATACCACCCCCAAGAAGGATCTAATTGTAAGAGCATAGTTGCACTTAAGACCTCGAGACCAGGAAATTTCTAAACAACCCTCCTGATGCCTTGGTCGGGCTACCACCCCAAGAAGGGTCCTGAGTGTAAGAGCATAGTTGCCATCTAGATCTCGAGACTAGGGAATAGCTAAATAGCCCTCCTAATGCCTTGTCGAGCTACCACCCCCAGGAAGCGTCTGAGTGTAAGAGCATAGTTGCCGTCCAGATCTCGAGACCAGGAAATAGCTAAACAGCCCTCCTGATGCCTTGGTCTGGCTACCACCCCCAAGAAAGGTCTGAGTGTAAGAGCATAGTTGCCATCCAGATCCAGAGACCAGGAAATAGCTAAACAGCCCTCATGATGCCTTGGTCGGGCTACCACCCCCAAGAAGGGTCTGAGTTTAAGAGCATAGTTGCCATCAAGATCTCGAGACCAGTAAATAGATAAACAGCCGTTTTGATGCCTTTTTCAGGATACCACCCCCAAGAAGGATCTAAGTGTAAGAGCATAGTTGCCATCCAGATCTCGAGACCAGGGAATAGCTAAACAACCCTCCTGATGTCTTGGTCTGGCTACCACCCCTAAGAAAGGTCTGAGTGTAAGAGCATAGTTGCCATCCAGATATCGAGACCAGGAAATAGCTAAACAACCCTCATGTTGCCTTGGTCGGGCTACCACCCTCAAGAAGGGTCTAAGTGTAAGAGGACAGTTGCCATCAAGATCTCGAGACCGTGAAATAGCTAAACAGCCCTCCTGATGCCTTGGTCGGGCTACCATTCCCAAGAAGGGTCTGAGTGTAAGAGCATAGTTGCCATCATGCTCTCGAGACCAGGAAATAGCTAAACAGCCCTTCTAATGCCTTAGTCGGGCTATCAACCCGAAGAAAGGTCTTAGTGTAAGAGCATAATTGCCATCCAGATCTCGAGACTAGGAAATAGCTAAACAACCCTCCTGATGCCTTGGTCGGGCTACGACCCCCAAGAAGGGTCTGAGTGTAAGAGCATAGTTGCCATCTAGATCTCGAGACCAGGAAATAGCTAAACAGCCCTCCTGATGCCTTGGTCGGGCTACCACCCCCAAGAAGGCTCTGAGTGTAAGAGCATAGCTGCCATCCAGATCTCGAGACCAGGAAATAGCTAAACAGCCCTCCTAATGCCTTGGTCAGGCTACCACGCCTAAGAAGGGTCTGAGTGTAAGAGGAAAGTTGCCATCAAGATCTCGAGACCAGGAAATAACTAAACAGCCCTCCTAATGCCTTGTCGAGCTACCACCCCTAAGAAGCGTCTGAGTGTAAGAGCATAGTTGCCGTCCAGATCTCGAGACCAGGAAATAGCTAAACAGCCCTCCTAATGCCTTGGTCAGGCTACCACCCCTAAGAAGGGTCTGAGTGTAAGAGCATATTTGCCATCTAGATCTCGAGTCCAGGAAATAGCTGAACCACCCTCATGATGCCTTGGTCGGGCTACCACCTCCAAAAATGGTCTGAGTGTAAGAGCATAGTTGCCATCTAGATCTCGAGACCAGGAAATAGATAAACAGCCCTCCTGATGCCTTGGTCGGGCTACCACGCCCAATAAGGTTCTGAGTGTAAGAGTATAGTTGCCATCCAGATCTCGAGACCAGGAAATAGCTAAACAGCCCTCCTTATGCCTTGGTCGGCCTACCACCCCCAAGAAGGGTCTGAGTGTAAGAGCATAATTGCCATCCAGATCTCGACACCAGTAAATAGCTAAACAACCCTCCTGATGCCTTGGCCGGGTTACCACCCCCAAGAAGTGTCTGAGTGTAAGAGCATAGTTGCCATCTGGATCTCGAGACAAGAAAATAGCTAACCAACCCTCCTAATGCCTTGGTCGGGCTACCACCCCCAAGAAGGGTCTGAGAGTAAGAGCATAGTTGCCATCCATATCTCGAGACCAGGAAATAGCTAAACAGCCCTCCTAATAATGCATTGGTCAGGCTACCACCCCTAAGAAGGGTCTTAGTGTAAGAGCAAAGTTGCCATCAAGATCTCGAGTCCAGGAAATAGCTGAACCACCCTCATGATGCCTTGGTCGGGCTACCACCCCCAAGAAGGGTCTGAGTGTAAGAGCATAGTTGCCATCTAGATCTCGAGACCAGGAAATAGATAAACAGCCCTCCTGATGCCTTGGTCGGGCTACCACCCCCAAGAAGTGTCTGAGTGTAAGAGCATAGTTGCCATCTAGATCTCGAGACCAGGAAATAGCTAAACAGCCCTCCTGATGCCTTGGTCGGGCTACCACCCCCAAGAAGGGTCTGAGTGTAAGAGCATAGTTGCCATCTAGATCTCGAGACCAGTAAATAGCTAAATAGCCCTCCTGATGCCTTGGTCGGGCTACCACCCCCAAGAAGGGTCTGAGTGTAAGAGCATAGTTGCCATCCAGATCTCGAGACCAGGAAATAGCTAAACAACCCTCCTAATGCCTTGGTCGGGCTACCACCCCTAAGAAGGGTCTGAGTGTAAGAGGAAAGTTGCCATCAAGATCTCGAGACCAGGAAATAACTAAACAGCCCTCCTAATGCCTTGTCGAGCTACCACCGCTAAGAAGCGTCTGAGTGTAAGAGAATAGTTGCCGTCCAGATCTCGAGACCAAGAAATAGCTAAACAGCCCTCCTAATGCCTTGGTCAGGCTACCACCCCTAAGAAGGGTCTGAGTATAAGAGCATATTTGCCATCCAGATTTCGAGTCCAGGAAATAGCTGAACCACCCTCATGATGCCTTGGTCGGGCTACCACCCCCAAGAAGGGTCTGAGTGTAAGAGCATAGTTGCCATCTAGATCTCGAGACCAGGAAATAGATAAACAGCCCTCCTTATGCCTTGGTCGGGCTACCACGCCCAATAAGGTTCTGAGTGTAAGAGCATAGTTGCCATCCATATCTCGAGACCAGGAAATAGCTAAACAGCCCTCCTAATGCATTGGTCAGGCTACCACCCCTAAGAAGGGTCTTAGTGTAAGAGCAAAGTTGCCATCAAGATCTCGAGTCCAGGAAATAGCTGAACCACCCTCATGATGCCTTGGTCGGGCTACCACCCCCAAGAAGGGTCTGAGTGTAAGAGCATAGTTGTCATCTAGATTTCGAGACCAGGAAATAGATAAACAGCCCTCCTGATGCCTTGGTCGGGCTACCACCCCTAAGAAGGGTCTGAGTGTAAGAGCATAGTTGCCATCTAGATCTCGAGACTAGGAAATAGCTAAACAGCCCTCCTGATGCCTTGGTCGGGCTACCACCCCCAACAAGGGTCTGAGTGTAAGAGCATAGTTGCCGTCCAGATCTCGAGACCAGGAAATAGCTAAACAGCCCTCCTAATTCCTTGGTCAGGCTACCACCCCTAAGAAGGGTCTGAGTGTAAGAGAATATTTGCCATCAAGATCTCGAGTCCAGGAAATAGCTGAACCACCCTCATGATGCCTTGGTCGGGCTACCACCCCTAAGAAGGGTCTGAGTGTAAGAGTATAGTTGCCATCTAGTTCTCGAGACCAGGAAATAGATAAACAGCCCTCCTGATGCCTTGGTCGGGCTACCACGCCCAATAAGGTTCTGAGTGTAAGAGCATAGTTGCCATCCAGATCTCGAGACCAGGAAATAGCTAAACAGCCCTCCTTATGCCTTGGTCGGCCTACCACCCCCAAGAAGGGTCTGAGTGTAAGAGCATAATTGCCATCCAGATCTCTAGACCAGGAAATTGCTAAACAACCCTCCTGATGCCTTGGTCGGGTTACCACCCCCAAGAAGGGTCCGAGTGTAAGAGCATAGTTGCCATCTGGATCTCGAGACAAGAAAATAGCTAACCAACCCTCCTGATGCCTTGGTCGGGCTACCACCCCCAAGAAGGGTCCGAGAGTAAGAGCATAGTTGCCATCCATATCTCGAGACCAGAAATAGCTAAACAGCCCTCCTAATGCATTGGTTAGGCTACCACCCCTAAGAAGGGCCTTAGTGTAAGAGCAAAGTTGCCATCAAGATCTCGAGACCAGGAAATAACTAAACAGCCCTCCTAATGCCGTGTCGAGCTACCACCCCCAGGAAGCGTCTGAGTGTAAGAGCATAGTTGCCGTCCAGATCTCGAGACCAGGAAATAGCTAAACAGCCCTCCTGATGCCTTGGTGTAGCTACCACCCCCAAGAAAGGTCTGAGTGTAAGAGCATAGTTGCTATCCAGATCTCGAGACCAGGAAATAGCTAAACAGCCCTCATGATGCCTTGGTCGGGCTACCACCCCCAAGAAGGGTCTGAGTTTAAGAGCATAGTTGCCATCCAGATCTCGAGACCAGGAAATAGATAAACAACCCTCCTGATGCCTTGGTCGGGCTACCACCCCCACGAAGGGTCCGAGTGTAAGAGCATAGTTGCCATCTAGATCTCGAGACCAGGAAATAGCTAAAAAACCCTCCTGATGCCTTGGTCGGACTACCACCCCCAAGAAAGGTCTGAGTGTAAGAGCATAGTTGCCATCCAGATCTCGAGACCAGGAAATAGCTAAACAGCCCTCCTAATGCCTTGGTCAGGCTACCACCCCTAAGAAGGGTCTGAGTGTAAGAGCATAGTTGCTGTCCAGATCTCGAGACCAGGATATAGCTAAACAGCCCTCCTGATGCCTTGGTTTGGCTACCACCCCCAAGAAAGGTCTGAGTGTAAGAGCATAGTTGCCATCCAGATCTCGAGACCAGGAAATAGCTAAACAGCCCTCATGATGCCTTGGTCGGGTACAACCCCCAAGAAGGGTCTGAGATTAAGAGCATAGTTGCCATCCAGATCTCGAGACCTGGAAATAGATAAATAGCCCTTTTGATGCCTTTTTCAGGATACCACCCCCAAGAAGGATCTAATTGTAAGAGCATAGTTGCACTTAAGACCTCGAGACCAGGAAATTTCTAAACAACCCTCCTGATGCCTTGGTCGGGCTACCACCCCAAGAAGGGTCCTGAGTGTAAGAGCATAGTTGCCATCTAGATCTCGAGACTAGGGAATAGCTAAATAGCCCTCCTAATGCCTTGTCGAGCTACCACCCCCAGGAAGCGTCTGAGTGTAAGAGCATAGTTGCCGTCCAGATCTCGAGACCAGGAAATAGCTAAACAGCCCTCCTGATGCCTTGGTCTGGCTACCACCCCCAAGAAAGGTCTGAGTGTAAGAGCATAGTTGCCATCCAGATCCAGAGACCAGGAAATAGCTAAACAGCCCTCATGATGCCTTGGTCGGGCTACCACCCCCAAGAAGGGTCTGAGTTTAAGAGCATAGTTGCCATCAAGATCTCGAGACCAGTAAACAGATAAACAGCCGTTTTGATGCCTTTTTCAGGATACCACCCCCAAGAAGGATCTAAGTGTAAGAGCATAGTTGCCATCCAGATCTCGAGACCAGGGAATAGCTAAACAACCCTCCTGATGTCTTGGTCTGGCTACCACCCCTAAGAAAGGTCTGAGTGTAAGAGCATAGTTGCCATCCAGATATCGAGACCAGGAAATAGCTAAACAACCCTCATGTTGCCTTGGTCGGGCTACCACCCTCAAGAAGGGTCTGAGTGTAAGAGGACAGTTGCCATCAAGATCTCGAGACCGGGAAATAGCTAAATAGCCCTCCTGATGCCTTGGTCGGGCTACCATTCCCAAGAAGGGTCTGAGTGTAAGAGCATAGTTGCCATCATGCTCTCGAGACCAGGAAATAGCTAAACAGCCCTTCTAATGCCTTAGTCGGGCTATCAACCCGAAGAAAGGTCTTAGTGTAAGAGCATAATTGCCATCCAGATCTCGAGACTAGGAAATAGCTAAACAACCCTCCTGATGCCTTGGTCGGGCTACGACCCCCAAGAAGGGTCTGAGTGTAAGAGCATAGTTGCCATCTAGATCTCGAGACCAGGAAATAGCTAAACAGCCCTCCTGATGCCTTGGTCGGGCTACCACCCCCAAGAAGGCTCTGAGTGTAAGAGCATAGCTGCCATCCAGATCTCGAGACCAGGAAATAGCTAAACAGCCCTCCTAATGCCTTGGTCAGGCTACCACGCCTAAGAAGGGTCTGAGTGTAAGAGGAAAGTTGCCATCAAGATCTCGAGACCAGGAAATAACTAAACAGCCCTCCTAATGCCTTATCGAGCTACCACCCCTAAGAAGCGTCTGAGTGTAAGAGCATAGTTGCCGTCCAGATCTCGAGACCAGGAAATAGCTAAACAGCCCTCCTAATGCCTTGGTCAGGCTACCACCCCTAAGAAGGGTCTGAGTGTAAGAGCATATTTGCCATCTAGATCTCGAGTCCAGGAAATAGCTGAACCACCCTCATGATGCCTTGGTCGGGCTACCACCTCCAAAAATGGTCTGAGTGTAAGAGCATAGTTGCCATCTAGATCTCGAGACCAGGAAATAGATAAACAGCCCTCCTGATGCCTTGGTCGGGCTACCACGCCCAATAAGGTTCTGAGTGTAAGAGTATAGTTGCCATCCAGATCTCGAGACCAGGAAATAGCTAAACAGCCCTCCTTATGCCTTGGTCGGCCTACCACCCCCAAGAAGGGTCTGAGTGTAAGAGCATAATTGCCATCCAGATCTCGACACCAGGAAATAGCTAAACAACCCTCCTGATGCCTTGGCCGGGTTACCACCCCCAAGAAGTGTCTGAGTGTAAGAGCATAGTTGCCATCTGGATCTCGAGACAAGAAAATAGCTAACCAACCCTCCTAATGCCTTGGTCGGGCTACCACCCCCAAGAAGGGTCTGAGAGTAAGAACATAGTTGCCATCCATATCTCGAGACCAGGAAATAGCTAAACAGCCCTCCTAATAATGCATTGGTCAGGCTACCACCCCTAAGAAGGGTCTTAGTGTAAGAGCAAAGTTGCCATCAAGATCTCGAGTCCAGGAAATAGCTGAACCACCCTCATGATGCCTTGGTCGGGCTACCACCCCCAAGAAGGGTCTGAGTGTAAGAGCATAGTTGCCATCTAGATCTCGAGACCAGGAAATAGATAAACAGCCCTCCTGATGCCTTGGTCGGGCTACCACCCCCAAGAAGGGTCTGAGTGTAAGAGCATAGTTGCCATCTAGATCTCGAGACCAGGAAATAGCTAAACAGCCCTCCTGATGCCTTGGTCGGGCTACCACCCCCAAGAAGGGTCTGAGTGTAAGAGCATAGTTGCCATCTAGATCTCGAGACCAGTAAATAGCTAAATAGCCCTCCTGATGCCTTGGTCGGGCTACCACCCCCAAGAAGGGTCTGAGTGTAAGAGCATAGTTGCCATCCAGATCTCGAGACCAGGAAATAGCTAAACAACCCTCCTAATGCCTTGGTCGGGCTACCACCCCTAAGAAGGGTCTGAGTGTAAGAGGAAAGTTGCCATCAAGATCTCGAGACCAGGAAATAACTAAACAGCCCTCCTAATGCCTTGTCGAGCTACCACCGCTAAGAAGCGTCTGAGTGTAAGAGAATAGTTGCCGTCCAGATCTCGAGACCAAGAAATAGCTAAACAGCCCTCCTAATGCCTTGGTCAGGCTACCACCCCTAAGAAGGGTCTGAGTATAAGAGCATATTTGCCATCCAGATTTCGAGTCCAGGAAATAGCTGAACCACCCTCATGATGCCTTGGTCGGGCTACCACCCCCAAGAAGGGTCTGAGTGTAAGAGCATAGTTGCCATCTAGATCTCGAGACCAGGAAATAGATAAACAGCTCTCCTTATGCCTTGGTCGGGCTACCACGCCCAATAAGGTTCTGAGTGTAAGAGCATAGTTGCCATCCATATCTCGAGACCAGGAAATAGCTAAACAGCCCTCCTAATGCATTGGTCAGGCTACCACCCCTAAGAAGGGTCTTAGTGTAAGAGCAAAGTTGCCATCAAGATCTCGAGTCCAGGAAATAGCTGAACCACCCTCATGATGCCTTGGTCGGGCTACCACCCCCAAGAAGGGTCTGAGTGTAAGAGCATAGTTGTCATCAAGATCTCGAGTCCAGGAAATAGCTGAACCACCCTCATGATGCCTTGGTCGGGCTACCACCCCCAAGAAGGGTCTGAGTGTAAGAGCATAGTTGTCATCAAGATCTCGAGTCCAGGAAATAGCTGAACCACCCTCATGATGCCTTGGTCGGGCAACCACCCCCAAGAAGGGTCTGAATGTAAGAGCATAGTTGTCATCTATATTTCGAGACCAGGAAATAGATAAACAGCCCTCCTGATGCCTTGGTCGGGCTACCACCCCTAAGAAGGGTCTGAGTGTAAGAGCATAGTTGCCATCTAGATCTCGAGACTAGGAAATAGCTAAATAGCCCTCCTGATGCCTTGGTCGGGCTACCACCCCCAAGAAGGGTCTGAGTGTAAGAGCATAGTTGCCGTCCAGATCTCGAGACCAGGAAATAGCTAAACAGCCCTCCTAATGCCTTGGTCAGGCTACCACCCCTAAGAAGGGTCTGAGTGTAAGAGAATATTTGCCATCAAGATCTCGAGTCCAGGAAATAGCTGAACCACCCTCATGATGCCTTGGTCGGGCTACCACCCCTAAGAATGGTCTGAGTGTAAGAGTATAGTTGCCATCTAGTTCTCGAGACCAGGAAATAGATAAACAGCCCTCCTAATGCCTTGGTCGGGCTACCACGCCCAATAAGGTTCTGAGTGTAAGAGCATAGTTGCCATCCAGATCTCGAGACCAGGAAATAGCTAAAAAACCCTCCTGATGCCTTGGTCGGACTACCACCCCCAAGAAAGGTCTGAGTGTAAGAGCATAGTTGCCATCCAGATCTCGAGACCAGGAAATAGCTAAACAGCCCTCCTAATGCCTTGGTCAGGCTACCACCCCTAAGAAGGGTCTGAGTGTAAGAGCAAAGTAGCCATCTAGATCTCGAGACCAGGAAATAACTAAACAGCCCTCCTAATGCCTTGACGAGCTACCACCCCCAAGAAGCGTCTGAGTGTAAGAGCATAGTTGCTGTCCAGATCTCGAGACCAGGATATAGCTAAACAGCCCTCCTGATGCCTTGGTCAGGCTACCACCCCTAAGAAGGGTCTGAGTGTAAGAGCATAGTTGCCGTCCATATCTCGAGACCAGGATATAGCTAAACAGCCCTCCTGATGCCTTGGTTTGGCTACCACCCCCAAGAAAGGTCTGAGTGTAAGAGCATAGTTGCCATCCAGATCTCGAGACCAGGAAATAGCTAAACAGCCCTCATGATGCCTTGGTCGGGTACAACCCCCAAGAAGGGTCTGAGTTTAAGAGCATAGTTGCCATCCAGATCTCGAGACCTGGAAATAGATAAATAGCCCTTTTGATGCCTTTTTCAGGATACCACCCCCAAGAAGGATCTAATTGTAAGAGCATAGTTGCACTTAAGACCTCGAGACCAGGAAATTGCTAAACAACCCTCCTGATACCTTGGTCGGGCTACCACCCCAAGAAGGGTCCTGAGTGTAAGAGCATAGTTGCCATCAAGATCTCGAGACCAGGAAATAGATAAACAGCCGTTTTGATGCCTTTTTCAGGATACCACCCCCAAGAAGGATCTAAGTGTAAGAGCATAGTTGCCATCCAGATCTCGAGACCAGGGAATAGCTAAACAACCCTCCTGATGTCTTGGTCTGGCTACCACCCCTAAGAAAGGTCTGAGTGTAAGAGCATAGTTGCCATCCAGATATCGAGACCAGGAAATAGCTAAACAACCCTCATGTTGCCTTGGTCGGGCTACCACCCTCAAGAAGGGTCTGAGTGTAAGAGGACAGTTGCCATCAAGATCTCGAGACCGGGAAATAGCTAAACAGCCCTCCTGATGCCTTGGTCGGGCTACCATTCCCAAGAAGGGTCTGAGTGTAAGAGCATAGTTGCCATCATGATCTCGAGACCAGGAAATAGCTAAACAGCCCTTCTAATGCCTTAGTCGGGCTATCAGCCCGAAGAAAGGTCGTAGTGTAAGAGCATAATTGCCATCCAGATCTCGAGACTAGGAAATAGCTAAACAACCCTCCTGATGCCTTGGTCGGGCTACTACCCCCAAGAAGGGTCTGAGTGTAAGAGCATAGTTACCGTCCAGATCTTGAGACCAGGAAATAGATAAACAGCCCTCCTGATGCCTTTTTCGGGCTACCACCCCCAAGAAGGGTCTAAGTGTAAGAGCATAGTTGCCATCCAGATCTCGAGACCAGGAAATAGCTAAACAACCCTCCTGATGCCTTGGTCGGGCTACCACCCTCAAGAAGGGTCTGAGTGTAAGAGGACAGTTGCCACCAAGATCTCGAGACCGGGAAATAGCTAAACAGCACTTGTGATGCCTTGGTCGGGCAACCACCCCCAAAAAGGGCCTGAGTGTAAGAGCATAGTGGCCATCCCGATCTCGAGACCCGGAAGTAGCTAAACAGCCCTCCTAATGCCTTTTTCGTGCTACCACCCCCAAGAAGGGTCTAAGTGTAAGAGCATAATTGCCATCTAGACCTCGAGACCAGGAAATCGCTAAACAACCCTCCTGATGCCTTGGTCAGGCTACCACCCTCAAGAAGGGTCTGAGTGTAAGAGGACAGTTGCCATCAAAATCTCGAGACCGGGAAATAGCTAAACAGCCCTCCTGATGCCTTGGTCGGGCTACCATTCCCAAGAAGGGTCTGAGTGTAAGAGCATAGTTGCCATCATGATCTCGAGACCAGGAAATAGCTAAACAGCCCTTCTAATGCCTTAGTCGGGCTATCAACCCGAAGAAAGGTCGTAGTGTAAGAGCATAATTGCCATCCAGATCTCGAGACTAGGAAATAGCTAAACAACCCTCCTGATGCCTTGGTCGGGCTACCACCCCCAAGAAGCGTCTGAGTGTAAGAGCATAGTTGCTGTCCAGATCTCGAGACCAGGATATAGCTAAACAGCCCTCCTGATGCCTTGGTCAGGCTACCACCCCTAAGAAGGGTCTGAGTGTAAGAGCATTGTTGCCGTCCAGATCTCGAGACCAGGATATAGCTAAACAGCCCTCCTGATGCCTTGGTTTGGCTACCACCCCCAAGAAAGGTCTGAGTGTAAGAGCATAGTTGCCATCCAGATCTCGAGACCAGGAAATAGCTAAACAGCCCTCATGATGCCTTGGTCGGGTACAACCCCCAAGAAGGGTCTGAGTTTAAGAGCATAGTTGCCATCCAGATCTCGAGACCTGGAAATAGATAAATAGCCCTTTTGATGCCTTTTTCAGGATACCACCCCCAAGAAGGATCTAATTGTAAGAGCATAGTTGCACTTAAGACCTCGAGACCAGGAAATTGCTAAACAACCCTCCTGATGCCTTGGTCGGGCTACCACCCCAAGAAGGGTCCTGAGTGTAAGAGCATAGTTGCCATCAAGATCTCGAGGCCAGGAAATAGATAAACAGCCGTTTTGATGCCTTTTTCAGGATACCACCCCCAAGAAGGATCTAAGTGTAAGAGCATAGTTGCCATCCAGATCTCGAGACCAGGGAATAGCTAAACAACCCTCCTGATGTCTTGGTCTAGCTACCACCCCTAAGAAAGGTCTGAGTGTAAGAGCATAGTTGCCATCCAGATATCGAGACAAGGAAATAGCTAAACAACCCTCATGTTGCCTTGGTCGGGCTACCACCCTCAAGAAGGGTCTGAGTGTAAGAGGACAGTTGCCATCAAGATCTCGAGACCGGGAAATAGCTAAACAGCCCTCCTGATGCCTTGGTCGGGCTACCATTCCCAAGAAGGGTCTGAGTGTAAGAGCATAGTTGCCATCATGATCTCGAGACCAGGAAATAGCTAAACAGCCCTTCTAATGCCTTAGTCGGGCTATCAACCCGAAGAAAGGTCGTAGTGTAAGAGCATAATTGCCATCCAGATCTCGAGACTAGGAAATAGCTAAACAACCCTCCTGATGCCTTGGTCGGGCTACTACCCCCAAGAAGGGTCTGAGTGTAAGAGCATAGTTACCGTCCAGATCTTGAGACCAGGAAATAGATAAACAGCCCTCCTGATGCCTTTTTTGGGCTACCACCCCCAAGAAGGGTCTAAGTGTAAGAGCATAGTTGCCATCCAGATCTCGAGACCAGGAAATAGCTAAACAACCCTCCTGATGCCTTGGTCGGGCTACCACCCTCAAGAAGGGTCTGAGTGTAAGAGGACAGTTGCCACCAAGATCTCGAGACCGGGAAATAGCTAAACAGCACTCGTGATGCCTTGGTCGGGCAACCACCCCCAAAAAGGGCCTGAGTGTAAGAGCATAGTGGCCATCCCGATCTCGAGACCCGGAAGTAGCTAAACAGCCCTCCTAATGCCTTTTTCGTGCTACCACCCCCAAGAAGGGTCTAAGTGTAAGAGCATAATTGCCATCTAGACCTCGAGACCAGGAAATCGCTAAACAACCCTCCTGATGCCTTGGTCGGGCTACCACCCCCAAGAAGGGCCTGAGTGTAAGAGGATAGTTGCCATCCAGATCTCGAGACTAAAAATTGATAAACAGCCCTCCTGATGCCTTGGTCGGGCTACCACTCCCAAGAAGGGTCTGAGTGTAAGAGCATAGTTGCCATCCAGATCTCGAGACCAGGAAATAGCTAAACAGCCCTCCTGATGCCTTGGTCGGGCTACCACCCTCAAGAAGGGTCTGAGTGTAAGAGGACAGTTGCCATCCAGATCTCGAGACCAGGAAATAGCTAAACAACCCTCCTGATACCTTGGTCGGGCTACCACCCCAAGAAGGGTCCTGAGTGTAAGAGCATAGTTGCCATCAAGATCTCGAGACCAGGAAATAGATAAACAGCCGTTTTGATGCCTTTTTCAGGATACCACCCCCAAGAAGGATCTAAGTGTAAGAGCATAGTTGCCATCCAGATCTCGAGACCAGGGAATAGCTAAACAACCCTCCTGATGTCTTGGTCTGGCTACCACCCCTAAGAAAGGTCTGAGTGTAAGAGCATAGTTGCCATCCAGATATCGAGACCAGGAAATAGCTAAACAACCCTCATGTTGCCTTGGTCGGGCTACCACCCTCAAGAAGGGTCTGAGTGTAAGAGGACAGTTGCCATCAAGATCTCGAGACCGGGAAATAGCTAAACAGCCCTCCTGATGCCTTGGTCGGGCTACCATTCCCAAGAAGGGTCTGAGTGTAAGAGCATAGTTGCCATCATGATCTCGAGACCAGGAAATAGCTAAACAGCCCTTCTAATGCCTTAGTCGGGCTATCAACCCGAAGAAAGGTCGTAGTGTAAGAGCATAATTGCCATCCAGATCTCGAGACTAGGAAATAGCTAAACAACCCTCCTGATGCCTTGGTCGGGCTACTACCCCCAAGAAGGGTCTGAGTGTAAGAGCATAGTTACCGTCCAGATCTTGAGACCAGGAAATAGATAAACAGCCCTCCTGATGCCTTTTTTGGGCTACCACCCCCAAGAAGGGTCTAAGTGTAAGAGCATAGTTGCCATCCAGATCTCGAGACCAGGAAATAGCTAAACAACCCTCCTGATGCCTTGGTCGGGCTACCACCCTCAAGAAGGGTCTGAGTGTAAGAGGACAGTTGCCACCAAGATCTCGAGACCGGGAAATAGCTAAACAGCACTCGTGATGCCTTGGTCGGGCAACCACCCCCAAAAAGGGCCTGAGTGTAAGAGCATAGTGGCCATCCCGATCTCGAGACCCGGAAGTAGCTAAACAGCCCTCCTAATGCCTTTTTCGTGCTACCACCCCCAAGAAGGGTCTAAGTGTAAGAGCATAATTGCCATCTAGACCTCGAGACCAGGAAATCGCTAAACAACCCTCCTGATGCCTTGGTCGGGCTACCACCCCCAAGAAGGGCCTGAGTGTAAGAGGATAGTTGCCATCCAGATCTCGAGACTAAAAATTGATAAACAGCCCTCCTGATGCCTTGGTCGGGCTACCACTCCCAAGAAGGGTCTGAGTGTAAGAGCATAGTTGCCATCCAGATCTCGAGACCAGGAAATAGCTAAACAGCCCTCATGATGCCTTGGTCGGGTACAACCCCCAAGAAGGGTCTGAGTTTAAGAGCATAGTTGCCATCCAGATCTCGAGACCTGGAAATAGATAAATAGCCCTTTTGATGCCTTTTTCAGGCTACCACCCCCAAGAAGGATCTAATTGTAAGAGCATAGTTGCACTCAAGACCTCGAGACCAGGAAATTGCTAAACAACCCTCTTGATGCCTTGGTCGGGCTACCACCCCCAACAAGGGCCCTGAGTGTAAGAGCATAGTTGCCTTCCAGATCTCGAGACCAGGTAATAGTTAAACAGCCCTCCTAATGCCTTGGTCGGGCTACCATCCCCAAGAAGGGTCTGAGTGTAAGAGCATAGTTGCCATCCAGATCTCGAGACCAGAAAATAGCTAAACAGCCCTCCTGATGCCTTGGTCGGGCTACCACCCTCAAGAAGGGTCTGAGTGTAAGAGGACAGTTGCCATCCAGATCTCGAGACCAGGAAATGGCTAAACAACCCTCATGATGCCTTGGTCGGGCTACCACTCCCAAGAAGGGTCTGAGTGTAAGAGCATAGTTGCCATCAAGATCTCGAGACCAGGAAATAGCTAAACAGCCCTCCTAATGCCTTGGTCAGGCTACCACCCCTAAGAAGGGTCTGAGTGTAAGAGCAAAGTTGCCATCTAGATCTCGAGACTAGGAAATAACTAAACAACCCTCCTAATGCCTTGTCGAGCTACCACCCCCAAGAAGCGTCTGAATGTAAGAGCATAGTTGCCGTCCAGATCTCGAGACCAGGATATAGCTAAACAGCACTCCTGATGCCTAGGTTAGGATACCACCCCCAAGAAAGGTCTGAGTGTAAGAGCATAGTTGCCATCCAGATCTCGAGACCAGGAAATAGCTAAACAGCCCTCATGATGCCTTGGTCGGGTACAACCCCCAAGAAGGGTCTGACTTTAAGAGTATAGTTGCCATCCAGATCTCGAGACCTGGAAATAGATAAATAGCCCTTTTGATGCCTTTTTCAGGCTACCACCCCCAAGAAGGATCTAATTGTAAGAGCATAGTTGCACTCAAGACCTCGAGACCAGGAAATTGCTAAACAACCCTCCTGATGCCTTGGTCGGGCTACCACCCCCAACAAGGGTCCTGAGTGTAAGAGCATAGTTGCCTTCCAGATCTCGAGACCAGGAAATAGATAAACAGCCCTCCTAATGCCTTGGTCGGGCTACCATCCCCAAGAAGGGTCTGAGTGTAAGAGCATAGTTGCCATCCAGATCTCGAGACCAGAAAATAGCTAAACAGCCCTCTTGATGCCTTGGTCGGGCTACCACCCTCAAGAAGGGTCTGAGTGTAAGAGGACAGTTGCCATCCAGATCTCGAGACCAGGAAATAGCTAAACAACCCTCATGATGCCTTGGTCGGGCTACCACTCCCAAGAAGGGTCTGAGTGTAAGAGCATAGTTGCCATCAAGATCTCGAGACCAGGAAATAGCAAAACAACCCTCCTGATGCCTTGGTCGGGCTACCACCCCTAAGAAGGGTCTGAGTGTAAGAGCATAGTTGCCATCTAGATCTCGAGACCAGGAAATAACTAAACAGCCCTCCTAATGCCTTGACGAGCTACCACCACCAAGAAGCGTCTGTGTGTAAGAGGACAGTTGCCATCCAGATCTCGAGACCAGGAAATAGCTAAACAGCCCTCATGATGCCTTGGTCGGGCTACCACTCCAAAGAAGGGTCTGAGTGTAAGAGCATAGTTACCATCATGATCTCGAGATCAGGAAATAGCTAAATAGCCCTTCTAATGCCTTGGTCGGGCTACCAACCCGAAGAAAGGTCTTAGTGTAAGAGCATAATTGCCATCAAGATCTCGAGACTAGGAAATAGCTAAACAACCCTCCTGATGCCTTGGTCGGGCTACTACCCCCAAGAAGGGTCTGAGTGTAAGAGCATAGTTACCGTCCAGATCACGAGTCCAGGAAATAGATAAACAGCCCTCCTAATGCCTTTTTCGGGCTACCACCCCCAAGAAGGGTCTAAGTGTAAGAGCATAGTTGCCATCTAGATCTCGAGACCAGGAAATAGCTAAACAACCCTCCTAATGCCTTGGTCGGGCTACAACCCTCAAGAAGGGTCTGAGTGTAAGAGCATAGTTGACATCCAGATCTCGAGACCAGGAAATAGCTAAACAGCCCTCCTGATGCCTTGGTCGGGCTACCACCCTCAAGAAGGGTCTGAGTGTAAGAGGACAGTTGCCATCCAGATCTCAAGACCAGGAAATAGCTAAACAACACTCCTGATGCCTTGGTCGGGCTACCACTCCCAAGAAGGGTCTGAGTGTAAGAGCAAAGTTGCCATCAAGATCTCGAGACCAGGAAATAGCTAAACAGCCCTCCTACTGCCTTGGTCAGGCTACCACCCCTAAGAAGGGTCTGAGTGTAAGAGCAAAGTTGCCATCTAGATCTCGAGACTAGGAAATAACTAAACAGCCCTCCTAATGCCTTGTCGAGCTACCACCCCCAAGAAGCGTCTGAGTGTAAGAGCAAAGTTGCCGTCCAGATCTCGAGACCAGGATATAGCTAAACAGCCCTCCTGATGCCTTGGTTTGGCTACCACCCCCAAGAAAGGTCTGAGTGTAAGAGCATAGTTGCCATCCAGATCTTGAGACCAGGAAATAGCTAAACAGCCCTCATGATGCCTTGGTCGGGTACAACCCCCAAGAAGGGTCTGAGTTTAAGAGCATAGTTGCCATCCAGATCTCGAGACCTGGAAATAGATAAATAGCCCTTTTGATGCCTTTTTCAGGCTACCACCCCTAAGAAGGATCTAATTGTAAGAGCATAGTTGCACTCAAGACATCGAGACCAGGAAATTGCTAAACAACCCTCCTGATGCCTTGGTCGGGCTACCACCCCCAAGAAGGGTCCTGAGTGTAAGAGCATAGTTGCCTTCCGGATCTCGAGACCAGGAAATAGTTAAACAGCCCTCCTAACGCCTTGGTCGGGCTACCACCCCCAAGAAGGGTCTGAGTGTAAGAGCATAGTTGCCATCCAGATCACGAGACCAAGAAATAGCTAAACAGCCCTCCTGATGCCTTGGTCGGGCTACCACCCCCACGAAGGGTCTGAGTGTAAGAGCATAGTTGCCATCTAGATCTCGAGACCAGGAAATAGATAAACAACCCTCCTGATGCCTTGGTCGGGCTACCACCCCCAAGAAGGGTCTGAGTTTAAGAGCAGAGTTGCCATCCAGATCTCGAGACCAGGAAATATATAAACAACCCTCCTGATGCCTTGGTCGGGCTACCACCCCTAAGAAGGGTCTGAGTTGAAGAGCATAGTTGCCGTCCAGATCTCGAGACCAGGAAATAGATAAACAACCCTCCTGATGCCTTGGTCGGGCTACCACCCCCACGAAGGGTCTGAGTGTAAGAGCATAGTTGCCATCTAGACCTCGAGACCAGGAAATAGCTAAAAAACCCTCCTGATGCCTTGTTCGGGCTACCACCCCCAAGAAAGGTCTGAGTGTAAGAGCATAGTTGCCATCCAGATCTCGAGACCAGGAAATAGCTAAACAGCTCTCCTAATGCCTTGGTCAGGCTACCACCCCTAAGAAGGGTCTGAGTGTAAGAGCAAAGTTGCCATCTAGATCTCGAGACCAGGAAATAACTAAACAGCCCTCCTAATGCCTTGACGAGCTACCACCCCCAAGAAGCGTCTGAGTGTAAGAGCATAGTTGCTGTCCAGATCTCGAGACCAGGATATAGCTAAACAGCCCTCCTGATGCCTTGGTTTGGCTACCACCCCCAAGAAAGGTCTGAGTGTAAGAGCATAGTTGCCATCCAGATCTCGAGACCAGGAAATAGCTAAACAGCCCTCATGATGCCTTGGTCGGGTACAACCCCCAAGAAGGGTCTGAGTTTAAGAGCATAGTTGCCATCCAGATCTCGAGACCTGGAAATAGATAAATAGCCCTTTTGATGCCTTTTTCAGGCTACCACCCCCAAGAAGGATCTAAGTGTAAGAGCATAGTTGCCATCTAGATCTCGAGACCAGGGAATAGCTAAACAGCCCTCCTAATGCCTTGTCGAGCTACCACCCCCAGGAAGCGTCTGAGTGTAAGAGCATAGTTGCCGTCCAGATCTCGAGACCAGGAAATAGCTAAAAAGCCCTCCTGATGCCTTGGTCTGGCTAGCACCCCCAAGAAAGGTCTGAGTGTAAGAGCATAGTTGCCATCCAGATCTAGAGACCAGGAAATAGCTAAACAGCCTTCATGATGCCTTGGTTGGGCTACCACCCCCAAGAAGGGTCTGAGTTTAAGAGCATAGTTACCATCCAGATCTCGAGACCAGGAAATAGATAAACAGCCGTTTTGATGCCTTTTTCAGGATACCACCCCCAAGAAGGATCTAAGTGTAAGAGCATAGTTGCCATCCAGATCTCGAGACCAGGGAATAGCTAAACAACCCTCCTGATGTCTTGGTCTGGCTACCACCCCTAAGAAAGGTCTGAGTGTAAGAGCATAGTTGCCATCCAGATATCGAGACAAGGAAATAGCTAAAAAACCCTCATGTTGCCTTGGTCGGGCTACCACCCTCAAGAAGGGTCTGAGTGTAAGAGGACAGTTGCCATCAAGATCTCGAGACCGGGAAATAGCTAAACAGCACTCCTGATGCCTTGGTCGGACAACCACCCCCAAGAAGGGCCTGAGTGTAAGAGCATAGTGGCCATCCAGATCTCGAGACCAGGAAATAGCTAAACAGCCCTCATGATGCCTTGGTCGGGCTACCACTCCCAAGAAGGGTCTGAGTGTAAGAGCATAGTTGCCATCATGATCTCGAGACCAGGAAATAGCTAAACAGCCCTTCTAATGCCTTGGTCGGGCTACCAACCCGAAGAAAGGTCTTAGTGTAAGAGCATAATTGCCATCCAGATCTCGAGTCTAGGAAATAGCTAAACAACCCTCCTGATGCCTTGGTCGGGCTACTACCCCCAAGAAGGGTCTGAGTGTAAGAGCATAGTTACCGTCCAGATCTCGAGACCAGGAAATAGATAAACAGCCCTCCTGATGCCTTTTTCGGGCTACCACCCCCAAGAAGGGTCTGAGTATAAGAGCATAGTTACCGTCCAGATCTTGAGACCAGGAAATAGATAAACAGCCCTCCTGATGCCTTTTTCGGGCTACCACCCCCAAGAAGGGTCTAAGTGTAAGAGCATAGTTGCCATCCAGATCTCGAGACCAGGAAATAGCTAAACAACCCTCCTGATGCCTTGGTCGGGCTACCACCCTCAAGAAGGGTCTGAGTCTAAGAGGACAGTTGCCATCAAGATCTCGAGACCGGGAAATAGCTAAACAGCACTCCTGATGCCTTGGTCGGGCAACCACCCCCAAGAAGGGCCTGAGTGTAAGAGCATAGTGGCCATCCCGATCTCGAGACCAGGAAGTAGCTAAACAGCCCTCCTAATGCCTTTTTCGTGCTACCACCCCCAAGAAGGGTCTAAGTGTAAAAGCATAATTGCCATCTAGACCTCGAGACCAGGAAATCGCTAAACAACCCTCCTGATGCCTTGGTCGGGCTACCACCCCCAAGAAGGGCCTGAGTGTAAGAGGATAGTTGCCATCCAGATCTCGAGACTAAAAATTGATAAACAGCCCTCCTGACGCCTTGGTCGGGCTACCACCCCCAAAAATCGTCTGAGTGTAAGAGCATAGTTGCCATCCAGATCTCGAGACCAGGAAAGAGCTAAACAGCCCTCCTAATGCCTTGGTCGAGCTACCACCCTCAAGAAGGGTCTGAGTGTAAGAGGACAGTTGCCATCCAGATCTCGAGACCAGGAAATAGCTAAACAACCCTCCTGATGCCTTGGTCAGGCTACCACTCCCAAGAAGGGTCTGAGTGTAAGAGCAAAGTTGCCATCAAGATCTCGAGACCAGGAAATAGCTAAACAGCCCTCCTAATGCCTTGGTCAGGCTACCACCCCTAAGAAGGGTCTGAGTGTAAGAGCAAAGTTGCCATCTAGATCTCGAGACTAGGAAATAACTAAACAGCCCTCCTAATGCCTTGTCGAGCTACCACCCCCAAGAAGCGTCTGAGTGTAAGAGCATAGTTGCCGTCCAGATCTCGAGACCAGGATATAGCTAAACAGCCCTCCTGGTGCCTTGGTTAGACTACCACCCCCAAGAAAGGTCTGAGTGTAAGAGCATAGTTCCCATCCAGATCTCGAGACCAGGAAATAGCTAAACAGCCCTCATGATGCCTTGGTCGGGTACAACCCCCAAGAAGGGTCTGAGTTTAAGAGCATAGTTGCCATCCAGATCTCGAGACCTGGAAATAGATAAATAGCCCTTTTGATGCCTTTTTCAGGCTACCACCCCCAAGAAGGATCTAATTGTAAGAGCATAGTTGCACTCAAGACCTCGAGACCAGGAAATTGCTAAACAACCCTCCTGATGCCTTGGTCGGGCTACCACCCCCAAGAACGGTCCTGAGTGTAAGAGCATAGTTGCCTTCCAGATCTCGAGACCAGGAAATAGTTAAACAGCCCTCCTAATGCCTTGGTCGGGCTACCATCCCCAAGAAGGGTCTGAGTGTAAGAGCATAGTTGCCATCCAGATCTCGAGACCAGGAAATAGCTAAACAGCCCTCCTGATGCCTTGGTCGGGCTACCACCCTCAAGAAGGGTCTGAGTGTAAGAGGACAGTTGCCATCCAGATCTCGAGACCAGGAAATAGCTAAACAACCCTCCTGATGCCTTGGTCGGGCTACCACTCCCAAGAAGGGTCCGAGTGTAAGAGCAAAGTTGCCATCAAGATCTCGAGACCAGGAAATAGCTAAACAGCCCTCCTAATGCCTTGGTTAGGTTACCACCCCTAAGAAGGGTCTGAGTGTAAGAGCAAAGTTGCCATCTAGATCTCAAGACTAGGAAATAACTAAACAGCCCTCCTAATGCCTTGTCGAGCTACCACCCCCATGAAGCGTCTGAGTGTAAGAGCATAGTTGCCGTCCAGATCTCGAGACCAGGATATAGCTAAACAGCCCTCCTGATGCCTTGGTTTGGCTACCACCCCTAAGAAAGGTCTGAGTGTAAGAGCATAGTTGCCGTCCAGATCTCGAGACCAGGAAATAGCTAAACAGCCCTCCTAATGCCTTGGTCGGGCTACCACCCCTAAGAAGGGTCTGAGTGTAAGAGGGAAGTTGCCATCAAGATCTCGAGACTAGGAAATAACTAAACAGCCCTCCTAATGCCTTGTCGAGCTACCACCCCCAAGAAGCGTCTGAGTGTAAGAGCATAGTTGCCGTCCAGATCTCGAGACCAGGATATAGCTAAACAGCCCTCCTGGTGCCTTGGTTAGGCTACCACCCCCAAGAAAGGTCTGAGTGTAAGAGCATAGTTCCCATCCAGATCTCGAGACCAGGAAATAGCTAAACAGCCCTCATGATGCCTTGGTCGGGTACAACCCCCAAGAAGGGTCTGAGTTTAAGAGCATAGTTGCCATCCAGATCTCGAGACCTGGAAATAGATAAATAGCCCTTTTGATGCCTTTTTCAGGCTACCACCCCCAAGAAGGATCTAATTGTAAGAGCACAGTTGCACTCAAGACCTCGAGACCAGGAAATTGCTAAACAACCCTCCTGATGCCTTGGTCGGGCTACCACCCCCAAGAAGGGTCCTGAGTGTAAGAGCATAGTTGCCTTCCAGATCTCGAGACCAAGAAATAGTTAAACAGCCCTCCTAATGCCTTGGTCGGGCTACCATCCCCAAGAAGGGTCTGAGTGTAAGAGCATAGTTGCCATCCAGATCTCGAGACCAGGAAATAGCTAAACAGCCCTCCTGATGCCTTGGTCGGGCTACCACCCTCAAGAAGGGTCTGAGTGTAAGAGGACAGTTGCCATCCAGATCTCGAGACCAGGAAATAGCTAAACAACCCTCATGATGCCTTGGTCGGGCTACCACTCCCAAGAAGGGTCTGAGTGTAAGAGCGTAGTTGCCATCCAGATCTCGAGACCAGGAAATAGCTAAACAACCCTCCTGATGCCTTGGTCGGGCTACCACCCCTAAGAAGGGTCCGAGTGTAAGAGCATAGTTGCCATCCAGATCTCGAGACCATGAAATAGCTAAACAACCCTCCTGATGCCTTGGTCGGACTACCACCCTCAAGAAGGGTCTGAGTGTAAGAGGACAGTTGCCATCAAGATCTCGAGACCGGGAAATAACTAAACAGCACTCCTGATGCCTTGGTCAGGCAACCACCCCCAAGAAGGGCCTAAGTGTAAGAGCATATTGGCCATCCAGATATCGAGACCAGGAAATAGCTAAACAGCCCTCATGATGCCTTGGTCGGGCTACCACTCCCAAGAAGGGTCTGAGTGTAAGAGCATAGTTGCCATCATGATCTTGAGATTAGGAAATAGCTAAATAGCCCTTCTAATGCCTTGGTCGGGCTACCAACCCGAAGAAAGGTCTTAGTGTAAGAGCATAATTGCCATCAAGATCTCGAGACTAGGAAATAGCTAAACAACCCTCATGATGCCTTGGTCGGGCTACTACCCCCAAGAAGGGTCTGAGTGTAAGAGCATAGTTACCGTCCAGATCTCGAGTCCAGGAAATGGATAAACAGCCCTCCTGATGCCTTTTTCGGGCTACCACCCCCAAGAAGGGTCCAAGTGTAAGAGCATAGTTGCCATCCAGATCTCGAGACCAGGAAATAGCTAAACAACCCTCCTAATGCCTTGGTCGGGCTACAACCCTCAAGAAGGGTCTGAGTGTAAGAGCATAGTTGCCATCCAGATCTCGAGACCAAGAAATAGCTAAACAGCCCTCCTGATGCCTTGGTCGGGCTACCACCCTCAAGAAGGGTCTGAGTGTAAGAGGACAGTTGCCATCCAGATCTCGAGACCAGGAAATAGCTAAACAACCCTCCTGATGCCTTGGTCGGGCTACCACTCCCAAGAAGGGTCTGAGTGTAAGAGCAAAGTTGCCATCAAGATCTCGAGACCAGGAAATAGCTAAACAGCCCTCCTAATGCCTTGGTCAGGCTACCACCCCTAAGAAGGGTCTGAGTGTAAGAGCAAAGTTGCCATCTAGATCTCGAGACTAGGAAATAACTAAACAGCCCTCCTAATGCCTTGTCGAGCTACCACCCCCAAGAAGCGTCTGAGTGTAAGAGCATAGTTGCCGTCCAGATCTCGAGACCAGGATATAGCTAAACAGCCCTCCTGATGCCTTGGTTTGGCTACCACCCCTAAGAAAGGTCTGAGTGTAAGAGCATAGTTGCCGTCCAGATCTCGAGACCAGGATATAGCTAAACAGCCCTCCTGGTGCCTTGGTTAGGCTACCACCCCCAAGAAAGGTCTGAGTGTAAGAGCATAGTTCCCATCCAGATCTCGAGACCAGGAAATAGCTAAACAGCCCTCATGATGCCTTGGTCGGGTACAACCCCCAAGAAGGGTCTGAGTTTAAGAGCATAGTTGCCATCCAAATCTCGAGACCTGGAAATAGATAAATAGCCCTTTTGATGCCTTTTTCAGGCTACCACCCCCAAGAAGGATCTAATTGTAAGAGCATAGTTGCACTCAAGACCTCGAGACCAGGAAATTGCTAAACAACCCTCCTGATGCCTTTGTCGGGCTACCACCCCCAAGAAGGGTCCTGAGTGTAAGAGCATAGTTGCCTTCCAGATCTCGAGACCAAGAAATAGTTAAACAGCCCTCCTAAAGGCTTGGTCGGGCTACCATCCCCAAGAAGGGTCTGAGTGTAAGAGCATAGTTGCCATCCAGATCTCGAGACCAGGAAATAGCTAAACAGCCCTCCTGATGCCTTGGTCGGGCTACCACCCTCAAGAAGGGTCTGAGTGTAAGAGGACAGTTGCCATCCAGATCTCGAGACCAGGAAATAGCTAAACAACCCTCATGATGCCTTGGTCGGGCTACCACTCCCAAGAAGGGTCTGAGTGTAAGAGCATAGTTGCCATCAAGATCTCGAGAGCATGAAATAGCTAAACAACCCTCCTGATGCCTTGGTCGGACTACCACCCTCAAGAAGGGTCTGAGTGTAAGAGGACAGTTGCCATCAAGATCTCGAGACCGGGAAATAGCTAAACAGCACTCCTGATGCCTTGGTCGGGCAACCACCCCCAAGAAGGGCCTAAGTGTAAGAGCATATTGGCCATCCAGATATCGAGACCAGGAAATAGCTAAACAGCCCTCATGATGCCTTGGTCGGGCTACCACTCCCAAGAAGGGTCTGAGTGTAAGAGCATAGTTGCCATCATGATCTCGAGATTAGGAAATAGCTAAATAGCCCTTCTAATGCCTTGGTCGGGCTACCAACCCGAAGAAAGGTCTTAGTGTAAGAGCATAATTGCCATCAAGATCTCGAGACTAGGAAATAGCTAAACAACCCTCCTGATGCCTTGGTCGGGCTACTACCCCCAAGAAGGGTCTGAGTGTAAGAGCATAGTTACCGTCCAGATCTCGAGTCCAGGAAATAGATAAACAGCCCTCCTGATCCCTTTTTCGGGCTACCACCCCCAAGAAGGGTCTAAGTGTAAGAGCATAGTTGCCATCCAGATCTCGAGACCAGGAAATAGCTAAACAACCCTCCTAATGCCTTGGTCGGGCTACAACCCTCAAGAAGGGTCTAAGTGTAAGAGCATAGTTGCCATCCAGATCTCGAGACCAAGAAATAGCTAAACAGCCCTCCTGATGCCTTGGTCGGGCTACCACCCTCAAGAAGGGTCTGAGTGTAAGAGGACAGTTGCCATCCAGATCTCGAGACCAGGAAATAGCTAAACAACCCTCCTGATGCCTTGGTCGGGCTACCACTCCCAAGAAGGGTCTGAGTGTAAGAGCAAAGTTGCCATCAAGATCTCGAGACCAGGAAATAGCTAAACAGCCGTCCTAATGCCTTGGTCAGGCTACCACCCCTAAGAAGGGTCTGAGTGTAAGAGCAAAGTTGCCATCTAGATCTCGAGACTAGGAAATAACTAAACAGCCTGCCTAATGCCTTGTCGAGCTACCACCCCCAAGAAGCGTCTGAGTGTAAGAGCATAGTTGCCGTCCAGATCTCGAGACCAGGATATAGCTAAACAGCCCTCCTGATGCCTTGGTTTGGCTACCACCCCCAAGAAAGGTCTGAGTGTAAGAGCATAGTTGCCATCCAGATCTCGAGACCAGGAAATAGCTAAACAGCCCTCATGATGCCTTGGTCGGGTACAACTCCAAGAAGGGTCTGAGTTTAAGAGCATAGTTGCCATCCAGATCTCGAGACCTGGAAACAGATAAATAGCCCTTTTGATGCCTTTTTCAGGCTACCACCCCCAAGAAGGATCTTATTGTAAGAGCATAGTTGCACTCAAGACCTCGAGACCAGGAAATTGCTAAACAACCCTCCTGATGCCTTGGTCGGGCTACCACCCCCAAGAAGGGTCCTGAGTGTAAGAGCATAGTTGCCTTCCAGATCTCGAGACCAGGAAATAGTTAAACAGCCCTCCTAATGCCTTGGTCGGGCTACCACCCCCAAGAAGGGTCTGAGTGTAAGAGCATAGTTGCCATCCACATCACGAGACCAGGAAATAGCTAAACAGCCCTCCTGATGCCTTGGTCGGGCTACCACCCTCAAGAAGGGTCCGAGTGTAAGAGGACAGTTGCATCCAGATCTCGAGACCAGGAAATAGCTAAACAACCCTCCTGATGCCTTGGTCGGGCTACCACTCCCAAGAAGGGTCTGAGTGTAAGAGCAAAGTTGCCATCAAGATCTCGAGACCAGGAAATAGCTAAACAGCCCTCCTAATGCCTTGGTCAGGCTACCACCCCTAAGAAGGGTCTGATTGTAAGAGCAAAGTTGCCATCTAGATCTCGAGACTAGGAAATAACTAAACAGCCCTCCTAATGCCTTGTCGAGCTACCACCCCCAAGAAGCGTCTGAGTGTAAGAGCATAGTTGCCGTCCAGATCTCGAGACCAGGATATAGCTAAACAGCCCTCCTGATGCCTTGGTTTGGCTAACACCCCCAAGAAAGGACTGAGTGTAAGAGCATAGTTGCCATCCAGATCTCGAGACCAGGAAATAGCTAAACAGCCCTCATGACGCCTTGGTCGGGTACAACCCCCAAGAAGGGTCTGAGTTTAAGAGCATAGTTGCCATCCAGATCTCGAGACCTGGAAACATATAAATAGCCCTTTTGATGCCTTTTTCAGGCTACCACCCCTAAGAAGGATCTAATTGTAAGAGCATAGTTGCACTCAAGACCTCGAGATCAGGAAATTGCTAAAGAACCCTCCTGATGCCTTGGTCGGGCTACCACCCCCAAGAAGGGTCCTGATTGTAAGAGCATAGTTGCCATCCAGATCTCGAGACCAGGAAATAGCTAAACAGCCCTCATGATGCCTTGGTCGGGTACAACCCCCAAGAAGGGTCTGAGTTTAAGAGCATAGTTGCCATCCAGATCTCGAGACCTGGAAACAGATAAATAGCCCTTTTGATGCCTTTTTCAGGCTACCACCCCCAAGAAGGATCTAATTGTAAGAGCATAGTTGCACTCAAGACCTCGAGACCAGGAAATTGCTAAACAACCCTCCTGATGCCTTGGTCGGGCTACCACCCCCAAGAAGGGTCCTGAGTGTAAGAGCATAGTTGCCTTCCAGATCTCGAGACCAGGAAATAGTTAAACAGCCCTCCTAATGCCTTGGTCGGGCTACCACCCCCAAGAAGGGTCTGAGTGTAAGAGCATAGTTGCCTTCCAGATCTCGAGACCAGGAAATAGTTAAACAGCCCTCCTAATGCCTTGGTCGGGCTACCACCCCCAAGAAGGGCCTGAGTGTAAGAGCAAAGTTGCCATCAAGATCTCGGGACTAGGAAATAGCTAAACAGCCCTCCTAATGCCTTGGTCAGGCTACCACCCCTAAGAAGGGTCTGAGTGTAAGAGCAAAGTTGCCATCTAGATCTCGAGACTAGGAAATAACTAAACAGCCCTCCTAATGCCTTGTCGGGCTACCACCTCCAAGAAGGGTCCTGAGTGTAAGAGCATAGTTGCCTTCCAGATCTCGAGACCAGGAAATAGTTAAACAGCCCTCCTAATGCCTTGGTCGGGCTACCACCCCCAAGAAGGGTCTGAGTGTAAGAGCATAGTTGCCTTCCAGATCTCGAGACCAGGAAATAGTTAAACAGCCCTCCTAATGCCTTGGTCGGGCTACCACCCCCAAGAAGGGTCTGAGTGTAAGAGCATAGTTGCCATCCAGATCTCGAGACCAGGAAATAGCTAAACAGCCCTCCTGATGCCTTGGTCGGGCTACCACCCTCAAGAAGGGTCTGAGTGTAAGAGGACAGTTGCCATCCAGATCTCGAGACCATGAAATAGCTAAACAACCCTCCTGATGCCTTGGTCGGGCTACCACTCCCAAGAAGGGTCTGAGTGTAAGAGCAAAGGTACCATCAAGATCTCGAGACCAGGAAATAGCTAAACAGCCCTCCTAATTCCTTGGTCAGGCTACCACCCCTAAGAAGGGTCTGAGTGTAAGAGCAAAGTTGCCATCTAGATCTCGAGACTAGGAAATAACTAAACAGCCCTCCTAATGCCTTGTCGAGCTACCACCCCCAAGAAGCGTCTGAGTGTAAGAGCATAGTTGCCGTCCAGATCTCGAGACCAGGATATAGCTAAACAGCCCTCCTGATGCCTTGGTTTGGCTAACACTCCCAAGAAAGGTCTGAGTGTAAGAGCATAGTTGCCATCCAGATCTCGAGACCAGGAAATAGCTAAACAGCCCTCATGATGCCTTGGTCGGGTACAACCCCCAAGAAGGGTCTGAGTTTAAGAGCATAGTTGCCATCCAGATCTTGAGACCTGGAAACAGATAAATAGCCCTTTTGATGCCTTTTTCAGGCTACCACCCCCAAGAAGGATCAAATTGTAAGAGCATAGTTGCACTCAAGACCTCGAGACCAGGAAATTGCTAAACAACCCTCCTGATGCCTTGGTCGGGCTACCACCCCCAAGAAGGGTCCTGAGTGTAAGAGCATAGTTGCCTTCCAGATCTCGAGACCAGGAAATAGTTAAACAGCCCTCCTAATGCCTTGGTCAGGCTACCACCCCCAAGAAGGGTCTGAGTGTAAGACCATAGTTGCCATCCAGATCATGAGACCACGAAATAGCTAAACAGCCCTCCTGATGCCTTGGTCGGGCTACCACTCCCAAGAAGGGTCTGAGTGTAAGAGCAAAGGTACCATCAAGATCTCGAGACCAGGAAATAGCTAAACAGCCCTCCTAATGCCTTGGTCAGGCTACCACCCCTAAGAATGGTCTGAGTGTAAGAGCATAGTTGCCATCCAGATCTCGAGACCAGGAAATAGCTAAACAGCCCTCATGATGCCTTGGTCGGGTACAACCCCCAAGAAGGGTCTGAGTTTAAGAGCATAGTTGCCATCCAGATCTCGAGACCTGGAAACAGATAAATAGCCCTTTTGATGCCTTTTTCAGGCTACCACCCCCAAGAAGGATCTAATTGTAAGAGCATAGTTGCACTCAAGACCTCGAGACCAGGAAATTGCTAAACAACCCTCCTGATGCCTTGGTCGGGCTACCACCCCCAAGAAGGGTCCTGAGTGTAAGAGCATAGTTGCCTTCCAGATCTCGAGACCAGGAAATAGTTAAACAGCCCTCCTAATGCCTTGGTCGGGCTACCACCCCCAAGAAGGGTCTGAGTGTAAGAGCATAGCTGCCATCCAGATCACGAGAACAGGAAATAGCTAAACAGCCCTCCTGATGCCTTGGTCGGGCTACCACCCTCAAGAAGGGTCTGAGTGTAAGAGCATAGTTGCCATCCAGATCTCGAGACCGGGAAATAGCTAAACAGCCCTCATGATGCCTTGGTCGGGCTACCACCCTCAAGAAGGGTCTGAGTGTAAGAGGACAGTTGCCATCCAGATCTCGAGACCAGGAAATAGCTAAACAACCCTCATGATGCCTTGGTCGGGCTACCACTCCCAATAAGGGTCTGAGTGTAAGAGCATAGTTGCCATCAAGATCTCGAGACCAGGAAATAGCTAAACAGCCCTCCTGATGCCTTGGTCGGGCTACCACCCCCAAGAAGGGTCTGAGTGTAAGAGCATAGTTGCCATCTAGATATCGAGACCAGGAAATAGCTAAATAGCCCTCCTGATGCCTTGGTCTGGCTACCACCCCCAAGAAGGGTCTGAGTGTAAGAGCATAGTTGCCATCCAGATCTCGAGACCAGGAAATAGCTAAACAGCCCTCCTAATGCCTTGGTCGGGCTACCACCCCTAAGAAGGGTCTGAGCGTAAGAGGAAAGTTGCCATCAAGATCTCGAGACTAGGAAATAACTAAACAGCCCTCCTAATGCCTTGTCGAGCTACCACTCCCAAGAAGGGTCTGAGTGTAAGAGCATAGTTGCCATCAAGATCTCGAGACCAGGAAATAGCATAACAGCCCTCCTAATGCCTTGGTCGGGCTACCACTCCCAAGAAGGGTCTGAGTGTAAGAGCATAGTTGCCATCAAGATCTCGAGACCAGGAAATAGCTAAACAGCCCTCCTGATGCCTTGGTCGGGCTACCATCCCCAAAAAGGGTCTGAGTGTAAGAGCATAGTTGCCATCTAGATCTCGAGACCAGGAAATAGCTAAATAGCCCTCCTGACGCCTTGGTCAGGCTACCACCCCTAAGAAGGGTCTGAGTGTAAGAGCAAAGTTGCCATCTAGATCTCGAGACTAGGAAATAACTAAACAGCCCTCCTAATGCCTTGTCGAGCTACCACCCCCAAGAAGCGTCTGAGTGTAAGAGCATAGTTGCCGTCCAGATCTCGAGACCAGGATATAGCTAAACAGCCCTCCTGATGCCTTGGTTTGGCTAACACCCCCAAGAAAGGTCTGAGTGTAAGAGCATAGTTGCCATCCAGATCTCGAGACCAGGAAATAGCTAAACAGCCCTCATGATGCCTTGGTCGGGTACAACCCCCAAGAAGGGTCTGAGTTTAAGACATAGTTGCCATCCAGATCTCGAGACCTGGAAACAGATAAATAGCCCTTTTGATGCCTTTTTCAGGCTACCACCCCCAAGAAGGATCTAATTGTAAGAGCATAGTTGCACTCAAGACCTCGAGACCAGGAAATTGCTACACAACCCTCCTGATGCCTTGGTCGGGCTACCACCCCCAAGAAGGGTTCTGAGTGTAAGAGCATAGTTGCCTTCCAGATCTCGAGACCAGGAAATAGTTAAACAGCCCTCCTAATGCCTTGGTCGGGCTACCACCCCCAAGAAGGGTCTGAGTGTAAGAGCATAGTTGCCATCCAGATCTCGAGACCAGGAAATAGCTAAACAGCCCTCCTGATGCCTTGGTCGGGCTACCACCCTCAAGAAGGGTCTGAGTGTAAGAGGACAGTTGCCATCCAGATCTCGAGACCAGGAAATAGCTAAACAACCCTCCTGATGCCTTGGTCGGGCTACCACTCCCAAGAAGGGTCTGAGTGTAAGAGCAAAGTTGCCATCAAGATCTCGAGACCAGGAAATAGCTAAACAGCCCTCCTAATGCCTTGGTCAGGCTACCACCCCTAAGAATGGTCTGAGTGTAAGAGCATAGTTGCCATCCAGATCTCGAGACCAGGAAATAGCTAAACAGCCCTCATGATGCCTTGGTCGGGTACAACCCCCAAGAAAGGTCTGAGTTTAAGAGCATAGTTGCCATCCAGATCTCGAGACCTGGAAACAGATAAATAGCCCTTTTGATGCCTTTTTCAGGGTACCACCCCCAAGAAGGATCTAATTGTAAGAGCATAGTTGCACTCAAGACCTCGAGACCAGGAAATTGCTAAACAACCCTCCTGATGCCTTGGTCGGGCTACCACCCCCAAGAAGGGTCCTGAGTGTAAGAGCATAGTTGCCTTCCAGATCTCGAGACCAGGAAATAGTTAAACAACCCTCCTAATGCCTTGGTCGGGCTACCACCCCCAAGAAGGGTCTGAGTGTAAGAGCATAGTTGCCTTCCAGATCTCGAGACCAGGAAATAGTTAAACAGCCCTCCTAATGCCATGGTCGGGCTACCACCCCCAAGAAGGGTCTGAGTGTAAGAGCAAAGTTGCCATTAAGATCTCGAGACCAGGAAATAGCTAAACAGCCCTCCTAATGCCTTGGTCAGGCTACCACCCCTAAGAAGGGTCTGAGTGTAAGAGCAAAATTGCGATCTAGATCTTGAGACTAGGAAATAACTAAACAGCCCTCCTAATGCCTTGTCGAGCTACCACCCCCAAGAAGGGTCTGAGTGTAAGAGCATAGTTGCCGTCCAGATCTCGAGACCAGGATATAGCTAAACAGCCCTCCTGATGCCTTGGTTTGGCTACCACCCCCAAGAAAGGTCTGAGTGTAAGAGCATAGTTGCCATCCAGATCTCGAGACCAGGAAATAGCTAAACAGCCCTCATGATGCCTTGGTCAGGTACAACCCCCAAGAAGGGTCTGAGTTTAAGTGCATAGTTGCCATCCAGATCTCGAGACCTGGAAACAGATAAATAGCCCTTTTGATGCCTTTTTCAGGCTACCACCCCCAAGAAGGATCTAATTGTAAGAGCATAGTTGCACTCAAGACCTCGAGACCAGGAAATTGCTAAACAACCCTCCTGATGCCTTGGTCGGGCTACCACCCCCAAGAAGGGTCCTGAGTGTAAGAGCATAGTTGCCTTCCAGATCTCGAGACCAGGAAATAGCTAAACAGCCCTCCTGATGCCTTGGTCAGGCTACAACCCCCAAGAAGGTTCTGAGTGTAAGAGCATAGTTGCCATCCAGATCTCGAGACCAGGAAATAGCTAAACAGCCCTCATGATGCCTTGGTCGGGTACAACCCCCAAGAAGGGTCTGAGTTTAAGAGCATAGTTGCCATCCAGATCTCGAGACCTGGAAACAGATAAATAGCCCTTTTGATGCCTTTTTCAGGCTACCAACCCCAAGAAGGATCTAATTGTAAGAGCATAGTTGCACTCAAGACCTCGAGACCAGGAAATTGCTAAACAACCCTCCTGATGCCTTGGTCGGGCTACCACCCCCAAGAAGGGTCCTGAGTGTAAGAGGATAGTTGCCTTCCAGATCTCGAGACCAGGAAATAGTTAAACAGCCCTCCTAATGCCTTGGTCGGGCTACCACCCCCAAGAAGGGTCTGAGTGTAAGAGCATAGTTGCCATCCAGATCTCGAGACCAGGAAATAGCTAAACAGCCCTCCTGATGCCTTGGTCAGGCTACCACCCTCAAGAAGGGTCTGAGTGTAAGAGCACAGTTGCCATCCAGATCTCGAGACCAGGAAATAGCTAAACAACCCTCCTGATGCCTTGGTCGGGCTACCACTCCCAAGAAGGGTCTGAGTGTAAGAGCAAAGTTGCCATCAAGATCTCGAGACCAGGAAATAGCTAAACAGCCCTCCTAATGCCTTGGTCAGGCTACCACCCCTAAGAAGGGTCTGAGTGTAAGAGCAAAATTGCGATCTAGATCTTGAGACTAGGAAATAACTAAACAGCCCTCCTAATGCCTTGTCGAGCTACCACCCCCAAGAAGGGTCTGAGTGTAAGAGCATAGTTGCCGTCCAGATCTCGAGACCAGGATATAGCTAAACAGCCCTCCTGATGCCTTGGTTTGGCTACCACCCCCAAGAAAGGTCTGAGTGTAAGAGCATAGTTGCCATCCAGATCTCGAGACCAGGAAATAGCTAAACAGCCCTCATGATGCCTTGGTCAGGTACAACCCCCAAGAAGGGTCTGAGTTTAAGTGCATAGTTGCCATCCAGATCTCGAGACCTGGAAACAGATAAATAGCCCTTTTGATGCCTTTTTCAGGCTACCACCCCCAAGAAGGATCTAATTGTAAGAGCATAGTTGCACTCAAGACCTCGAGACCAGGAAATTGCTAAACAACCCTCCTGATGCCTTGGTCGGGCTACCACCCCCAAGAAGGGTCCTGAGTGTAAGAGCATAGTTGCCTTCCAGATCTCGAGACCAGGAAATAGCTAAACAGCCCTCCTGATGCCTTGGTCAGGCTACAACCCCCAAGAAGGTTCTGAGTGTAAGAGCATAGTTGCCATCCAGATCTCGAGACCAGGAAATAGCTAAACAGCCCTCATGATGCCTTGGTCGGGTACAACCCCCAAGAAGGGTCTGAGTTTAAGAGCATAGTTGCCATCCAGATCTCGAGACCTGGAAACAGATAAATAGCCCTTTTGATGCCTTTTTCAGGCTACCAACCCCAAGAAGGATCTAATTGTAAGAGCATAGTTGCACTCAAGACCTCGAGACCAGGAAATTGCTAAACAACCCTCCTGATGCCTTGGTCGGGCTACCACCCCCAAGAAGGGTCCTGAGTGTAAGAGGATAGTTGCCTTCCAGATCTCGAGACCAGGAAATAGTTAAACAGCCCTCCTAATGCCTTGGTCGGGCTACCACCCCCAAGAAGGGTCTGAGTGTAAGAGCATAGTTGCCATCCAGATCTCGAGACCAGGAAATAGCTAAACAGCCCTCCTGATGCCTTGGTCAGGCTACCACCCTCAAGAAGGGTCTGAGTGTAAGAGCACAGTTGCCATCCAGATCTCGAGACCAGGAAATAGCTAAACAACCCTCCTGATGCCTTGGTCGGGCTACCACTCCCAAGAAGGGTCTGAGTGTAAGAGCAAAGTTGCCATCAAGATCTCGAGACCAGGAAATAGCTAAACAGCCCTCCTAATGCCTTGGTCAGGCTACCACCCCTAAGAATGGTCTGAGTTTAAGAGCATAGTTGCCATCCAGATCTCGAGACCTGGAAACAGATAAATAGCCCTTTTGATGCCTTTTTCAGGGTACCACCCCCAAGAAGGATCTAATTGTAAGAGCATAGTTGCACTCAAGACCTCGAGACCAGGAAATTGCTAAACAACCCTCCTGATGCCTTGGTCGGGCTACCACCCCCAAGAAGGGTCCTGAGTGTAAGAGCATAGTTGCCTTCCAGATCTCGAGACCAGGAAATAGTTAAACAGCCCTCCTAATGCCTTGGTCGGGCTACCACCCCCAAGAAGGGTCTGAGTGTAAGAGCATAGTTGCCATCCAGATCTCGAGACCAGGAAATAGCTAAACAGCCCTCCTGATGCCTTGGTCGGGCTACCACCCTCAAGAAGGGTCTGAGTGTAAGAGGACAGTTGCCATCCAGATCTCGAGACCAGGAAATAGCTAAACAACCCTCCTGATGCCTTGGTCGGGCTACCACTCCCAAGAAGGGTCTGAGTGTAAGAGCAAAGTTGCCATCAAGATCTCGAGACCAGGAAATAGCTAAACAGCCCTCCTAATGCCTTGGTCAGGCTACCACCCCTAAGAATGGTCTGAGTGTAAGAGCATAGTTGCCATCCAGATCTCGAGACCAGGAAATAGCTAAATAGCCCTCATGATGCCTTGGTCGGGTACAACCCCCAAGAAGGGTCTGAGTTTAAGAGCATAGTTGCCATCCAGATCTAGAGACCTGGAAACAGATAAATAGCCCTTTTGATGCCTTTTTCAGGCTACCACCCCCAAGAAGGATCTAATTGTAAGAGCATAGTTGCACTCAAGACCTCGAGACCAGGAAATTGCTAAACAACCCTCCTGATGCCTTGGTCGGGCTACCACCCCCAAGAAGGGTCCTGAGTGTAAGAGCATAGTTGCCTTCCAGATCTCGAGACCAGGAAATAGTTAAACAACCCTTCTAATGCCTTGGTCGGGCTACCACCCCCAAGAAGGGTCTGAGTGTAAGAGCATAGTTGCCTTCCAGATCTCGAGACCAGGAAATAGTTAAACAGCCCTCCTAATGCCTTGGTCGGGCTACCACCCCCAAGAAGGGTCTGAGTGTAAGAGCAAAGTTGCCATCAAGATCTCGAGACCAGGAAATAGCTAAACAGCCCTCCTAATGCCTTGGTTAGGCTACCACCCCTAAGAAGGGTCTGAGTGTAAGAGCAAAGTTGCCATCTAGATCTCGAGACTAGGAAATAACTAAACAGCCCTCCTAATGCCTTGTCGAGCTACCACCCCCAAGAAGCGTCTGAGTGTAAGAGCATAGTTGCCGTCCAGATCTCGAGACCAGGATATAGCTAAACAGCCCTCCTAATGCCTTGGTCAGGCTACCACCCCCAAGAAGGGTCTGAGTGTAAGAGCATAGTTGCCATCCAGATCACGAGACCAGGAAATAGCTAAACAGCCCTCCTGATGCCTTGGTCGGGCTACCACTCCCAAGAAGGGTCTGAGTGTAAGAGCAAAGGTACCATCAAGATCTCGAGACCAGGAAATAGCTAAACAGCCCTCCTAATGCCTTGGTCAGGCTACCACCCCTAAGAATGGTCTGAGTGTAAGAGCATAGTTGCCATCCAGATCTCGAGACCAGGAAATAGCTAAACAGCCCTCATGATGCCTTGGTCGGGTACAACCCCCAAGAAGGGTCTGAGTTTAAGAGCATAGTTGCCATCCAGATCTCGAGACCTGGAAACAGATAAATAGCCCTTTTGATGCCTTTTTCAGGCTACCACCCCCAAGAAGGATCTAATTGTAAGAGCATAGTTGCACTCAAGACCTCGAGACCAGGAAATTGCTAAACAACCCTCCTGATGCCTTGGTCGGGCTACCACCCCCAAGAAGGGTCCTGAGTGTAAGAGCATAGTTGCCTTCCAGATCTCGAGACCAGGAAATAGTTAAACAGCCCTCCTAATGCCTTGGTCGGGCTACCACCCCCAAGAAGGGTCTGAGTGTAAGAGCATAGTTGCCATCCAGATCTCGAGACCAGGAAATAGCTAAACAGCCCTCCTGATGCCTTGGTCGGGCTACCACCCTCAAGAAGGGTCTGAGTGTAAGAGGACAGTTGCCATCCAGATCTCGAGACCAGGAAATAGCTAAACAGCCCTCATGATGCCTTGGTCGGGTACAACCCCTAAGAAAGGTCTGAGTTTAAGAGCATAGTTGCCATCCAGATCTCGAGACCTGGAAACAGATAAATAGCCCTTTTGATGCCTTTTTCAGGGTACCACCCCCAAGAAGGATCTAATTGTAAGAGCATAGTTGCACTCAAGACCTCGAGACCAGGAAATTGCTAAACAACCCTCCTGATGCCTTGGTCGGGCTACCACCCCCAAGAAGGGTCCTGAGTGTAAGAGCATAGTTGCCTTCCAGATCTCGAGACCAGGAAATAGTTAAACAACCCTCCTAATGCCTTGGTCGGGCTACCACCCCCAAGAAGGGTCTGAGTGTAAGAGCATAGTTGCCGTCCAGATCTCGAGACCAGGATATAGCTAAACAGCCCTCCTAATGCCTTGGTCAGGCTACCACCCCCAAGAAGGGTCTGAGTGTAAGAGCATAGTTGCCATCCAGATCACGAGACCAGGAAATAGCTAAACAGCCCTCCTGATGCCTTGGTCGGGCTACCACTCCCAAGAAGGGTCTGAGTGTAAGAGCAAAGGTACCATCAAGATCTCGAGACCAGGAAATAGCTAAACAGCCCTCCTAATGCCTTGGTCAGGCTACCACCCCTAAGAATGGTCTGAGTGTAAGAGCATAGTTGCCATCCAGATCTCGAGACCAGGAAATAGCTAAACAGCCCTCATGATGCCTTGGTCGGGTACAACCCCCAAGAAGGGTCTGAGTTTAAGAGCATAGTTGCCATCCAGATCTCGAGACCTGGAAACAGATAAATAGCCCTTTTGATGCCTTTTTCAGGCTACCACCCCCAAGAAGGATCTAATTGTAAGAGCATAGTTGCACTCAAGACCTCGAGACCAGGAAATTGCTAAACAACCCTCCTGATGCCTTGGTCGGGCTACCACCCCCAAGAAGGGTCCTGAGTGTAAGAGCATAGTTGCCTTCCAGATCTCGTGACCAGGAAATAGTTAAACAGCCCTCCTAATGCCTTGGTCGGGCTACCACCCCCAAGAAGGGTCTGAGTGTAAGAGCATAGTTGCCATCCAGATCTCGAGACCAGGAAATAGCTAAACAGCCCTCCTGATGCCTTGGTCGGGCTACCACCCTCAAGAAGGGTCTGAGTGTAAGAGGACAGTTGCCATCCAGATCTCGAGACCAGGAAATAGCTAAACAACCCTCCTGATGCCTTGGTCGGGCTACCACTCCCAAGAAGGGTCTGAGTGTAAGAGCAAAGTTGCCATCAAGATCTCGAGACCAGGAAATAGCTAAACAGCCCTCCTAATGCCTTGGTCAGGCTACCACCCCTAAGAATGGTCTGAGTGTAATAGCATAGTTGCCATCCAGATCTCGAGACCAGGAAATAGCTAAACAGCCCTCATGATGCCTTGGTCGGGTACAACCCCTAAGAAAGGTCTGAGTTTAAGAGCATAGTTGCCATCCAGATCTCGAGACCTGGAAACAGATAAATAGCCCTTTTGATGCCTTTTTCAGGGTACCACCCCCAAGAAGGATCTAATTGTAAGAGCATAGTTGCACTCAAGACCTCGAGACCAGGAAATTGCTAAACAACCCTCCTGATGCCTTGGTCGGGCTACCACCCCCAAGAAGGGTCCTGAGTGTAAGAGCATAGTTGCCTTCCAGATCTCGAGACCAGGAAATAGTTAAACAACCCTCCTAATGCCTTGGTCGGGCTACCACCCCCAAGAAGGGTCTGAGTGTAAGAGCATAGTTGCCTTCCAGATCTCGAGACCAGGAAATAGTTAAACAGCCCTCCTAATGCCTTGGTCGGGCTACCACCCCCAAGAAGGGTCTGAGTGTAAGAGCAAAGTTGCCATCAAGATCTCGAGACCAGGAAATAGCTAAACAGCCCTCCTAATGCCTTGGTCAGGCTACCACCCCTAAGAAGGGTCTGAGTGTAAGAGCAAAATTGCCATCTAGATCTTGAGACTAGGAAATAACTAAACAGCCCTCCTAATGCCTTGTCGAGCTACCACCCCCAAGAAGGGTCTGAGTGTAAGAGCATAGTTGCCGTCCAGATCTCGAGACCAGGATATAGCTAAACAGCCCTCCTGATGCCTTGGTTTGGCTACCACCCCCAAGAAAGGTCTGAGTGTAAGAGCATAGTTGCCATCCAGATCTCGAGACCAGGAAATAGCTAAACAGCCCTCATGATGCCTTGGTCAGGTACAACCCCCAAGAAGGGTCTGAGTTTAAGAGCATAGTTGCCATCCAGATCTCCAGACCTGGAAACAGATAAATAGCCCTTTTGATGCCTTTTTCAGGCTACCACCCCCAAGAAGGATCTAATTGTAAGAGCATAGTTGCACTCAAGACCTCGAGACCAGGAAATTGCTAAACAACCCTCCTGATGCCTTGGTCGGGCTACCACCCCCAAGAAGGGTCCTAAGTGTAAGAGCATAGTTGCCTTCCAGATCTCGAGACCAGGAAATAGCTAAACAGCCCTCCTGATGCCTTGGTCAGGCTACAACCCCCAAGAAGGTTCTGAGTGTAAGAGCATAGTTGCCATCCAGATCTCGAGACCAGGAAATAGCTAAACAGCCCTCATGATGCCTTGGTCGGGTACAACCCCCAAGAAGGGTCTGAGTTTAAGAGCATAGTTGCCATCCAGATCTCGAGACCTGGAAACAGATAAATAGCCCTTTTGATGCCTTTTTCATGCTACCAACCCCAAGAAGGATCTAATTGTAAGAGCATAGTTGCACTCAAGACCTCGAGACCAGGAAATTGCTAAACAACCCTCCTGATGCCTTGGTCGGGCTACCACCCCCAAGAAGGGTCCTGAGTGTAAGAGGATAGTTGCCTTCCAGATCTCGAGACCAGGAAATAGTTAAACAGCCCTCCTAATGCCTTGGTCGGGCTACCACCCCCAAGAAGGGTCTGAGTGTAAGAGCATAGTTGCCATCCAGATCTCGAGACCAGGAAATAGCTAAACAGCCCTCCTGATGCCTTGGTCGGGCTACCACCCTCAAGAAGGGTCTGAGTGTAAGAGGACAGTTGCCATCCAGATCTCGAGACCAGGAAATAGCTAAACAACCCTCCTGATGCCTTGGTCGGGCTACCACTCCCAAGAAGGGTCTGAGTGTAAGAGCAAAGTTGCCATCAAGATCTCGAGACCAGGAAATAGCTAAACAGCCCTCCTAATGCCTTGGTCAGGCTACCACCCCTAAGAATGGTCTGAGTGTAAGAGCATAGTTGCCATCCAGATCTCGAGACCAGGAAATAGCTAAACAGCCCTCATGATGCCTTGGTCGGGTACAACCCCCAAGAAGGGTCTGAGTTTAAGAGCATAGTTGCCATCCAGATCTAGAGACCTGGAAACAGATAAATAGCCCTTTTGATGCCTTTTTCAGGCTACCACCCCCAAGAAGGATCTAATTGTAAGAGCATAGTTGCACTCAAGACCTCGAGACCAGGAAATTGCTAAACAACCCTCCTGATGCCTTGGTCGGGCTACCACCCCCAAGAAGGGTCCTGAGTGTAAGAGCATAGTTGCCTTCCAGATCTCGAGACCAGGAAATAGTTAAACAGCCCTCCTAATGCCTTGGTCGGGCTACCACCCCCAAGAAGGGTCTGAGTGTAAGAGCAAAGTTGCCATCAAGATCTCGAGACCAGGAAATAGCTAAACAGCCCTCCTAATGCCTTGGTCAGGCTACCACCCCTAAGAAGGGTCTGAGTGTAAGAGCAAAGTTGCCATCTAGATCTCGAGACTAGGAAATAACTAAACAGCCCTCCTAATGCCTTGTCGAGCTACCACCCCCAAGAAGCGTCTGAGTGTAAGAGCATAGTTGCCGTCCAGATCTCGAGACCAGGATATAGCTAAACAGCCCTCCAAATGCCTTGGTCAGGCTACCACCCCCAAGAAGGGTCTGAGTGTAAGAGCATAGTTGCCATCCAGATCACGAGACCAGGAAATAGCTAAACAGCCCTCCTGATGCCTTGGTCGGGCTACCACTCCCAAGAAGGGTCTGAGTGTAAGAGCGAAGGTACCATCAAGATCTCGAGACCAGGAAATAGCTAAACAGCCCTCCTAATGCCTTGGTCAGGCTACCACTCCTAAGAATGGTCTGAGTGTAAGAGCATAGTTGCCATCCAGATCTCGAGACCAGGAAATAGCTAAACAGCCCTCATGATGCCTTGGTCGGGTACAACCCCCAAGAAGGGTCTGAGTTTAAGAGCATAGTTGCCATCCAGATCTCGAGACCTGGAAACAGATAAATAGCCCTTTTGATGCCTTTTTCAGGCTACCACCCCCAAGAAGGATCTAATTGTAAGAGCATAGTTGCACTCAAGACCTCGAGACCAGGAAATTGCTAAACAACCCTCATGATGCCTTGGTCGGGCTACCACCCCCAAGAAGGGTCCTGAGTGTAAGAGCATAGTTGCCATCCAGATCTCGAGACCAGGAAATAGTTAAACAACCCTCCTAATGCCTTGGTCGGGCTACCACCCCCAAGAAGGGTCTGAGTGTAAGAGCATAGTTGCCTTCCAGATCTCGAGACCAGGAAATAGTTAAACAGCCCTCCTAATGCCTTGGTCGGGCTACCACCCCCAAGAAGGGTCTGAGTGTAAGAGCATAGTTGCCATCCAGATCTCGAGACCAGGAAATAGCTAAACAGCCCTCCTAATGCCTTGGTCGGGCTACCACCCCTAAGAAGGGTCTGAGTGTAAGAGGAAAGTTGCCATCAAGATCTCGAGACTAGGAAATAACTAAACAGCCCTCCTAATGCCTTGGTCGGGCTACCACCCCCAAGAAGGGTCTGAGTGTAAGAGCATAGTTGCCATCCAGATCTCGAGACCAGGAAATAGCTAAATAGCCATCCTAATGCCTTGGTCGGGCTACCACCCCTAAGAAGGGTCTGAGTGTAAGAGGAAAGTTGCCATCAAGATCTCGAGACTAGGAAATAGCTAAACAGCCCTCCTGATGCCTTGGTCGGGCTACCACCCTCAAGAAGGGTCTGAGTGTAAGAGGACAGTTGCCATCCAGATCTCGAGACCAGGAAATAGCTAAACAACCCTCATGATGCCTTGGTCGGGCTACCACTCCCAATAAGGGTCTGAGTGTAAGAGCATAGTTGCCATCAAGATCTCGAGACCAGGAAATAGCTAAACAGCCCTCCTAATGCCTTGGTCGGGCTACCACTCCCAAGAAGGGTCTGAGTGTAAGAGCATAGTTGCCATCAAGATCTCGAGACCAGGAAATAGCTAAACAGCCCTCCTGATGCCTTGGTCGGGCTACCACCCCCAAGAAGGGTCTGAGTGTAAGAGCATAGTTGCCATCTAGATCTCGAGACCAGGAAATAGCTAAATAGCCCTCCTGACGCCTTGGTCAGGCTACCACCCCTAAGAAGGGTCTGAGTGTAAGAGCAAAGTTGCCATCTAGATCTCGAGACTAGGAAATAACTAAACAGCCCTCCTAATGCCTTGTCGAGCTACCACCCCCAAGAAGCGTCTGAGTGTAAGAGCATAGTTGCCGTCCAGATCTCGAGACCAGGATATAGCTAAACAGCCCTCCTGATGCCTTGGTTTGGCTAACACTCCCAAGAAAGGTCTGAGTGTAAGAGCATAGTTGCCATCCAGATCTCGAGACCAGGAAATAGCTAAACAGCCCTCATGATGCCTTGGTCGGGTACAACCCCCAAGAAGGGTCTGAGTTTAAGAGCATAGTTGCCATCCAGATCTCGAGACCTGGAAACAGATAAATAGCCCTTTTGATGCCTTTTTCAGGCTACCACCCCCAAGAAGGATCTAATTGTAAGAGCATAGTTGCACTCAAGACCTCGAGACCAGGAAATTGCTAAACAACCCTCCTGATGCCTTGGTCGGGCTACCACCCCCAAGAAGGGTCCTGAGTGTAAGAGCATAGTTGCCTTCCAGATCTCGAGACCAGGAAATAGTTAAACAGCCCTCCTAATGCCTTGGTCGGGCTACCACCCCCAAGAAGGGTCTGAGTGTAAGAGCATAGTTGCCATCTAGATCTCGAGACCAGGAAATAGCTAAATAGCCCTCCTGATGCCTTGGTCGGGCTACCACCCCTAAGAAGGGTCTGAGTGTAAGAGCATAGTTGCCATCCAGATCTCGAGACCAGGAAATAGCTAAACAGCCCTCCTAATGCCTTGGTCGGGCTACCACCCCTAAGAAGGGTCTGAGTGTAAGAGGAAAGTTGCCATCAAGATCTCGAGACTAGGAAATAACTAAACAGCCCTCCTAATGCCTTGTCGAGCTACCACTCCCAAGAAGGGTCTGAGTGTAAGAGCATAGTTGCCATCAAGATCTCGAGACCAGGAAATAGCTAAACAGCCCTCCTAACGCCTTGGTCGGGCTACCACTCCCAAGAAGGGTCTGAGTGTAAGAGCATAGTTGCCATCAAGATCTCGAGACCAGGAAATAGCTAAACAGCCCTCCTGATGCCTTGGTCGGGCTACCACCCCCAAGAAGGGTCTGAGTGTAAGAGCATAGTTGCCATCTAGATCTCGAGACCAGGAAATAGCTAAATAGCCCTCCTGACGCCTTGGTCAGGCTACCACCCCTAAGAAGGGTCTGAGTGTAAGAGCAAAGTTGCCATCTAGATCTCGAGACTAGGAAATAACTAAACAGCCCTCCTAATGCCTTGTCGAGCTACCACCCCCAAGAAGCGTCTGAGTGTAAGAGCATAGTTGCCGTCCAGATCTCGAGACCAGGATATAGCTAAACAGCCCTCCTGATGCCTTGGTTTGGCTAACACTCCCAAGAAAGGTCTGAGTGTAAGAGCATAGTTGCCATCCAGATCTCGAGACCAGGAAATAGCTAAACAGCCCTCATGATGCCTTGGTCGGGTACAACCCCCAAGAAGGGTCTGAGTTTAAGAGCATAGTTGCCATCCAGATCTCGAGACCTGGAAACAGATAAATAGCCCTTTTGATGCCTTTTTCAGGCTACCACCCCCAAGAAGGATCTAATTGTAAGAGCATAGTTGCACTCAAGACCTCGAGACCAGGAAATTGCTAAACAACCCTCCTGATGCCTTGGTCGGGCTACCACCCCCAAGAAGGGTCCTGAGTGTAAGAGCATAGTTGCCTTCCAGATCTCGAGACCAGGAAATAGTTAAACAGCCCTCCTAATGCCTTGGTCGGGCTACCACCCCCAAGAAGGGTCTGAGTGTAAGAGCATAGTTGCCATCCAGATCTCGAGACCAGGAAATAGCTAAACAGCCCTCCTGATGCCTTGGTCGGGCTACCACCCTCAAGAAGGGTCTGAGTGTAAGAGGACAGTTGCCATCCAGATCTCGAGACCAGGAAATAGCTAAACAACCCTCCTGATGCCTTGGTCGGGCTACCACTCCCAAGAAGGGTCTGAGTGTAAGAGCAAAGTTGCCATCAAGATCTCGAGACCAGGAAATAGCTAAACAGCCCTCCTAATGCCTTGGTCAGGCTACCACCCCTAAGAATGGTCTGAGTGTAAAAGCATAGTTGCCATCCAGATCTCGAGACCAGGAAATAGCTAAACAGCCCTCATGATGCCTTGGTCGGGTACAACCCCCAAGAAGGGTCTGAGTTTAAGAGCATAGTTGCCATCCAGATCTCGAGACCTGGAAACAGATAAATAGCCCTTTTGATGCCTTTTTCAGGCTACCACCCCCAAGAAGGATCTAATTGTAAGAGCATAGTTGCACTCAAGACCTCGAGACCAGGAAATTGCTAAACAACCCTCCTGATGCCTTGGTCGGGCTACCACCCCCAAGAAGGGTCCTGAGTGTAAGAGCATAGTTGCCATCCAGATCTCGAGACCAGGAAATAGTTAAACAACCCTCCTAATGCCTTGGTCGGGCTACCACCCCCAAGAAGGGTCTGAGTGTAAGAGCATAGTTGCCTTCCAGATCTCGAGACCAGGAAATAGTTAAACAGCCCTCCTAATGCCTTGGTCGGGCTACCACCCCCAAGAAGGGTCTGAGTGTAAGAGCAAAGTTGCCATCAAGATCTCGAGACCAGGAAATAGCTAAACAGCCCTCCTAATGCCTTGGTCAGGCTACCACCCCCAAGAAGGGTCTGAGTGTAAGAGCAAAGTTGCCATCTAGATCTTGAGACTAGGAAATAACTAAACAGCCCTCCTAATGCCTTGTCGAGCTACCACCCCCAAGAAGCGTCTAAGTGTAAGAGCATAGTTGCTGTCCAGATCTCGAGAGCAGGATATAGCTAAACAGCCCTCCTGATGCCTTGGTTTGGCTACCACCCCCAAGAAAGGTCTGAGGGTAAGAGCATAGTTGCCATCCAGATCTCGAGACCAGGAAATAGCTAAACAGCCCTCATGATGCCTTGGTCAGGTACAACCCCCAAGAAGGGTCTGAGTTTAAGAGCATAGTTGCCATCCAGATCTCGAGACCTGGAAACAGATAAATAGCCCTTTTGATGCCTTTTTCAGGCTACCACCCCCAAGAAGGATCTAATTGTAGGAGCATAGTTGCACTCAAGACCTCGAGACCAAGAAATTGCTAAACAACCCTCCTGATGCCTTGGTCGGGCTACCACCCCCAAGAAGGGTCCTGAGTGTAAGAGCATAGTTGCCTTCCAGATCTCGAGACCAGGAAATAGCTAAACAGCCCTCCTGATGCCTTGGTCAGGCTACAACCCCCAAGAAGGTTCTGAGTGTAAGAGCATAGTTGCCATCCAGATCTCGAGACCAGGAAATAGCTAAACAGCCCTCATGATGCCTTGGTCGGGTACAACCCCCAAGAAGGGTCTGAGTTTAAGAGCATAGTTGCCATCCAGATCTCGAGACCTGGAAACAGATAAATAGCCCTTTTGATGCCTTTTTCAGGCTACCACCCCCAAGAAGGATCTAATTGTAAGAGCATAGTTGCCTTCCAGATCTCGAGACCAGGAAATAGTTAAACAGCCCTCCTAATGCCTTGGTCGGGCTACCACCCCCAAGAAGGGTCTGAGTGTAAGAGCATAGTTGCCATCCAGATCTCGAGACCAGGAAATAGCTAAACAGCCCTCCTGATGCCTTGGTCGGGCTACCACCCTCAAGAAGGGTCTGAGTGTAAGAGGACAGTTGCCATCCAGATCTCGAGACCAGGAAATAGCTAAACAACCCTCCTGATGCCTTGGTCGGGCTACCACTCCCAAGAAGGGTTTGAGTGTAAGAGCAAAGTTGCCATCAAGATCTCGAGACCAGGAAATAGCTAAACAGCCCTCCTAATGCCTTGGTCAGGCTACCACCCCTAAGAATGGTCTGAGTGTAAGAACATAGTTGCCATCCAGATCTCGAGACCAGGAAATAGCTAAACAGCCCTCATGATGCCTTGGTCGGGTACAACCCCCAAGAAGGGTCTAAGTTTAAGAGCATAGTTGCCATCCAGATCTCGAGACCTGGAAACAGATAAATAGCCCTTTTGATGCCTTTTTCAGGCTACCACCCCCAAGAAGGATCTAATTGTAAGAGCATAGTTGCACTTAAGACTTCGAGACCAGGAAATTGCTAAACAACCCTCCTGATGCCTTGGTCGGGCTACCACCCCCAAGAAGGGTCCTGAGTGTAAGAGCATAGTTGCCTTCCAGATCTCGAGACCAGGAAATAGCTAAACAACACTCATGATGCCTTGGTCGGGCTACCACTCCCAATAAGGGTCTGAGTGTAAGAGCATAGTTGCCATCAAGATCTCGAGACCAGGAAATAGCTAAACAGCCCTCATGATGCCTTGGTCGGGCTACCACCCCCAAGAAGGGTCTGAGTGTAAGAGCATAGTTGCCATCCAGATCTCGAGACCAGGAAATAGCTAAACAGCCCTCCTAATGCCTTGGTCGGGCTACCACCCCTAAGAAGGGTCTGAGTGTAAGAGGAAAGTTGCCATCAAGATCTCGAGACCAGGAAATAGCTAAACAGCCCTCCTAATGCCTTGGTCGGGCTACCACCCCCAAGAAGGGTCTGAGTGTAAGAGCATAGTTGCCGTCCAGATCTCGACACCAGGATATAGCTAAACAGCCCTTCTGATGCCTTGGTTTGGCTACCACCCCCAAGAAAGGTCTGAGTGTAAGAGCATAGTTGCCATCCAGATCTCGAGACCAGGAAATAGCTAAACAGCCCTCACGATGCCTTGGTCAGGTACAACCCCCAAGAAGGGTCTGAGTTTAAGAGCATAGTTGCCATCCAGATCTCGAGACCTGGAAACAGATAAATAGCCCTTTTGATGCCTTTTTCAGGCTACCACCCCCAAGAAGGATCTAATTGTAAGAGCATAGTTGCACTCAAGACCTCGAGACCAGGAAATTGCTAAACAACCCTCCTGATGCCTTGGTCGGGCTACCACCCCCAAGAAGGGTCCTGAGTGTAAGAGCATAGTTGCCTTCCAGATCTCGAGACCAGGAAATAGTTAAACAGCCATCCTAATGCCTTGGTCGGGCTACCACCCCCAAGAAGGGTCTGAGTGTAAGAGCATAGTTGCCATCCAGATCACGAGACCAGGAAATAGCTAAACAGCCCTCCTGATGCCTTGGTCGGGCTACCACCCTCAAGAAGGGTCTGAGTGTAAGAGCATAGTTGCCATCCAGATCTCGAGACCAGGAAATAGCTAAACAGCCCTCCTGATGCCTTGGTCGGGCTACCACTCCCAAGAAGGGTCTGAGTGTAAGAGGATAGTTGCCATCCAGATCTCGAAACCAGGAAATAGCTAAACAACCCTCATGTTGCCTTGGTCGGGCTACCACTCCCAAGAAGGGTCTGAGTGTAAGAGCATAGTTGCCATCAAGATCTCGAGACCAGGAAATAGCTAAACAACCCTCCTGATGCCTTGGTCGGGCTACCACCCCTAAGAAGGGTCTGAGTGTAAGAGCAAAGTTGCCATCTAGATCTCGAGACTAGGAAATAACTAAACAGCCCTCCTAATGCCTTGTCGAGCTACCACCCCCAAGAAGCGTCTGAGTGTAAGAGCATAGTTGCTGTCCAGATCTCGACACCAGGATATAGCTAAACAGCCCTCCTGATGCCTTGGTTTGGCTAACACCCCCAAGAAAGGTCTGAGTGTAAGAGCATAGTTGCCATCCAGATCTCGAGACCAGGAAATAGCTAAACAGCCCTCATGATGCCTTGGTCGGGTACAACCCCCAAGAAGGGTCTGAGTTTAAGAGCATAGTTGCCATCCAGATCTCGAGACCTGGAAACAGATAAATAGCCCTTTTGATGCCTTTTTCAGGCTACCACCCCCAAGAAGGATCTAATTGTAAGAGCATAGTTGCACTCAAGACCTCGAGACCAGGAAATTGCTAAACAACCCTCCTGATGCCTTGGTCGGGCTACCACCCCCAAGAAGGGTCTGAGTGTAAGAGCATAGTTGCCTTCCAGATCTCGAGACCAGGAAATAGTTAAACAGCCCCCCTAATGCCTTGGTCGGGCTACCACCCCCAAGAAGGGTCTGAGTGTAAGAGCATAGTTGCCATCCAGATCTCGAGACCAGGAAATAGCTAAACAGCCCTCCTGATGCCTTGGTCGGGCTACCACCCTCAAGAAGGGTCTGAGTGTAAGAGGACAGTTGCCATCCAGATCTCGAGACCAGGAAATAGCTAAACAACCCTCCTGATGCCTTGGTCGGGCTACCACTCCCAAGAAGGGCCTGAGTGTAAGAGCAAAGTTGCCATCAAGATCTCGAGACCAGGAAATAGCTAAACAGCCCTCCTAATGCCTTGGTCAGGCTACCACCCCTAAGAATGGTCTGAGTGTAAGAGCAAAGTTGCCATCTAGATCTCGAGACTAGGAAATAACTAAACAGCCCTCCTAATGCCTTGTCGAGCTACCACCCCTAAGAAGCGTCTAAGTGTAAGAGCATAGTTGCCGTCCAGATCTCGAAACCAGGATATAGCTAAACAGCCCTCCTGATGCCTTGGTTTGGCTACCACCCCCAAGAAAGGTCTGAGTGTAAGAGCATAGTTGCCATCCAGATCTCGAGACCAGGAAATAGCTAAACAGCCCTCATGATGCCTTGGTCGGGTACAACCCCCAAGAAGGGTCTGAGTTTAAGAGCATAGTTGCCATCCAGATCTCGAGACCTGGAAATAGATAAATAGCCCTTTTGATGCCTTTTTCAGGCTACCACCCCCAAGAAGGATCTAATTGTAAGAGCATAGTTGCACTCAAGACCTCGAGACCAGGAAATTGCTAAACAACCCTCCTGATGCCTTGGTCGGGCTACCACCCCCAAGAAGGGTCCTGAGTGTAAGAGCATAGTTGCCTTCCAGATCTCGAGACCAGGAAATAGTTAAACAGCCCTCCTAATGCCTTGGTCGGGCTACCACCCCCAAGAAGGGTCTGAGTGTAAGAGCATGGTTGCCATCCAGATCTCGAGACCAGGAAATAGCTAAACAGCCCTCCTGATGCCTTGGTCGGGCTACCACCCTCAAGAAGGGTCTGAGTGTAAGAGGACAGTTGCCATCCAGATCTCGAGACCAGGAAATAGCTAAACAACCCTCATGATGCCTAGGTCGGGCTACCACTCCCAAGAAGGGTTTGAGTGTAAGAGCATAGTTGCCATCAAGATCTCGAGACCAGGAAATAGCTAAACAACCCTCCTGATGCCTTGGTCGGGCTACCACCCCTAAGAAGGGTCTGAGTGTAAGAGCATAGTTGCCATCCAGATCTCGAGACCATGAAATAGCTAAACAACCCTCCTGATGCCTTGGTCGGACTACCACCCTCAAGAAGGGTCTGAGTGTAAGACGACAGTTGCCATCAAGATCTCGAGACCGGGAAATAGGTAAACAGCACTCCTGTTGCCTTGGTCGGGCAACCACCCCCAAGAAGGGCCTAAGTGTAAGAGCATAGTGGCCATCTAGATATCGAGACCAGGAAATAGCTAAACAACCCTCATGATGCCTTGGTCGGGCTACCACTCCCACGAAGGGTCTGAGTGTAAGAGCATAGTTGCCATCATGATCTCGAGATCAGGAAATAGCTAAATAGCTAAATAGCCATTCTAATGCCTTGGTCGGGCTACCAACCCGAAGAAAGGTCTTAGTGTAAGAGCATAATTGCCATCCAGATCTCGAGACTAGAAAATAGCTAAACAACCCTCCTGATGCCTTGGTCGGGCTACTACCCCCAAGAAGGGTCTGAGTGTAAGAGCATAGTTACCGTCCAGATCTCGAGTCCAGGAAATAGATAAACAGCCCTCCTGATGACTTTTTCGGGCTACCACCCCCAAGAAGGGTCTAAGTGTAAGAGCATAGTTGCCATCCAGATCTAGAGACCTGGAAATAGCTAAACAACCCTCCTGATGCCTTGGTCGAGCTACAACCCTCAAGAAGGGTCTGAGTGTAAGAGGACAGTTGCCATCAAGATCTCGAGACCGGGAAATAGCTAAACAGCACTCTTGATGCCTTGGTCGGGCAACCACCCCCAAGAAGGGCCTGAGTGTAAGAGCATAGTGGCCATCCAGATCTCGAGACCAGGAAGTAGCTAAACAGCCCTCCTAATGCCTTTTTCGTGCTACCACCCCCAAGAAGGGTCTAAGTGTAAGAGCATAATTGCCATCTAGACCTCGAGACCAGGAAATTGCTAAACAACCCTCCTGATGCCTTGGTCGGGCTACCACCCCCAAGAAGGGTCCTGAGTGTAAGAGCATAGTTGCCTTCCAGATCTCGAGACCAGGAAATAGTTAAACAGCCCTCCTGTAAGTTCCTCATATTTTGATTGGCTTATTTCGTTGACAAACCACATTGGGGATTATTCTTTGTAAGGGTAATTTAGGCCAAGCTTCAAGGACATCATCTCCCTCAAAGAGCACTTCAAAGGTATCTCACTAGTTTAACTTTCTTTGAAGAGATCTAGTTGCACACACTCACTTGCATGCATTTTGTTCCTATCTTCATGTAATTGAATGATGTATTGTATGCCTCTTTTCACACTCCACACTTGCACATTTTGCACATCTCTTAGTGTGTCGAGCTTGCCCATAAAAGAGATTTTCTTCTCTTAGTGCGGCCTAGACCGCTTGGCAAGATATGCCTGCACCGCGGCATACAGAGCGGTATATCTCAGCAGAGTCATGCTTCGTGTACCGCTTCCTGTACATGTGCACGCAAAGCGACCCACGTCGCGGTGTTGTCCAGTAAGCCTCTGTTGCCCATACCGCGGCCTGTGCACCTGCATGCACAGCGCCCTGCACCACGTTGTTGTCCAGACGGTGCACTGCTGTGTGTACCGCGGTCTGGACACTTGCCCGCAACGCGGTCCAGCAAGCGGTATTGACGGGATTTTGTTTCTCAAACCCAAAACGACGCAGTTTTGTCTAGGGTTTCTATATATATGTTCTATCTTCTTCCTTGCTTTTTTTTCATGAGTTTAAGAAGCCATTTTTGATAGGCTAAGCTTCCATTAGAGAGAGAAACTCCCAAGAACTCATCTTTACTCAACCAAACACAAATCCATGTGCATCTAACATCTTCAAGCATCATCTCATCATGGATTCTTCTTGTTTTCATTGACTAGGTAACTTGAACATGCCCTAAATCTCTTTGTATTTATTTATGTTCTTATTTGCCTAGGGTTAGCTCTTTTATGTGATTTTATTGCATATCTTTATGTTTATTGGCATTTATAACATGATTGAGTTGTTGGTTGTTGGTTGAGAGCCTTGTTCATTAATAGCTAGCATTTAGGACGATTTTACCCTTCTAGCTAAATCTTCATGCATTTGCATTTAGATATTGATATCTAGGATTTGCATTTATTGATATCTTTTAATCCTTAGATAAGAATTTATTGTTGCCTAGCATTAATTGCATGTTTGAATATCTTTTACATATTCACATAGGTTGTTTAACCTCTTCATAGATTGTTAAGCTTTGTGACTAAGTGAGTTAGTGCACAAGCTTGTGGTCAAGAATCACTATTAAAGACCCGTTGGGTAGATTGAAAGGGTTAGTGACCAAGTAGGTGTGACTTGAGGTCAACCTAGGTTGTAAACTTTCATTCAAATAGTGGATTTGAGGACCGTATGTGGCTAGAAGGATAGCCCGTGAGTTTTTGCCCAGTCGGAGGGTTTCTCACGTAAATCAATCCTTGTGTATTTATTGTTTTCCGCATATTTATGTTGGATTGATTGATTGTTAATATGGAGTAGGATCATTAAAAATTGATTAAGTTGAAAAGTTGGTAATAAATAAACTAAAACCTATTCACCCCCCCCCCCTCTAGGTTGTATTAGACACACTTTGTGTATTTTCACCTCCTAATGCCTTGGTCGGGCTACCACCCCCAATAAGGGTATGAGTGTAAGAGCATAGTTGCCATCCAGATCTCGAGACCAGGAAATAGCTAAACAGCCCTCCTGATGCCTTGGTCGGGCTACCACCCTCAAGAAGGGTCTGAGTGTAAGAGGACAGTTGCCATCCAGATCTCGAGACCAGGAAATAGCTAAACAACCCTCCTGATACCTTGGTCGGGCTACGACTCCCAAGAAGGGTCTGAGTGTAAGAGCATAGTTGCCATCAAGATCTCGAGACCAGGAAATAGCTAAACAATCCTCCTGATGCCTTGGTCGGGCTACCACCCTCAAGAAGGGTCTGAGTGTAAGAGGACAGTTGCCATCAAGATCTCGAGACCGGGAAATAGCTAAACAGCACTCCTGATGCCTTGGTCGGGCAACCACCCCCAAGAAGGGCCTGAGTGTAAGAGCATAGTGGCCATCCAGATCTCGAGACCAGGAAATAGCTAAACAGCCCTCATGATGCCTTGGTCGGGCTACCACTCCCAAGAAGGGTCTGAGTTTAAGAGCATAGTTGCCATCCAGATCTCGAGACCAGGAAATAGCTAAACAGCCCTCATGATGCCTTGGTCGGCTACAACCCCCAAGAAGGGTCTGAGTTTAAGAGCATAGTTGCTATCCAGATCTCGAGACCTGGAAATAGATAAATAGCCCTTTTGATGCCTTTTTCAGGCTACCACCCCCAAGAAGGATCTAAGTGTAAGAGCATAGTTGCACTCAAGACCACGAGACCAGGAAATTGCTAAACAATCCTCCTAATGCCTTGGTCGGGCAACCACCCCCAAGAAGGGTCCTGAGTGTAAGAGCATAATTGCCTTCCAGATCTCGAGACCAGGAAATAGTTAAACAGCCCTCCTAATGCCCTGGTCGGGCTACCACCCCCAAGAAGGGTCTGAGTGTAAGAGCATAGTTGCCATCCAGATCTCGAGACCAGGAAATAGCTAAACAGCCCTCCTGATGCCTTGGTCGGGCTACCACCCTCAAGAAGGGTCTGAGTGTAAGAGGACAGTTGCCATCCAGATCTCGAGACCAGGAAATAGCTAAACAACCCTCATGATGCCTTGGTCGGGCTACCACTCCCAAGAAGGGTCTGAGTGTAAGAGCATAGTTGCCATCAAGATCTCGAGACCAGGAAATAGCTAAACAACCCTCCTGATGCCTTGGTCGGGCTACCACACCTAAGAAGGGTCTGAGTGTAAGAGCATAGTTGCCATCCAGATCTCGAGACCATGAAATAGCTAAACAACCCTCCTGATGCCTTGGTCAGGCTACCACCCTCAAGAAGGGTCTGAGTGTAAGAGGACAGTTGCCATCAAGATCTCGAGACCGGGAAATAGCTAAACAGCACTCCTGATGCCTTGGTCGAGCAACCACCCCCAAGAAGGGCCTGAGTGTAAGAGCATAGTGGCCTTCCAGATCTCGAGACCAGGAAATAGCTAAATAGCCCTCATGATGCCTTGGTCGGGCTACCACTCCCAAGAAGGGTCTGAGTGTAAGAGCATAGTTGCCATCATGATCTCGAGATCAGGAAATAGCTAAACAGACCTTCTAATGCCTTGGTCGGGCTACCAACCCGAAGAAAGGTCTTAGTGTAAGAGCATAATTGCCATCCAGATCTCGAGACTAGGAAATAGCTAAACAACCCTCCTGATGCCTTGGTCGGGCTACTACCCCCAAGAAAGGTCTGAGTGTAAGAGCATAGTTACCGTCCAGATCTCGAGACCAGGAAATAGATAAACAGCCCTCCTGATGCCTTTTTCGGGCTACCACCCCCAAGAAGGGTCTGAGTGTAAGAGCATAGTTGCCATCCAGATCTCGAGACCAGGAAATAGCTAAACAACCCTCCTGATGCCTTGGTCGGGCTACCACCCTCAAGAAGGGTCTGAGTCTAAGAGGACAGTTGCCATCAAGATCTCGAGACCGGGAAATAGCTAAACAGCACTCATGATGCCTTGGTCGGGCAACCACCCCCAAGAAGGGCCTGAGTGTAAGAGCATAGTGGCCATCCAGATCTCGAGACCAGGAAGTAGCTAAACAGCCCTCCTAATACCTTTTTCGTGCTACCACCCCCAAGAAGGGTCTAAGTGTAAGAGCATAATTGCAATCTAGACCTCGAGACCAGGAAATTGCTAAACAACCCTCATGATGCCTTGGTCGGGCTACCACCCCCAAGAAGGGTCCTGAGTGTAAGAGCATAGTTGCCCTCCAGATCTCGAGACCAGGAAATAGTTAAACAGCCCTCCTAATGCCTTGGTCGGGCTACCACCCTCAAGAAGGGTCTGAGTGTAAGAGGACAGTTGCCATCCAGATCTCGAGACCAGGAAATAGCTAAACAACCCTCATGATGCCTTGGTCGGGCTACCACTCCCAAGAAGGGTCTTAGTGTAAGAGCATAGTTGCCATCAAGATCTCGAGACCAGGAAATAGCTAAACAACCCTCCTGATGCCTTGGTCGGGCTACCACCCCCAAGAAGGGTCTGAGTGTAAGAGTATAGTTGCCATCAAGATCTCGAGACCAGGAAATAGCTAAACAACAATCCTGATGCCTTGGTCGGGCTACCACCCTCAAGAAGGGTCTGAGTGTAAGAGGACAGTTGCCATCAAGATCTCGAGACCGGGAAATAGCTAAACAGCCCTCCTGATGCGTTTGTCGGGCAACCACCCCCAAGAAGGGTCTGAGTGTAAGAGCATAGTGGCCATCCAGATCTCGAGACCAGGAAATATCTAAACGGATCTCATGATGCCTTGGTCGGGCTACCACTCCCAAGAAGGGTCTGAGTGTAAGAGCATAGTTGCCATCCAGATCTCGAGACCAGGAAATAGCTAAACAGCCCTCCTGATGCCTTGGTCGGGCTACCACCCTCAAGAAGGGTCTGAGTGTAAGAGGACAGTTGCCATCCAGATCTCGAGACCAGGAAATTGCTAAACAACCCTCCTGATGCCTTGGTCGGGCTACCACCCTCAAGAAGGGTCTGAGTGTAAGAGGACAGTTGCCTTCCAGATCTCGAGACCAGGAAATAGTTAAACAGCCCTCCTAATGCCTTGGTCGGGCTACCACCCCCAAGAAGGGTCTAAGTGTAAGAGCATAGTTGCCATCCAGATCTCGAGACCAGGAAATAGCTAAACAACCCTCCTGATGCCTTGGTCGGGATACATCTCCCAAGAAGGGTCTTAGTGTAAGAGCATAGTTGCCATCAAGATCTCGAGACCAGGAAATAGCTAAACAACCCTCCTGATGCCTTGGTCGGGCTACCACCCTCAAGAAGGGTCTGAGTGTAAGAGGACAGTTGCCATCAAGATCTCGAGACCGGGAAATAGCTAAATTGCACTCCTGATGCCTTGGTCGGGCAACCACCCCCAAGAAGGGCCTGAGTGTAAGAGCATAGTGGCCATCCAGATCTCGAGACCAGGAAGTAGCTAAACAGCCCTCCTAATGCCTTTTTCGTGCTACCACCCCCAAGAAGGGTCTAAGTGTAAGAGCATAATTGCCATCTAGACCTCGAGACCAGGAAATTGCTAAACTACCCTCCTGATGCCTTGGTCGGGCTACCACCCTCAAGTAGGGTCCTGAGTGTAAGGGCATAGTTGCCTTCCAGATCTCGAGACCAGGAAATAGTTAAACAGCCCTCCTAATGCCTTGGTCGGGCTACCACCCCCAAGAAGGGTCTGAGTGTAAGAGCATAGTTGCCATCCAGATCTCGAGACCAGGAAATAGCTAAACAGCCCTCCTGATGCCTTGGTCGGGCTACCACCCTCAAGAAGGGTCTGAGTGTAAGAGGACAGTTGCCATCCAGATCTCGAGACCAGGAAATAGCTAAACAACCCTCCTGATGCCTTGGTCGGGCTACATCTCCCAAGAAGGGTCTTAGTGTAAGAGCATAGTTGCCATCAAGATCTCGAGACCAGGAAATAGCTAAACAACCCTCCTGATGCCTTGGTCGGGCTACCACCCTCAAGAAAGGCCTGAGTGTAAGAGCACAGTTGCCATCCAGATCTCGAGACTAGGAAATAGATAAATAGCCCTCCAGATGCCTTGGTCGGGCTACCACGCCCAAGAAGGGTCTTAGTGTAAGAGCATAGTTGCCATCCAGATCTCGAGACCAGGAAGTAGCTAAACAGCCCTCCTGATGCCTTGGTCGGTCTACCACCCCCAAGAAGGGTCTGAGTGTAAGAGCATAGTTGCCATCTAGATCTCGAGACCAGGAAATAGCTAAACAACCCTCCTGATGCCTTGGTCGGGCTACCACCCCCAAGAAGGGTCTGAGTGTAAGAGTATAGTTGCCATCAAGATCTCGAGACCGGGAAATAGATAAACAGCACTCCTGATGCTTTGGTCGGGCAACCACCCCCAAGAAGAGGCTGAGTGTAAGAGCATAGTGGCCATCCAGATCTTGAGACCAGGAAATAGCTAAATAGCCCTCCTAATGCCTTGGTCGGGCTACCAACTCCAAGAAGTGTCCGAGTGTAAGAGCATAGTTGACATCCAGATCTCGAGTCCAGGAAATAGCTAAACAGCCCTCATGTTGACTTTTTCGGGCTACCAACCCCAAGAAGGGTCTGAGTTTTAGAGTGTAGTTGCCATCCAGATCTCGAGACAAGGAAATAGATAAATAGCCCTTTTGATGCCTTTTTCATGCTACCACCCCCAAGAAGGGTCTAAGTGTAAGAGCATAGTTGCCATCCAGATCTCGAGACCAGGAAATAGCTAAACAACCCTCCTGATGCCTTGGTCGGGCTACCACCCTCAAGAAGGGTCTGAGTATAAGAGGACAGTTGCCATCAAGATCTCGAGACCGGGAAATAGCTAAACTGCACTCCTGATGCCTTGGTGGGGCAACCACCCCCAAGAAGGGTCTGAGTGTAAGAGCATAGTGGCCATCCAGATCTCGAGACCTGGAAGTAGCTAAACAGCCCTCCTAATGCCTTTTTCGTGCTACCACCCCCAAGAAGGGTCTAAGTGTAAGAGCATAATTGCAATCTAGACCTCGAGACCAGGAAATTGCTAAACAACCCTCCTAATGCCTTGGTCGGGCTACCACCCCCAAGAAGGGTCCTGAGTGTAAGAGCATAGTTGCCTTCCAGATCTCGAGACCAGGAAATAGTTAAACAGCCCTCCTAATGCCTTGGTCGGGCTACCACCCCCAAGAAGGGTCTGAGTGTAAGAGCATAGTTGCCATCAAGATCTCGAGACCAGGAAATAGTTAAACAGCCCTCCTGATGCCTTGGTCGGGCTACCACCCTCAAGAAGGGTCTGAGTGTAAGAGGACAGTTGCCATCCAGATCTCGAGACCAGGAAATAGCTAAACAACCCTCACGATGCCTTGGTCGGGCTACCACTCCCAAGAAGGGTCTTAGTGTAAGAGCATAGTTGCCATCAAGATCTCGAGACCAGGAAATAGCTAAACAACCCTCCTGATGCCTTGGTCGGGCTACCACCCCCAAGAAGGGTCTGAGTGTAAGAGTATAGTTGCCATCCAGATCTCGAGACCAGGAAATAGCTAAACAACAATCCTGATGCCTTGGTCGGGCTACCACCCTCAAGAAGGGTCTGAGTGTAAGAGGACAGTTGCCATCAAGATCTCGAGACCGGGAAATAGCTAAACAGCCCTCCTGATGCCTTGGTCGGGCAACCACCCCCAAGAAGGGCCTGAGTGTAAGAGCATAGTGGCCATCCAGATCTCGAGACCAGGAAATATCTAAACGGCCCTCATGATGCCTTGGTCGAGCTACCACTCCCAAGAAGGGTCTGAGTGTAAGAGCATAGTTGCCATCCAGATCTCGAGACCAGGAAATAGCTAAACAGCCCTCCTGATGCCTTGGTCGGGCTACCACCCTCAAGAAGGGTCTGAGTGTAAGAGGACAGTTGCCATCCAGATCTCGAGACCAGGAAATTGCTAAACAACCCTCCTGATGCCTTGGTCGGGCTACCACCCTCAAGAAGGGTCTGAGTGTAAGAGGACAGTTGCCTTCCAGATCTCGAGACCAGGAAATAGTTAAACAGCCCTCCTAATGCCTTGGTCGGGCTACCACCCCCAAGAAGGGTCTGAGTGTAAGAGAATAGTTGTCATCCAGATCTCGAGACTAGGAAATAGCTAAACAGCCCTCCTGATGCCTTGGTCGGGCTACCACCCTCAAGAAGGGTCTGAGTGTAAGAGGACAGTTTCCATCCAGATCTCGAGACCAGGAAATAGCTAAACAACCCTCATGATGCCTTGGTCGGGCTACCACTCCCAAGAAGGGTCTGACTGTAAGAGCATAGTTGCCATCAAGATCTCGAGACCAGGAAATAGCTAAACAACCCTCCTGATGCCTTGGTCGGGCTACCACCCCCAAGAAGGGTCTGAGTGTAAGAGCATAGTTGCCATCCAGATCTCGAGACCATGAAATAGCTAAAAAACCCTCCTGATGCCTTGGTCGGGCTACCACCCTCAAGAAGGGTCTGAGTGTAAGAGGACAGTTGCCATCATGATCTCGAGACCGGGAAATAGCTAAACAGCACTCCTGATGCCTTGGTCGGGCAACCACCCCCAAGAAGGACCTGAGTGTAAGAGCATAGTGGCCATCCAGATCTCGAGACCAGGAAATAGCTAAACAGCCCTCATGATGCCTTGGTCGGGCTACCACTCCCAAGCAGGGTCTGAGTGTAAGAGCATAGTTTCCATCATGATCTCGAGATCAGGAAATAGTCGGGCTACCAACCCGAAGAAAGGTCTTAGTGTAAAAGCATAATGTCCATCCAGATCTCGAGACTAGGAAATAGCTAAACAACCCTCTTGATGCCTTGGTCGGGCTACTACCGCCAAGAAGGGTCTGAGTGTAAGAACATAGTTACCGTCCAGATCTCGAGACCAGGAAATAGATAAACAGCCTTCCTGATGCCTTTTTCGGGCTACCACCCCCAAGAAGGGTCTAAGTGTAAGAGCATAGTTGCCATCCAGATCTCGAGACCAGGAAATAGCTAAACAACCCTCCTGATGCCTTGGTCGGGCTACCACCCTCAAGAAGGGTCTGAGTGTAAGAGGACAGTTTCCATCAAGATCTCGAGACAGGGAAATAGCTAAACTGCACTCCTGATGCCTTGGTCGGGCAACCACCCCCAAGAAAGGCCTGAGTGTAAGAGCATAGTGGCCATCCAGATCTCGAGACCAGGAAGTAGCTAAACAGCCCTCCTAATGCCTTTTTCGTGCTACCACCCCCAAGAAGGGTCTAAGTGTAAGAGCATAATTTCCATCTAGACCTCGAGACCAGGAAATTGCTAAACTACCCTCCTGATGCCTTGGTCGTGCAACCACCCCCAAGAAGGGTCCTGAGTGTAAGAGCATAGTTGCCTTCCAGATCTCGAGACCAGGAAATAGTTAAACAGCCCTCCTAATGCCTTGGTCGGGCTACCACCCCCAAGAAGGGTCTGAGTGTAAGAGCATAGTTGCCATCCAGATCTCGAGACCAGGAGATAGCTAAACAGCCCTCCTGATGCCTTGGTCGGGCTACCACCCTCAAGAAGGGACTGAGTGTAAGAGGACAGTTACCATCCAGATCTCGAGACCAGGAAATAGCTAAACAACCCTCCTGATGCCTTGGTCGGGCTACATCTCCCAAGAAGGGTCTTAGTGTAAGAGCATAGTTGCCATCAAGATCTCGAGACCAGGAAATAGCTAAACAACCCTCCTGATGCCTTGGTCGGGCTACCACCCCCAAGAAGGGTCCTGAGTGTAAGAGCATAGTTGCCTTCCAGATCTCGAGACCAGGAAATAGTTAAACAGCCCTCCTAATGCCTTGGTCGGGCTACCACCCCCAAGAAGGGTCTGAGTGTAAGAGCATAGTTGCCATCAAGATCTCGAGACCAGGAAATAGTTAAACAGCCCTCCTGATGCCTTGGTCGGGCTACCACCCTCAAGAAGGGTCTGAGTGTAAGAGGACAGTTGCCATCCAGATCTCGAGACCAGGAAATAGCTAAACAACCCTCACGATGCCTTGGTCGGGCTACCACTCCCAAGAAGGGTCTTAGTGTAAGAGCATAGTTGCCATCAAGATCTCGAGACCAGGAAATAGCTAAACAACCCTCCTGATGCCTTGGTCGGGCTACCACCCCCAAGAAGGGTCTGAGTGTAAGAGTATAGTTGCCATCCAGATCTCGAGACCAGGAAATAGCTAAACAACAATCCTGATGCCTTGGTCGGGCTACCACCCTCAAGAAGGGTCTGAGTGTAAGAGGACAGTTGCCATCAAGATCTCGAGACCGGGAAATAGCTAAACAGCCCTCCTGATGCCTTGGTCGGGCAACCACCCCCAAGAAGGGCCTGAGTGTAAGAGCATAGTGGCCATCCAGATCTCGAGACCAGGAAATATCTAAACGGCCCTCATGATGCCTTGGTCGAGCTACCACTCCCAAGAAGGGTCTGAGTGTAAGAGCATAGTTGCCATCCAGATCTCGAGACCAGGAAATAGCTAAACAGCCCTCCTGATGCCTTGGTCGGGCTACCACCCTCAAGAAGGGTCTGAGTGTAAGAGGACAGTTGCCATCCAGATCTCGAGACCAGGAAATTGCTAAACAACCCTCCTGATGCCTTGGTCGGGCTACCACCCTCAAGAAGGGTCTGAGTGTAAGAGGACAGTTGCCTTCCAGATCTCGAGACCAGGAAATAGTTAAACAGCCCTCCTAATGCCTTGGTCGGGCTACCACCCCCAAGAAGGGTCTGAGTGTAAGAGAATAGTTGTCATCCAGATCTCGAGACTAGGAAATAGCTAAACAGCCCTCCTGATGCCTTGGTCGGGCTACCACCCTCAAGAAGGGTCTGAGTGTAAGAGGACAGTTTCCATCCAGATCTCGAGACCAGGAAATAGCTAAACAACCCTCATGATGCCTTGGTCGGGCTACCACTCCCAAGAAGGGTCTGACTGTAAGAGCATAGTTGCCATCAAGATCTCGAGACCAGGAAATAGCTAAACAACCCTCCTGATGCCTTGGTCGGGCTACCACCCCCAAGAAGGGTCTGAGTGTAAGAGCATAGTTGCCATCCAGATCTCGAGACCATGAAATAGCTAAAAAACCCTCCTGATGCCTTGGTCGGGCTACCACCCTCAAGAAGGGTCTGAGTGTAAGAGGACAGTTGCCATCATGATCTCGAGACCGGGAAATAGCTAAACAGCACTCCTGATGCCTTGGTCGGGCAACCACCCCCAAGAAGGACCTGAGTGTAAGAGCATAGTGGCCATCCAGATCTCGAGACCAGGAAATAGCTAAACAGCCCTCATGATGCCTTGGTCGGGCTACCACTCCCAAGCAGGGTCTGAGTGTAAGAGCATAGTTTCCATCATGATCTCGAGATCAGGAAATAGTCGGGCTACCAACCCGAAGAAAGGTCTTAGTGTAAAAGCATAATTGCCATCCAGATCTCGAGACTAGGAAATAGCTAAACAACCCTCTTGATGCCTTGGTCGGGCTACTACCGCCAAGAAGGGTCTGAGTGTAAGAACATAGTTACCGTCCAGATCTCGAGACCAGGAAATAGATAAACAGCCTTCCTGATGCCTTTTTCGGGCTACCACCCCCAAGAAGGGTCTAAGTGTAAGAGCATAGTTTCCATCCAGATCTCGAGACCAGGAAATAGCTAAACAACCCTCCTGATGCCTTGGTCGGGCTACCACCCTCAAGAAGGGTCTGAGTGTAAGAGGACAGTTTCCATCAAGATCTCGAGACAGGGAAATAGCTAAACTGCACTCCTGATGCCTTGGTCGGGCAACCACCCCCAAGAAAGGCCTGAGTGTAAGAGCATAGTGGCCATCCAGATCTCGAGACCAGGAAGTAGCTAAACAGCCCTCCTAATGCCTTTTTCGTGCTACCACCCCCAAGAAGGGTCTAAGTGTAAGAGCATAATTTCCATCTAGACCTCGAGACCAGGAAATTGCTAAACTACCCTCCTGATGCCTTGGTCGTGCAACCACCCCCAAGAAGGGTCCTGAGTGTAAGAGCATAGTTGCCTTCCAGATCTCGAGACCAGGAAATAGTTAAACAGCCCTCCTAATGCCTTGGTCGGGCTACCACCCCCAAGAAGGGTCTGAGTGTAAGAGCATAGTTGCCATCCAGATCTCGAGACCAGGAGATAGCTAAACAGCCCTCCTGATGCCTTGGTCGGGCTACCACCCTCAAGAAGGGACTGAGTGTAAGAGGACAGTTACCATCCAGATCTCGAGACCAGGAAATAGCTAAACAACCCTCCTGATGCCTTGGTCGGGCTACATCTCCCAAGAAGGGTCTTAGTGTAAGAGCATAGTTGCCATCAAGATCTCGAGACCAGGAAATAGCTAAACAACCCTCCTGATGCCTTGGTCGGGCTACCACCCTCAAGAAGGGCCTGAGTGTAAGAGCACAGTTGCCATCCAGATCTCGAGACTAGGAAATAGATAAATAGCCCTCCAGATTCCTTGGTCGGGCTACCACGCCCAAGAAGGGTCTTAGTGTAATAGCATAGTTGCCATCCAGATCTCGAGACCAGGAAGTAGCTAAACAGCCCTCCTGATGCCTTGGTCGGTCTACCACCCCCAAGAAGGGTCTGAGTGTAAGAGCATAGTTGCCATCTAGATCTCGAGACCAGGAAATAGCTAAACAACCCTCCTGATGCCTTGGTCGGGCTACCACCCCCAAGAAGGGTCTGAGTGTAAGAGCATAGTTGCCATCAAGATCTCGAGACCGGGAAATAGATAAACAGCACTCCTGATGCTTTGGTCGGGCAACCACCCCCAAGAAGAGGCTGAGTGTAAGAGCATAGTGGCCATCCAGATCTTGAGACCAGGAAATAGCTAAATAGCCCTCCTAATGCCTTGGTCGGGCTACCAACTCCAAGAAGTGTCCGAGTGTAAGAGCATAGTTGACATCCAGATCTCGAGTCCAGGAAATAGTTAAATAGCCCTCATGTTGACTTTTTCTGGCTACTAACCCCAAGAAGGGTCTGAGTTTTAGAGTATAGTTGCCATCCAGATCTTGAGACAAGGAAATAGATAAATAGCCCTTTTGATGCCTTTTTCATGCTACCACCCCCAAGAGGGGTCTAAGTGTAAGAGCATAGTTGCCATCCAGATCTCGAGACCAGGAAATAGCTAAACAACCGTCTTGATGCCTTGGTCGAGCTACCACCCTCAAGAAGGGTCTGAGTGTAAGAGGACAGTTGCCATCAAGATCTCGAGACCGGGAAATAGCTAAACTGCACTCCTGATGCCTTGGTCGGGCAACCACCCCCAAGAAGGGCCTGAGTGTAAGAGCATAGTGGCCATCCAGATCTCGAGACCAGGAAGTAGCTAAACAGCCCTCCTAATGCCTTTTTCGTGCTACCACCCCCAAGAAGGGTCTAAGTGTAAGAGCATAATTGCCATCTAGACCTGGAGACCAGGAAATTGCTAAACAACCCTCCTGATGCCTTGGTCGGGCTACCACCCCCAAGAAGGGTCCTAAGTGTAAGAGCATAGTTGCCTTCCAGATCTCGAGACCAGGAAATAGTTAAACAGCCCTCCTAATGCCTTGGTCGGGCTACCACCCCCAAGAAGGGTCCTAAGTGTAAGAGCATAGTTGCCTTCCAGATCTCGAGACCAGGAAATAGTTAAACAGCCCTCCTAATGCCTTGGTCGGGCTACCACCCCCAAGAAGGGTCTGAGTGTAAGAGCATAGTTGCCATCCAGATCTCGAGACCAGGAGATAGCTAAACAGCCCTCCTGATGCCTTGGTCGGGCTACCACCCTCAAGAAGGGTCTGAGTGTAAGAGGACAGTTGCCATCCAGATCTCGAGACCAGGAAATAGCTAAACAACCCTCCTGATGCCTTAGTCGGGCTACATCTCCCAAGAAGGGTCTTAGTGTAAGAGTATAGTTGCCATCAAGATCTCGAGACCAGGAAATAGCTAAACAACCCTCCTATTGCCTTGGTCGGGCTACCACCCTCAAGAAGGGCCTGAGTGTAAGAGCACAGTTGCCATCCAGATCTCGAGACTAGGAAATAGATAAATAGCCCTCTAGATGCCTTGGTCGAGCTACCACGCCCAAGAAGGGTCTTAGTGTAAGAGCATAGTTGCCATCCAGATCTCGAGACCAGGAAGTAGCTAAACAGCCCTCCTGATGCCTTGGTCGGTCTACCACCCCCAAGAAGGGTCTGAGTGTAAGAGCATAGTTGCCATCTAGATTTCGAGACCAGGAAATAGCTAAACAACCCTTCTGATGCCTTGGTCGGGCTACCACCCCCAAGAAGGGTCTGAGTGTAAGAGCATAGTTGCCATCAAGATCTCGAGACCGGGAAATAGATAAACAGCACTCCTGATGCTTTGGTCGGGCAACCACCCCCAAGAAGAGGCTGAGTGTAAGAGCATAGTGGCCATCCAGATCTTGAGACTAGGAAATAGCTAAATAGCCCTCCTAATGCCTTGGTCGGGCTACCAACTCCAAGAAGTGTCCGAGTGTAAGAGCATAGTTGACATCCAGATCTCGAGTCCAGGAAATAGCTAAACAGCCGTCATGTTGCCTTTTTCGGGCTACCAACCCCAAGAAGGGTCTGAGTTTTAGAGTATAGTTGCCATCCAGATCACGAGACAAGGAAATAGATAAATAGCCCTTTTGATGCCTTTTTCATTCTACCACCCCCAAGAAGGATCTAAGTGTAAGAGCATAGTTGCCGTCCAGATCTCGAGACCAGGGAAAGCTAAACAACCCTCCTGATGCCTTGGTCGGGCTACCACCCCCAAGAAGGGTCCGAGCGTAAGAGCATAATTGCCATCAAGATCTCGAGACCAGGATATAGCTAAACAACCCTCCTGATGCCTTGGTCGGGCTACCACCCCCAAGAAGTGTTTGAGTGTAAGAGCATAGTTGCCATCCAGATCTCGAGACCAGAAAATAGCTAAACAGCCCTTCTAATGCCTTGGTCGGGCTACCAACCCGAAGAAGGGTCTGAGTGTAAGAGCATAGTTGCCGTCCAGATCTCAAGACCAGGAAATAGCTAAACAGCCCTCCTGATGCCTTGGTCTGGCTACCACCCCCAAGAAAGGTCTGAGTGTGAGAGCATAGTTGCCATCTAGATCTCGAGACCAAGAAATAGCTAAACAGCCCTCATGATGCCTTGGTCTGGCTACCACCCCCAAGAAAGGTCTGAGTTTAAGAGCATTGTTACCATCAAGATCTCGAGACCAGGAAATAGATAAATAGCCCTCCTAATGCCTTGGTCGGGCTACCATCCCCAAAAAGGGTCTGAGTGTAAGAGTATAGTTACCGTCCAGATCTCGAGACCAGGAAATAGCTAAACAGCCCTCCTGATGCCTTGGTCGGGCTACCACCCCCAAAAAAGGTCTAAGTGTAAGAGCATACTTGCCATCAAGATCTCGAGACCAGGAAATAGCTAAACAGTCCTACTGACGCCTTGGTCGGGCTAACACCCCCAAGAAGGGTCTGAGTGTTAGAGCATAGTTGCCATCTAGATTTCGAGACCAGGAAATAGCTAAACATCCATCCTGATGCCTTGGTCGGCTACCACTCCCAAGAAGGGTCTGAGTGTAAGAGCATAGTTGCCATCATGATCTCGAGATCAGGAAATAGCTAAACAGCCCTTCTAATGCCTTGGTCGGGCTACCAACCCGAAGAAAGGTCTTAGTGTAAGAGCATAATTGCCATCCAGATCTCGAGACTAGGAAATAGCTAAACAACCCTCCTGATGCCTTGGTCAGGCTACTACCCCCAAGAAGGGTCTGAGTGTAAGAGCATAGTTACCGTCCAGATCTCGAGACCAGGAAATAGATAAACAGCCCTCCTGATGCCTTTTTCGGGCTACCACCCCCAAGAAGGGTCTAAGTGTAAGAGCATAGTTGCCATCCAGATCTCGAGACCAGGAAATAGCTAAACAACCCTCCTGATGCCTTGGTCGGGCTACCACCCTCAAGAAGGGTCTGAGTCTAAGAGGACAGTTGCCATCAAGATCTCGAGACCGGGATATAGCTAAACAGCACTCATGATGCCTTGGTCGGGCAACCACCCCCAAGAAGGGTCTAAGTGTAAGAGCATAGTGGCCATCCAGATCTCGAGACCAGGAAGTAGCTAAACAGCCCTCCTAATGCCTTTTTCGTGCTACCACCCCCAAGAAGGGTCTAAGTGTAAGAGCATAATTGCCATCTAGACCTCGAGACCAGGAAATTGCTAAACAACCCTCCTGATGCCTTGGTCGGGCTACCACCCCCAAGAAGGGTTCTGAGTATAAGAGCATAGTTGCCTTCCAGATCTCGAGACCAGGAAATAGCTAAACAGCCCTCATGATGCCTTGGTCGGGTACAACCCCCAAGAAGGGTCTGAGTTTAAGAGCATAGTTGCCATCCAGATCTCGAAACCTGGAAATAGATAAATAGCAATTTTGATGCCTTTTTCAGGCTACCACCCCCAAGAAGGATCTAAGTGTAAGAGCATAGTTGCACTCAAGACCACGAGACCAGGAAATTGCTAAACAACCCTCCTGATGCCTTGGTCGGGCTACCACCCCCAAGAAGGGTCCTGAGTGTAAGAGCATAGTTGCCTTCCAGATCTCGAGACCAGGAAATAGCTAAACAGCCCTCCTGATGCCTTGGTCGGGCTACCACCCTCAAGAAGGGTCTGAGTGTAAGAGGACAGTTTCCATCCAGATCTCGAGACCAGGAAATAGCTAAACAATCCTCATGATGCCTTGGTCGGGCTACCACTCCCAAGAAGGGTCTGAGTGTAAGAGCATAGTTGCCATCAAGATCTCGAGACCAGGAAATAGCTAAACAACCCTCCTGATGCCTTGGTCGGGCTACCACCCCCAAGAAGGGTCTGAGTGTAAGAGCATAGTTGCCATCCAGATCTCGAGACCATGAAATAGCTAAAAAACCCTCATGATGCCTTGGTCGGGCTACCACCCTCAAGAAGGGTCTGAGTGTAAGAGGACAGTTGCCATCAAGATCTCGACACCGGGAAATAGCTAAACAGCACTCTTGATGCCTTGGTCGGGCAACCACCCCCAAGAAGGGCCTGATGGTAAGAGCATAGTGGCCATCCAGATCTCGAGACCAGGAAATAGCTAAACAGCCCTCATGATGCCTTGGTCGGGCTACCACTCCCAAGAAGGGTCTGAGTGTAAAAGCATAGTTTCCATCATGATCTCGAGATCAGGAAATAGCTAAACAGCCCTTCTAATGCCTTGGTCGGGCTACCAACCCGAAGAAAGGTCTTAGTGTAAGAGCATAATTGCCATCCAGATCTCGAGACTAGGAAATAGCTAAACAACCCTCTTGATGCCTTGGTCGGGCTACTACCGCCAAGAAGGGTCTGAGTGTAAGAACATAGTTACCGTCCAGATCTCGAGACTAGGAAATAGATAAACAGCCTTCCTGAAGCCTTTTTCAGGCTACCACCCCCAAGAAGGGTCTAAGTGTAAGAGCATAGTTGCCATCCAGATCTCGAGACCAGGAAATAGCTAAACAACCCTCCTGATGCCTTGGTCGGGCTACCACCCTCAAGAAGGGTCTGAGTGTAAGAGGACAGTTGCCATCAAGATCTCGAGACCGGGAAATAGCTAAATTGCACTCCTGATGCCTTGGTGGGGCAACCACCCCCAAGAAGAGCCTGAGTGTAAGAGCATAGTGGCCATCTAGATCTCGAGACCAGGAAGTAGCTAAATAGCCCTCCTAATACCTTTTTCGTGCTACCACCCCCAAGAAGGGTCTAAGTGTAAGAGCATAATTGCCATCTAGACCTCGAGACCAGGAAATTGCTAAACAACCCTCCTGATGCCTTGGTCGGGCTACCACCCCCAAGAAGGGTCCTGAGTGTAAGGGCATAGTTGCCTTCCAGATCTCGAGACCAGGAAATAGTTAAACAGCCCTCCTAATGCCTTGGTAGGGCTACCACCCCCAAGAAGGGTCTGAGTGTAAAAGCATAGTTGCCATCCAGATCTCGAGACCAGGAAATAGCTAAACAGCCCTCCTGATGCCTTGGTCGGGCTACCACCCTCAAGCAGGGTCTGAGTGTAAGAGGACAGTTGACATCCAGATCTCGAGACCAGGAAATAGCTAAACAACCCTCCTGATGCCTTGGTCGGGCTACATCTCCCAAGAAGGGTCTTAGTGTAAGAGCATAGTTGCCATCAAGATCTCGAGACCAGGAAATAGCTAAACAACCCTCCTGATGCCTTGGTCGGGCTACCACCCTCAAGAAGGGCCTGAGTGTAAGAGCACAGTTGCCATCCAGATCTCGAGACTAGGAAATAGATAAATAGCCCTCCAGATGCCTTGGTCGGGCTACCACGCCCAAGAAGGGTCTTAGTGTAAGAGCATAGTTGCCATCCAGATCTTGAGACCAGGAAGTAGCTAAACAGCCCTCCTGATCCCTTGGTCGGTCTACCACCCCCAAGAAGGGTCTGAGTGTAAGAGCATAGTTGCCATCTAGATCTCGAGACCAGGAAATAGCTAAACAACCCTCCTGATGCCTTGGTCGGGCTACCACCCCCAAGAAGGGTCTGAGTGTAAGAGCGTAGTTGCCATCAAGATCTCGAGACCGGGAAATAGATAAACAGCACTCCTGATGCTTTGGTCGGGCAACCACCCCTAAGAAGAGGCTGAGTGTAAGAGCATAGTGGCCATCCAGATCTTGAGACCAGGAAATAGCTAAATAGCCCTCCTAATGCCTTGGTCGGGCTACCAACTCCAAGAAGTGTCCGAGTGTAAGAGCATAGTTGACATCCCGATCTCGAGTCCAGGAAATAGCTAAACAGCCCTCATGTTGACTTTTTCGGGCTACCAACCCCAAGAAGGGTCTGAGTTTTAGAGTATAGTTGCCATCCAGATCTCGAGACAAGGAAATAGATAAATAGCCCTTTTGATGCCTTTTTCATGCTACCACCCCCAAGAAAGGTCTAAGTGTAAGAGCATAGTTGCCATCCAGATCTCGAGACCAGGAAATAGCTAAACAACCCTCCTGATGCCTTGGTCGGGCTACCACCCTCAAGAAGGGTCTGAGTGTAAGAGGACAGTTGCCATCAAGATCTCGAGACCGGGAAATAGCTAAACTGCACTCTTGATGCCTTGGTCGGGCAACCACCCCCAAGAAGAGCCTGAGTGTAAGAGCATAGTGGCCATCCAGATCTCGAGACCAGGAAGTAGCTAAACAGCCCTCCTAATGCCTTTTTCGTGCTACCACCCCCAAGAAGGGTGTAAGTGTAAGAGCATAATTGCCATCTAGACCTCGAGACCAGGAAATTGCTAAACAACCCTCCTGATGCCTTGGTCGGGCTACCACCCCCAAGAAGGGTCCTGAGTGTAAGAGCATAGTTGCCTTCCAGATCTCGAGACCAGGAAATAGCTAAACAGCCCTCCTAATGCCTTGGTCGGGCTACCACCCCCAAGAAGGGTCTGAGTGTAAGAGCATAGTTGCCATCCAGATCTCGAGACCAGGAGATAGCTAAACAGCCCTCCTGATGCCTTGGTCGGGCTACCACGCCCAAGAAGGGTCAAAGTGTAAGAGGACAGTTGCCATCCAGATCTCGAGACCAGGAAATAGCTAAACAACCCTCCTGATGCCTTGGTCGGGCTACATCTCCCAAGAAGGGTCTTAGTGTAAGAGCATAGTTGCCATCAAGATCTCGAGACCAGGAAATAGCTAAACAACCCTCATGATGCCTTGGTCGGGCTACCACCCTCAAGAAGGGCCTGAGTGTAAGAGCACAGTTGCCATCCAGATCTCGAGACTAGGAAATAGTTAAATAGCCCTCTAGATGCCTTGGTCGGGCTACCACGCCCAAGAAGGGTCTTAGTGTAAGAGCATAGTTGCCATCCAGATCTCGAGACCAGGAAGTAGCTAAACAGCCCTCCTGATGCCTTGGTCGGTCTACCACCCCCAAGAAGGGTCTGAGTGTAAGAGCATAGTTGCCATCTAGATCTCGAGACCAGGAAATAGCTAAACAACCCTCCTGATGCCTTGGTCGGGCTACCACCCCCAAGAAGGGTCTGAGTGTAAGAGCATAGTTGCCATCAAGATCTCGAGACCGGGAAATAGATAAACAGCACTCCTGATGCTTTGGTCGGGCAACCACCCCCAAGAAGAGGCTGAGTGTAAGAGCATAGTGGCCATCCAGATCTTGAGACCAGGAAATAGCTAAATAGCCCTCCTAATGCCTTGTTCGGGCTACCAACTCCAAGAAGTGTCCGAGTGTAAGAGCATAGTTGACATCCAGATCTCGAGTCCAGGAAATAGCTAAATAGCCGTCATGTTGCCTTTTTCGCGCTACCAACCCCAAGAAGGGTCTGAGTTTTAGAGTATAGTTGCCATCCAGATCTCGAGACAAGGAAATAGATAAATAGCCCTTTTGATGCCTTTTTCATGCTACCACCCCCAAGAAGGATCTAAGTGTAAGAGCATAGTTGCCATCCAGATCTCGAGACCAGGGAAAGCTAAACAACCCTCCTGATGCCTTGGTCGGGCTACCACCCCCAAGAAGGGTCCGAGCGTAAGAGCATAATTGCCATCAAGATCTCGAGACCAGGATATAGCTAAACAACCCTCCTGATGCCTTGGTCGGGCTACCACCCCCAAGAAGTGTCTGAGTGTAAGAGCATAGTTGCCATCAAGATCTCGAGATCAGGAAATAGCTAAAAAACCCTCATGATGCCTTGGTCGGGCTACCACCCCCAAGAAGGGTCTGAGTGTAAGAGCATAGTTGCCATCCAGATCTCGAGACCAGGAAATAGCTAAACAACCGTCCTGATGCCTTGGTCGAGCTACCACCCTCAAGAAGGGTCTGAGTGTAAGAGGATAGTTGCCATCCCGATCTCGAGTCCAGGAAATAGCTAAACAGCCCTCATGTTGACTTTTTCGGGCTACCAACCCCAAGAAGGGTCTGAGTTTTAGAGTATAGTTGCCATCCAGATCTCGAGACAAGGAAATAGATAAATAGCCCTTTTGATGCCTTTTTCATGCTACCACCCCCAAGAAGGGTCCAAGTGTAAGAGCATAGTTGCCATCCAGATCTCGAGCCCAGAAAATAGCTAAACAGCCCTTCTAATGCCTTGGTCGGGCTACCAACCCGAAGAAGGGTCTGAGTGTAAGAGCATAGTTGCCGTCCAGATCTCAAGACCAGGAAATAGCTAAACAGCCCTCATGATGCCTTGGTCTGGCTACCACGCCCAAGAAAGGTCTGAGTGTGAGAGCATAGTTGCCATCTAGATCTCGAGACCAAGAAATAGCTAAACAGCCCTCATGATGCCTTGGTCGGGCTACCACCCCCAAGAAAGGTCTGAGTTTAAGAGCATTGTTGCCATCAAGATCTCGAGACCAGGAAATAGATAAATAGCCCTCCTAATGCCTTGGTCGGGCTACCATCCCCAAAAAGGGACTGAGTGTAAGAGTATAGTTACCGTCCAGATCTCGAGACCAGGAAATAGCTAAACAGCCCTCCTGATGCCTTGGTCGGGCTACCACCCCCAAGAAAGGTCTAAGTGTAAGAGCATACTTGCCATCAAGATCTCGAGACCAGGAAATAGCTAAACAGTCCTCCTGACGCCTTTTGTCGGGCTAACACCCCCAATAAGGGTCTGAGTGTTAGAGCATAGTTGCCATCTAGATTTCGAGACCAGGAAATAGCTAAACAACCATCCTGATGCCTTGGTCGGCTACCACCCCCAAGAAGGGTCTGAGTGTAAGAGCATAGTTGCCATCAAGATCTCGAGACCAGGAAATAGCTAAACAACCCTTCTAATGCCATGGTCGGGCTACCAACCCGAAGAAGGGTCTGAGTGTAAGAGCATAGTTGCCGTCAAGATCTCGAGACTAGGAAATAGCTAAACAGCCTCCTGATGCCTCTGTCTGGCTACCACCCCAAGAAAGGTCTGAGTGTAAGAGCATAGTTGCCATCCAGATCTCGAGACCAAGAAATAGCTAAACAGCCCTCATGATGCCTTGGTCGGGCTACCACCTCTAAGAAGGGTCTGAGTTTAAGAGCATAGTTGCCATCCAGATCTCGAGACCAGGAAATAGATAAACAGCCCTTTTGATGCCTTTTTCAGGCTACCACCCCCAAGAAGGGTCTAAGGGTAAGAGCATAGTTGCCATCCTGATCTCGAGACCAGGGAATAGCTAAACAACCCTCCTGATGCCTTGGTCGGGCTACCACCCCCAAGAAGGGCCTGAGTGTAAGAGCATAGTTGCCAGATCTCGAGACCAGGAAATAGCTAAACAGCCCTTCTAATGCCTTGGTCGGGCTACCAACCCCAAGAAGGGTCTGAAGTGTAAGAGCATAGTTGCCGTCCAAATCTCGAGACCAGGAAATAGCTAAACAGCCCTCATGATGCCTTGGTCGGGCTACCACCCCCAAGAAAGGTCTGAGTTTAAGAGCATAGTTGCAATCAAGATCTCGAGACCAGGAAATAGATAAATAGCCCTCCTAATGCCTTGGTCGGGCTACCACCCCCAAAAAGGGTCTGAGTGTAGGAGTATAGTTACCGTCCAGATCTCGAGACCAGGAAATAGCTAAACAGCCCTCCTGATGCCTTGGTCAGGCTACCACCGCCAAGAAGGGCCTGAGTGTAAGAGCACAGTTACCATCCAGTTCTCGAGACTAGGAAATAGATAAACAGCCCTCTAGATGCCTTGGTCGGGCTACCACGCCCAAGAAGGGTCTGAGTGTAAGAGCATAGTTGCCATCCAGATCTCGAGACCAGGAAGTAGCTAAACAGCCCTCCTTATGCCTTGGTCGGGCTACCACCCCCAAGAAGGGTCTGAATGTAAGAGCATAGTTGGCATCTAGATCTCGAGACCAGGAAATAGCTAAACAACCCTCCTGATGCCTTGGTCGGGCTACCACCCCCAAGAATTGTCTGAGTGTAAGAGCATAGTTGCCATCAAGATCTTGAGACCGGGAAATAGCTAAACAGCACTCCTGATGCCTTGGTCGGGCAACCACCCCCAAGAAGGGCCTGAGTGTAAGAGTATAGTGGCCATCCAGATCTCGAGACCAGGAAATAGCTAAATAGCCCTCCTAGTGCCTTGGTCGGGCTACCAACTCCAAGAAGTTTCCGAGTGTATGAGCATAGTTGACATCCAGATATCGAGTCCAAGAAATAGCTAAACAGCCCTCATGTTGCCTTTTTCGGGCTACCAACCCCAAGAAGGGTCTGAGTTTGAGAGCATAGTTGCCATCCAGATCTCGAGACAAGGAAATAGATAAATAGCCCTTTTGATGCCTTTTTCAGGCTACCACCCCCAAGAAGGATCTAAGTGTAAGAGCATAGTTGCCATCCAGATCTCGAGACCAGGGAATAGCTAAACAACCCTCCTGATGCCTTGGTCGGGCTAACACCCCCAAGAAGGGTCCGAGTGTAAGAGCATAATTGCCATCAAGATCTCGAGACCAGGATATAGCTAAACAACCCTCCTGATGCCTTGGTCGGGCTACCACCCCCAAGAAGGGTCTAAGTGTAAGAGCATAGTTGCCATCCAGATCTCGAGACCAGGAAATAGCTAAACAACCCTCCTGATGCCTTGGTCAGGCTACCACTCCCAAGAAGGGTCTGAGTGTAAGAGCATAGTTGCCATCAAGATCTCGAGACCAGGAAATAGCTAAAAAACCCTCATGATGCCTTGGTCGGGCTACCACCCCCAAGAAGGGTCTGAGTGTAAGAGCATAGTTGCCATCCAGATCTCGAGACCAGAAAATAGCTAAACAACCCTCCTGATGCCTTGGTCGGGCTACCACCCTCAAGAAGGGTCTGAGTGTAAGAGGATAGTTGCCATCAAGATCTTGAGACCAGGATATAGCTAAACAACCCTCCTGATGCCTTGGTCGGGCTACCACCCCCAAGAAGGGTCTGAGTGTAAGAGCATAGTTGCCATCTAGATCTCGAGACCAGGAAATAGCTAAACAACCCTCCTGATGCCTTGGTCGGGCTACCACCCCCAAGAATTGTCTGAGTGTAAGAGCATAGTTGCCATCAAGATCTTGAGACCGGGAAATAGCTAAACAGCACTCCTGATGCCTTGGTCGGGCAACCACTCCCAAGAAGGGCCTGAGTGTAAGAGCATAGTGGCCATCCAGATCTCGAGACCAGGAAATAGCTAAATAGCCCTCCTAGTGCCTTGGTCGGGCTACCAACTCCAAGAAGTTTCCGAGTGTATGAGCATAGTTGACATCCAGATATCGAGTCCAAGAAATAGCTAAACAGCCCTCATGTTGCCTTTTTCGGGCTACCAACCCCAAGAAGGGTCTGAGTTTGAGAGCATAGTTGCCATCCAGATCTCGAGACAAGGAAATAGATAAATAGCCCTTTTGATGCCTTTTTCAGGCTACCACCCCCAAGAAGGATCTAAGTGTAAGAGCATAGTTGCCATCCAGATCTCGAGACCAGGGAATAGCTAAACAACCCTCCTGATGCCTTGGTCGGGCTAACACCCCCAAGAAGGGTCCGAGTGTAAGAGCATAATTGCCATCAAGATCTCGAGACCAGGATATAGCTAAACAACCCTCCTGATGCCTTGGTCGGGCTACCACTTAAAAGAAGGGTCTGAGTGTAAGAGCATAGTTGCCATCAAGATCTCGAGACCAGGAAATAGCTAAACAGTCCTCCTGACGCCTTGGTCGGGCTAACACCCCCAATAAGGGTCTGAGTGTTAGAGCATAGTTGCCATCTAGATTTCGAGACTAGGAAATAGCTAAACAACCCTCCTGATGCCTTGGTCAGGCTACCACTCCCAAGAAGGGTCTGCGTGTAAGAGGATAGTTGCCATCAAGATCTCAAGACCAGGAAATAGCTAAACAGTCCTCCTGACGCCTTGGTCGGGCTAACACCCCCAATAAGGGTCTGAGTGTTAGAGCATAGTTGCCATCTAGATTTCGAGACTAGGGAATAGCTAAACAACCATCCTGATGCCTTGGTCGGCTACCACCCCCAAGAAGGGTCTGAGTGTAAGAGCATAGTTGCCATCCAGATCTCGAGACCAGGAAATAGCTAAACAGCCCTTCTAATGCCTTGGTCGGGCTACCAACCCGAAGAAGGGTCTGAGCGTAAGAGCATAGTTGCCGTCCAGATCTCAAGACCAGGAAATAGCTAAACAGCCCTCCTGATGCCTTGGTCTAGCTACCACCCCCAAGAAAGGTCTGAGTGTAAGAGCATAGTTGCCATCCAGATCTCGAGACCAAGAAATAGCTAAACAGCCCTCATGATGCCTTGGTCGGGCTACCACCCCTAAGAAGGGTCTGAGTTTAAGAGCATAGTTGCCATCCAAATATCGAGTCCAGGAAATAGATAAACAGCCTTTTTGATGCCTTTTTCAGGCTACCACCCCCAAAAGGGGTCTAAGTGTAAGAGCATAATTGCCATCCAGATCTCGAGACCAGGGAATAGCTAAACAACCCTCCTAATGCCTTGGTCGGGCTACCACCCCCAAGAGGGGTCTGAGTGTAAGAGCATAGTTGCCATCCAGATCTCGAGACCAGGAAATAGCTAAAGAGCCCTCCTAGTGCCTTGGTCGGGCTACCAACTCCAAGAAGTTTCCGAGTGTATGAGCATAGTTGACAACCAGATATCGAGTCCAAGAAATAGCTAAACAGCCCCCATGTTGCCTTTTTCGGGCTACCAACCCCAAGAAGGGTCTGAGTTTGAGAGCATAGTTGCCATCCAGATCTCGAGACAAGGAAATAGATAAATAGCCCTTTTGATGCCTTTTTCAGGCTACCACCCCCAAGAAGGATCTAAGTGTAAGAGCATAGTTGCCATCCAGATCTCGAGACCAGGGAATAGCTAAACAACCCTCCTGATGCCTTGGTCGGGCTAACACCCCCAAGAAGGGTCCGAGTGTAAGAGCATAGTTGAAAACCAGATATCGAGTCCAAGAAATAGCTAAACAACCCTCCTGATGCCTTGGTCGGGCTACCACTTAAAAGAAGGGTCTGAGTGTAAGAGCATAGTTGCCATCAAGATCTCGAGACCAGGAAATAGCTAAACAGTCCTCCTGATGCCTTGGTCAGGCTACCACTCCCAAGAAGGGTCTGAGTGTAAGAGCATAGTTGCCATCAAGATCTCGAGACCAGGAAATAGCTAAAAAACCCTCATGATGCCTTGGTCGGGCTACCACCCCCAAGAAGGGTCTGAGTGTAAGAGCATAGTTGCCATCCAGATCTCGAGACCAGAAAATAGCTAAACAACCCTCCTGATGCCTTGGTCGGGCTACCACCCTCAAGAAGGGTCTAAGTGTAAGAGCATAGTTGCCATCCAGATCTCGAGACCAGGAAATAGCTAAACAACCCTCCTGATGCCTTGGTCAGGCTACCACTCCCAAGAAGGGTCTGAGTGTAAGAGCATAGTTGCCATCAAGATCTCGAGACCAGGAAATAGCTAAAAAACCCTCATGATGCCTTGGTCGGGCTACCACCCCCAAGAAGGGTCTGAGTGTAAGAGCATAGTTGCCATCCAGATCTCGAGACCAGGAAATATCTAAACAACCCTCCTGATGCCTTGGTCGGGCTAACACCCCCAAGAAGGGTCCGAGTGTAAGAGCATAATTGCCATCAAGATCTCGAGACCAGGATATAGCTAAACAACCCTCCTGATGCCTTGGTCGGGCTACCACCCCCAAGAAGGGTCTAAGTGTAAGAGCATAGTTGCCATCCAGATCTCGAGACCAGGAAATAGCTAAACAACCCTCCTGATGCCTTGGTCAGGCTACCATTCCCAAGAAGGGTCTGAGTGTAAGAGCATAGTTGCCATCAAGATCTCGAGACCAGGAAATAGCTAAAAAACCCTCATGATGCCTTGGTCGGGCTACCACCCCCAAGAAGGGTCTGAGTGTAAGAGCATAGTTGCCATCCAGATCTCGAGACCAGGAAATAGCTAAACAACCCTCCTGATGCCTTGGTCGGGCTACCACCCTCAAGAAGGGTCTGAGTGTAAGAGGATAGTTGCCATCAAGATCTTGAGACCAGGATATAGCTAAACAACCCTCCTGATGCCTTGGTCGGGCTACCACCCCCAAGAAGGGTCTGAGTGTAAGAGCATAGTTGCCATCTAGATCTCGAGACCAGGAAATAGCTAAACAACCCTCCTGATGCCTTGGTCGGGCTACCACCCCCAAGAATTGTCTGAGTGTAAGAGCATAGTTGCCATCAAGATCTTGAGACCGGGAAATAGCTAAACAGCACTCCTGATGCCTTGGTCGGGCAACCACTCCCAAGAAGGGCCTGAGTGTAAGAGCATAGTGGCCATCCAGATCTCGAGACCAGGAAATAGCTAAATAGCCCTCCTAGTGCCTTTGTCGGGCTACCAACTCCAAGAAGTTTCCGAGTGTATGAGCATAGTTGACATCCAGATATCGAGTCCAAGAAATAGCTAAACAGCCCTCATGTTGCCTTTTTCGGGCTACCAACCCCAAGAAGGGTCTGAGTTTGAGAGCATAGTTGCCATCCAGATCTCGAGACAAGGAAATAGATAAATAGCCCTTTTGATGCCTTTTTCAGGCTACCACCCCCAAGAAGGATCTAAGTGTAAGAGCATAGTTGCCATCCAGATCTCGAGACCAGGGAATAGCTAAACAACCCTCCTGATGCCTTGGTCGGGCTAACACCCCCAAGAAGGGTCCGAGTGTAAGAGCATAATTGCCATCAAGATCTCGAGACCAGGATATAGCTAAACAACCCTCCTGATGCCTTGGTCGGGCTACCACTTAAAAGAAGGGTCTGAGTGTAAGAGCATAGTTGCCATCAAGATCTCGAGACCAGGAAATAGCTAAACAGTCCTCCTGACGCCTTGGTCGGGCTAACACCCCCAATAAGGGTCTGAGTGTTAGAGCATAGTTGCCATCTCGATTTCGAGACTAGGAAATAGCTAAACAACCCTCCTGATGCCTTGGTCAGGCTACCACTCCCAAGAAGGGTCTGCGTGTAAGAGGATAGTTGCCATCAAGATCTCGAGACCAGGAAATAGCTAAACAGTCCTCCTGACGCCTTGGTCGGGCTAACACCCCCAATAAGGGTCTGAGTGTTAGAGCATAGTTGCCATCTAGATTTCGAGACTAGGGAATAGCTAAACAACCATCCTGATGCCTTGGTCTAGCTACCACCCCCAAGAAAGGTCTGAGTGTAAGAGCATAGTTGCCATCCAGATCTCGAGACCAAGAAATAGCTAAACAGCCCTCATGATGCCTTGGTCGGGCTACCACCCCTAAGAAGGGTCTGAGTTTAAGAGCATAGTTGCCATCCAAATATCGAGTCCAGGAAATAGATAAACAGCCTTTTTGATGCCTTTTTCAGGCTACCACCCCCAAAAGGGGTCTAAGTGTAAGAGCATAGTTGCCATCCAGATCTCGAGACCAGGGAATAGCTAAACAACCCTCCTAATGCCTTGGTCGGGCTACCACCCCCAAGAGGGGTCTGAGTGTAAGAGCATAGTTGCCATCCAGATCTCGAGACCAGGAAATAGCTAAAGAGCCCTCCTAGTGCCTTGGTCGGGCTACCAACTCCAAGAAGTTTCCGAGTGTATGAGCATAGTTGACAACCAGATATCGAGTCCAAGAAATAGCTAAACAGCCCCCATGTTGCCTTTTTCGGGCTACCAACCCCAAGAAGGGTCTGAGTTTGAGAGCATAGTTGCCATCCAGATCTCGAGACAAGGAAATAGATAAATAGCCCTTTTGATGCCTTTTTCAGGCTACCACCCCCAAGAAGGATCTAAGTGTAAGAGCATAGTTGCCATCCAGATCTCGAGACCAGGGAATAGCTAAACAACCCTCCTGATGCCTTGGTCGGGCTAACACCCCCAAGAAGGGTCCGAGTGTAAGAGCATAATTGCCATCAAGATCTCGAGACCAGGATATAGCTAAACAACCCTCCTGATGCCTTGGTCGGGCTACCACCCCCAAGAAGGGTCTAATCGTAAGAGCATAGTTGCCATCCAGATCTCGAGACTAGGAAATAGCTAAACAACCCTCCTTATGCCTTGGTCAGGCTACCACTCCCAAGAAGGGTCTGAGTGTAAGAGCATAGTTGCCATCAAGATCTCGAGACCAGGAAATAGCTAAAAAACCCTCATGATGCCTTGGTCGGGCTACCACCCCCAAGAAGGGTCTGAGTGTAAGAGCATAGTTGCCATCCAGATCTCGAGACCAGGAAATAGCTTAACAACCCTCCTGATGCCTTGGTCGGGCTACCACCCTCAAGAAGTGTCTGAGTGTAAGAGGATAGTTGCCATCAAGATCTCGAGACCAGGATATAGCTAAACAACCCTCCTGATGCCTTGGTCGGGCTACCACCCCCAAGAAGGGTCTGAGTGTAAGAGCATAGTTGCCATCCAGATCACGAGACCAGGAAATAGCTAAACAACCCTCCTGATGCCTTGGTCGGGCTACCATCCCCAAGAAGGGCCTGAGTGTAAGAGCATAGTGGCCATCCAGATCTTGAGACCAGGAAATAGCTAAATAGCCCTCCTAGTGCCTTGGTCGGGCTACCAACTCCAAGAAGTTTCCGAGTGTATGAGCATAGTTGACATCCAGATATCGAGTCCAAGAAATAGCTAAACAGCCCTCATGTTGCCTTTTTCGGGCTACCAACCCCAAGAAGGGTCTGAGTTTGAGAGCATAGTTGCCATCCAGATCTCGAGACAAGGAAATAGATAAATAGCCCTTTTGATGCCTTTTTCAGGCTACCACCCCCAAGAAGGATCTAAGTGTATGAGCATAGTTGCCATCCAGATCTCGAGACCCGGGAATAGCTAAACAACCCTCCTGATGCCTTGGTCGGGCTAACACCCCCAAGAAGGGTCCGAGTGTAAGAGCATAATTGCCATCAAGATCTCGAGACCAGGATATAGCTAAACAACCCTCCTGATGCCTTGGTCGGGCTACCACTTACAAGAAGGGTCTGAGTGTAAGAGCATAGTTGCCATCAAGATCTCGAGACCAGGAAATAGCTAAACAGTCCTCCTGACGCCTTGGTCGGGCTAACACCCCCAATAAGGGTCTGAGTGTTAGAGCATAGTTGCCATCTAGATTTCGAGACTAGGAAATAGCTAAACAACCCTCCTGATGCCTTGGTCAGGCTACCACTCCCAAGAAGGGTCTGCGTGTAAGAGGATAGTTGCCATCAAGATCTCGAGACCAGGAAATAGCTAAACAGTCCTCCTGACGCCTTGGTCGGGCTAACACCCCCAATAAGGGTCTGAGTGTTAGAGCATAGTTGCCATCTAGATTTCGAGACTAGGAAATAGCTAAACAACCATCCTGATGCCTTGGTCGGCTACCACCCCCAAGAAGGGTCTGAGTGTAAGAGCATAGTTGCCATCCAGATCTCGAGACCAGGGAATAGCTAAACAACCCTCCTGATGCCTTGGTCGGGCTAACACCCCCAAGAAGGGTCCGAGTGTAAGAGCATAATTGCCATCAAGATCTCGAGACCAGGATATAGCTAAACAACCCTCCTGATGCCTTGGTCGGGCTACCACCCCCAAGAAGGGTCTAAGTGTAAGAGCATAGTTGCCATCTAGATTTCGAGACTAGGAAATAGCTAATCAACCATCCTGATGCCTTGGTCGGCTACCACCCCCAAGAAGAGTCTGAGTGTAAGAGCATAGTTGCCATCCAGATCTCGAGACCAGGAAATAGCTAAACAGCCCTTCTAATGCCTTGGTCGGGCTACCAACCCGAAGAAGGGTCTGAGCGTAAGAGCATAGTTGCCGTCCAGATCTCAAGACCAGGAAATAGCTAAACAGCCCTCCTGATGCCTTGGTCTAGCTACCACCCCCAAGAAAGGTCTAAGTGTAAGAGCATAGTTGCCATCCAGATCTCGAGACCAAGAAATAGCTAAACAGCCCTCATGATGCCTTGGTCGGGCTACCACCCCTAAGAAGGGTCTGAGTTTAAGAGCATAGTTGCCATCCAGATCTCGAGACCAGGAAATAGATAAACAGCCTTTTTGAAGCCTTTTTCAGGCTACCACCCCCAAAAGGGGTCTAAGTGTAAGAGCATAGTTGCCATCCAGATCTCGAGACCAGGGAATAGCTAAACAACCCTCTTAATGCCTTGGTCGGGCTACCACCCCCAAGAAAGGTCTGAGTTTAAGAGCATAGTTGCCATCCAGATCTCGAGACCAGGAAATAGCTAAAGAGCCCTCCTAGTGCCTTGGTCGGGCTACCACCCCCAAAAAGGGTCTGAGTGTAGGAGTATAGTTACCGTCCAGATCTCGAGACCAGGAAATAGCTAAACAGCCCTCCTGATGCCTTGGTCAGGCTACCACCGCCAAGAAGGGCCTGAGTGTAAGAGCACAGTTACCATCCAGTTCTCGAGACTAGGAAATAGATAAACAGCCCTCTAGATGCCTTGGTCGGGCTACCACGCCCAAGAAGGGTCTGAGTGTAAGAGCATAGTTGCCATCCAGATCTCGAGACCAGGAAGTAGCTAAACAGCCCTCCTTATGCCTTGGTCGGGCTACCACCCCCAAGAAGGGTCTGAATGTAAGAGCATAGTTGGCATCTAGATCTCGAGACCAGGAAATAGCTAAACAACCCTCCTGATGCCTTGGTCGGGCTACCACCCCCAAGAATTGTCTGAGTGTAAGAGCATAGTTGCCATCAAGATCTTGAGACCGGGAAATAGCTAAACAGCACTCCTGATGCCTTGGTCGGGCAACCACCCCCAAGAAGGGCCTGAGTGTAAGAGTATAGTGGCCATCCAGATCTCGAGACCAGGAAATAGCTAAATAGCCCTCCTAGTGCCTTGGTCGGGCTACCAACTCCAAGAAGTTTCCGAGTGTATGAGCATAGTTGACATCCAGATATCGAGTCCAAGAAATAGCTAAACAGCCCTCATGTTGCCTTTTTCGGGCTACCAACCCCAAGAAGGGTCTGAGTTTGAGAGCATAGTTGCCATCCAGATCTCGAGACAAGGAAATAGATAAATAGCCCTTTTGATGCCTTTTTCAGGCTACCACCCCCAAGAAGGATCTAAGTGTAAGAGCATAGTTGCCATCCAGATCTCGAGACCAGGGAATAGCTAAACAACCCTCCTGATGCCTTGGTCGGGCTAACACCCCCAAGAAGGGTCCGAGTGTAAGAGCATAATTGCCATCAAGATCTCGAGACCAGGATATAGCTAAACAACCCTTCTGATGCCTTGGTCGGGCTACCACCCCCAAGAAGGGTCTAAGTGTAAGAGCATAGTTGCCATCCAGATCTCGAGACCAGGAAATAGCTAAACAACCCTCCTGATGCCTTGGTCAGGCTACCACTCCCAAGAAGGGTCTGAGTGTAAGAGCATAGTTGCCATCAAGATCTCGAGACCAGGAAATAGCTAAAAAACCCTCATGATGCCTTGGTCGGGCTACCACCCCCAAGAAGGGTCTGAGTGTAAGAGCATAGTTGCCATCCAGATCTCGAGACCAGAAAATAGCTAAACAACCCTCCTGATGCCTTGGTCGGGCTACCACCCTCAAGAAGGGTCTGAGTGTAAGAGGATAGTTGCCATCAAGATCTTGAGACCAGGATATAGCTAAACAACCCTCCTGATGCCTTGGTCGGGCTACCACCCCCAAGAAGGGTCTGAGTGTAAGAGCATAGTTGCCATCTAGATCTCGAGACCAGGAAATAGCTAAACAACCCTCCTGATGCCTTGGTCGGGCTACCACCCCCAAGAATTGTCTGAGTGTAAGAGCATAGTTGCCATCAAGATCTTGAGACCGGGAAATAGCTAAACAGCACTCCTGATGCCTTGGTCGGGCAACCACTCCCAAGAAGGGCCTGAGTGTAAGAGCATAGTGGCCATCCAGATCTCGAGACCAGGAAATAGCTAAATAGCCCTCCTAGTGCCTTGGTCGGGCTACCAACTCCAAGAAGTTTCCGAGTGTATGAGCATAGTTGACATCCAGATATCGAGTCCAAGAAATAGCTAAACAGCCCTCATGTTGCCTTTTTCGGGCTACCAACCCCAAGAAGGGTCTGAGTTTGAGAGCATAGTTGCCATCCAGATCTCGAGACAAGGAAATAGATAAATAGCCCTTTTGATGCCTTTTTCAGGCTACCACCCCCAAGAAGGATCTAAGTGTAAGAGCATAGTTGCCATCCAGATCTCGAGACCAGGGAATAGCTAAACAACCCTCCTGATGCCTTGGTCGGGCTAACACCCCCAAGAAGGGTCCGAGTGTAAGAGCATAATTGCCATCAAGATCTCGAGACCAGGATATAGCTAAACAACCCTCCTGATGCCTTGGTCGGGCTACCACTTAAAAGAAGGGTCTGAGTGTAAGAGCATAGTTGCCATCAAGATCTCGAGACCAGGAAATAGCTAAACAGTCCTCCTGACGCCTTGGTCGGGCTAACACCCCCAATAAGGGTCTGAGTGTTAGAGCATAGTTGCCATCTAGATTTCGAGACTAGGAAATAGCTAAACAACCCTCCTGATGCCTTGGTCAGGCTACCACTCCCAAGAAGGGTCTGCGTGTAAGAGGATAGTTGCCATCAAGATCTCAAGACCAGGAAATAGCTAAACAGTCCTCCTGACGCCTTGGTCGGGCTAACACCCCCAATAAGGGTCTGAGTGTTAGAGCATAGTTGCCATCTAGATTTCGAGACTAGGGAATAGCTAAACAACCATCCTGATGCCTTGGTCGGCTACCACCCCCAAGAAGGGTCTGAGTGTAAGAGCATAGTTGCCATCCAGATCTCGAGACCAGGAAATAGCTAAACAGCCCTTCTAATGCCTTGGTCGGGCTACCAACCCGAAGAAGGGTCTGAGCGTAAGAGCATAGTTGCCGTCCAGATCTCAAGACCAGGAAATAGCTAAACAGCCCTCCTGATGCCTTGGTCTAGCTACCACCCCCAAGAAAGGTCTGAGTGTAAGAGCATAGTTGCCATCCAGATCTCGAGACCAAGAAATAGCTAAACAGCCCTCATGATGCCTTGGTCGGGCTACCACCCCTAAGAAGGGTCTGAGTTTAAGAGCATAGTTGCCATCCAAATATCGAGTCCAGGAAATAGATAAACAGCCTTTTTGATGCCTTTTTCAGGCTACCACCCCCAAAAGGGGTCTAAGTGTAAGAGCATAATTGCCATCCAGATCTCGAGACCAGGGAATAGCTAAACAACCCTCCTAATGCCTTGGTCGGGCTACCACCCCCAAGAGGGGTCTGAGTGTAAGAGCATAGTTGCCATCCAGATCTCGAGACCAGGAAATAGCTAAAGAGCCCTCCTAGTGCCTTGGTCGGGCTACCAACTCCAAGAAGTTTCCGAGTGTATGAGCATAGTTGACAACCAGATATCGAGTCCAAGAAATAGCTAAACAGCCCCCATGTTGCCTTTTTCGGGCTACCAACCCCAAGAAGGGTCTGAGTTTGAGAGCATAGTTGCCATCCAGATCTCGAGACAAGGAAATAGATAAATAGCCCTTTTGATGCCTTTTTCAGGCTACCACCCCCAAGAAGGATCTAAGTGTAAGAGCATAGTTGCCATCCAGATCTCGAGACCAGGGAATAGCTAAACAACCCTCCTGATGCCTTGGTCGGGCTAACACCCCCAAGAAGGGTCCGAGTGTAAGAGCATAGTTGAAAACCAGATATCGAGTCCAAGAAATAGCTAAACAACCCTCCTGATGCCTTGGTCGGGCTACCACTTAAAAGAAGGGTCTGAGTGTAAGAGCATAGTTGCCATCAAGATCTCGAGACCAGGAAATAGCTAAACAGTCCTCCTGATGCCTTGGTCAGGCTACCACTCCCAAGAAGGGTCTGAGTGTAAGAGCATAGTTGCCATCAAGATCTCGAGACCAGGAAATAGCTAAAAAACCCTCATGATGCCTTGGTCGGGCTACCACCCCCAAGAAGGGTCTGAGTGTAAGAGCATAGTTGCCATCCAGATCTCGAGACCAGAAAATAGCTAAACAACCCTCCTGATGCCTTGGTCGGGCTACCACCCTCAAGAAGGGTCTAAGTGTAAGAGCATAGTTGCCATCCAGATCTCGAGACCAGGAAATAGCTAAACAACCCTCCTGATGCCTTGGTCAGGCTACCACTCCCAAGAAGGGTCTGAGTGTAAGAGCATAGTTGCCATCAAGATCTCGAGACCAGGAAATAGCTAAAAAACCCTCATGATGCCTTGGTCGGGCTACCACCCCCAAGAAGGGTCTGAGTGTAAGAGCATAGTTGCCATCCAGATCTCGAGACCAGGAAATATCTAAACAACCCTCCTGATGCCTTGGTCGGGCTAACACCCCCAAGAAGGGTCCGAGTGTAAGAGCATAATTGCCATCAAGATCTCGAGACCAGGATATAGCTAAACAACCCTCCTGATGCCTTGGTCGGGCTACCACCCCCAAGAAGGGTCTAAGTGTAAGAGCATAGTTGCCATCCAGATCTCGAGACCAGGAAATAGCTAAACAACCCTCCTGATGCCTTGGTCAGGCTACCATTCCCAAGAAGGGTCTGAGTGTAAGAGCATAGTTGCCATCAAGATCTCGAGACCAGGAAATAGCTAAAAAACCCTCATGATGCCTTGGTCGGGCTACCACCCCCAAGAAGGGTCTGAGTGTAAGAGCATAGTTGCCATCCAGATCTCGAGACCAGGAAATAGCTAAACAACCCTCCTGATGCCTTGGTCGGGCTACCACCCTCAAGAAGGGTCTGAGTGTAAGAGGATAGTTGCCATCAAGATCTTGAGACCAGGATATAGCTAAACAACCCTCCTGATGCCTTGGTCGGGCTACCACCCCCAAGAAGGGTCTGAGTGTAAGAGCATAGTTGCCATCTAGATCTCGAGACCAGGAAATAGCTAAACAACCCTCCTGATGCCTTGGTCGGGCTACCACCCCCAAGAATTGTCTGAGTGTAAGAGCATAGTTGCCATCAAGATCTTGAGACCGGGAAATAGCTAAACAGCACTCCTGATGCCTTGGTCGGGCAACCACTCCCAAGAAGGGCCTGAGTGTAAGAGCATAGTGGCCATCCAGATCTCGAGACCAGGAAATAGCTAAATAGCCCTCCTAGTGCCTTTGTCGGGCTACCAACTCCAAGAAGTTTCCGAGTGTATGAGCATAGTTGACATCCAGATATCGAGTCCAAGAAATAGCTAAACAGCCCTCATGTTGCCTTTTTCGGGCTACCAACCCCAAGAAGGGTCTGAGTTTGAGAGCATAGTTGCCATCCAGATCTCGAGACAAGGAAATAGATAAATAGCCCTTTTGATGCCTTTTTCAGGCTACCACCCCCAAGAAGGATCTAAGTGTAAGAGCATAGTTGCCATCCAGATCTCGAGACCAGGGAATAGCTAAACAACCCTCCTGATGCCTTGGTCGGGCTAACACCCCCAAGAAGGGTCCGAGTGTAAGAGCATAATTGCCATCAAGATCTCGAGACCAGGATATAGCTAAACAACCCTCCTGATGCCTTGGTCGGGCTACCACTTAAAAGAAGGGTCTGAGTGTAAGAGCATAGTTGCCATCAAGATCTCGAGACCAGGAAATAGCTAAACAGTCCTCCTGACGCCTTGGTCGGGCTAACACCCCCAATAAGGGTCTGAGTGTTAGAGCATAGTTGCCATCTCGATTTCGAGACTAGGAAATAGCTAAACAACCCTCCTGATGCCTTGGTCAGGCTACCACTCCCAAGAAGGGTCTGCGTGTAAGAGGATAGTTGCCATCAAGATCTCGAGACCAGGAAATAGCTAAACAGTCCTCCTGACGCCTTGGTCGGGCTAACACCCCCAATAAGGGTCTGAGTGTTAGAGCATAGTTGCCATCTAGATTTCGAGACTAGGGAATAGCTAAACAACCATCCTGATGCCTTGGTCTAGCTACCACCCCCAAGAAAGGTCTGAGTGTAAGAGCATAGTTGCCATCCAGATCTCGAGACCAAGAAATAGCTAAACAGCCCTCATGATGCCTTGGTCGGGCTACCACCCCTAAGAAGGGTCTGAGTTTAAGAGCATAGTTGCCATCCAAATATCGAGTCCAGGAAATAGATAAACAGCCTTTTTGATGCCTTTTTCAGGCTACCACCCCCAAAAGGGGTCTAAGTGTAAGAGCATAGTTGCCATCCAGATCTCGAGACCAGGGAATAGCTAAACAACCCTCCTAATGCCTTGGTCGGGCTACCACCCCCAAGAGGGGTCTGAGTGTAAGAGCATAGTTGCCATCCAGATCTCGAGACCAGGAAATAGCTAAAGAGCCCTCCTAGTGCCTTGGTCGGGCTACCAACTCCAAGAAGTTTCCGAGTGTATGAGCATAGTTGACAACCAGATATCGAGTCCAAGAAATAGCTAAACAGCCCCCATGTTGCCTTTTTCGGGCTACCAACCCCAAGAAGGGTCTGAGTTTGAGAGCATAGTTGCCATCCAGATCTCGAGACAAGGAAATAGATAAATAGCCCTTTTGATGCCTTTTTCAGGCTACCACCCCCAAGAAGGATCTAAGTGTAAGAGCATAGTTGCCATCCAGATCTCGAGACCAGGGAATAGCTAAACAACCCTCCTGATGCCTTGGTCGGGCTAACACCCCCAAGAAGGGTCCGAGTGTAAGAGCATAATTGCCATCAAGATCTCGAGACCAGGATATAGCTAAACAACCCTCCTGATGCCTTGGTCGGGCTACCACCCCCAAGAAGGGTCTAATCGTAAGAGCATAGTTGCCATCCAGATCTCGAGACTAGGAAATAGCTAAACAACCCTCCTTATGCCTTGGTCAGGCTACCACTCCCAAGAAGGGTCTGAGTGTAAGAGCATAGTTGCCATCAAGATCTCGAGACCAGGAAATAGCTAAAAAACCCTCATGATGCCTTGGTCGGGCTACCACCCCCAAGAAGGGTCTGAGTGTAAGAGCATAGTTGCCATCCAGATCTCGAGACCAGGAAATAGCTTAACAACCCTCCTGATGCCTTGGTCGGGCTACCACCCTCAAGAAGTGTCTGAGTGTAAGAGGATAGTTGCCATCAAGATCTCGAGACCAGGATATAGCTAAACAACCCTCCTGATGCCTTGGTCGGGCTACCACCCCCAAGAAGGGTCTGAGTGTAAGAGCATAGTTGCCATCCAGATCACGAGACCAGGAAATAGCTAAACAACCCTCCTGATGCCTTGGTCGGGCTACCATCCCCAAGAAGGGCCTGAGTGTAAGAGCATAGTGGCCATCCAGATCTTGAGACCAGGAAATAGCTAAATAGCCCTCCTAGTGCCTTGGTCGGGCTACCAACTCCAAGAAGTTTCCGAGTGTATGAGCATAGTTGACATCCAGATATCGAGTCCAAGAAATAGCTAAACAGCCCTCATGTTGCCTTTTTCGGGCTACCAACCCCAAGAAGGGTCTGAGTTTGAGAGCATAGTTGCCATCCAGATCTCGAGACAAGGAAATAGATAAATAGCCCTTTTGATGCCTTTTTCAGGCTACCACCCCCAAGAAGGATCTAAGTGTATGAGCATAGTTGCCATCCAGATCTCGAGACCCGGGAATAGCTAAACAACCCTCCTGATGCCTTGGTCGGGCTAACACCCCCAAGAAGGGTCCGAGTGTAAGAGCATAATTGCCATCAAGATCTCGAGACCAGGATATAGCTAAACAACCCTCCTGATGCCTTGGTCGGGCTACCACTTACAAGAAGGGTCTGAGTGTAAGAGCATAGTTGCCATCAAGATCTCGAGACCAGGAAATAGCTAAACAGTCCTCCTGACGCCTTGGTCGGGCTAACACCCCCAATAAGGGTCTGAGTGTTAGAGCATAGTTGCCATCTAGATTTCGAGACTAGGAAATAGCTAAACAACCCTCCTGATGCCTTGGTCAGGCTACCACTCCCAAGAAGGGTCTGCGTGTAAGAGGATAGTTGCCATCAAGATCTCGAGACCAGGAAATAGCTAAACAGTCCTCCTGACGCCTTGGTCGGGCTAACACCCCCAATAAGGGTCTGAGTGTTAGAGCATAGTTGCCATCTAGATTTCGAGACTAGGAAATAGCTAAACAACCATCCTGATGCCTTGGTCGGCTACCACCCCCAAGAAGGGTCTGAGTGTAAGAGCATAGTTGCCATCCAGATCTCGAGACCAGGGAATAGCTAAACAACCCTCCTGATGCCTTGGTCGGGCTAACACCCCCAAGAAGGGTCCGAGTGTAAGAGCATAATTGCCATCAAGATCTCGAGACCAGGATATAGCTAAACAACCCTCCTGATGCCTTGGTCGGGCTACCACCCCCAAGAAGGGTCTAAGTGTAAGAGCATAGTTGCCATCTAGATTTCGAGACTAGGAAATAGCTAATCAACCATCCTGATGCCTTGGTCGGCTACCACCCCCAAGAAGAGTCTGAGTGTAAGAGCATAGTTGCCATCCAGATCTCGAGACCAGGAAATAGCTAAACAGCCCTTCTAATGCCTTGGTCGGGCTACCAACCCGAAGAAGGGTCTGAGCGTAAGAGCATAGTTGCCGTCCAGATCTCAAGACCAGGAAATAGCTAAACAGCCCTCCTGATGCCTTGGTCTAGCTACCACCCCCAAGAAAGGTCTAAGTGTAAGAGCATAGTTGCCATCCAGATCTCGAGACCAAGAAATAGCTAAACAGCCCTCATGATGCCTTGGTCGGGCTACCACCCCTAAGAAGGGTCTGAGTTTAAGAGCATAGTTGCCATCCAGATCTCGAGACCAGGAAATAGATAAACAGCCTTTTTGAAGCCTTTTTCAGGCTACCACCCCCAAAAGGGGTCTAAGTGTAAGAGCATAGTTGCCATCCAGATCTCGAGACCAGGGAATAGCTAAACAACCCTCTTAATGCCTTGGTCGGGCTACCACCCCCAAGAGGGGTCTGAGTGTAAGAGCATAGTTGCCATCCAGATCTCGAGACCAGGAAATAGCTAAAGAGCCCTCCTAGTGCCTTGGTCGGGCTACCAACTCCAAGAAGTTTCCGAGTGTATGAGCATAGTTGACATCCAGATATCGAGTCCAAGAAATAGCTAAACAGCCCCCATGTTGCCTTTTTCGGGCTACCAACCCCAAGAAGGGTCTGAGTTTGAGAGCATAGTTGCCATCCAGATCTCGAGACAAGGAAATAGATAAATAGCCCTTTTGATGCCTTTTTCAGGCTACCACCCCCAAGAAGGATCTAAGTGTAAGAGCATAGTTGCCATCCAGATCTCGAGACCAGGGAATAGCTAAACAACCCTCCTGATGCCTTGGTCGGGCTAACACCCCCAAGAAGGGTCCGAGTGTAAGAGCATAATTGCCATCAAGATCTCGAGACCAGGATATAGCTAAACAACCCTCCTGATGCCTTGGTCGGGCTACCACCCCCAAGAAGGGTCTAATCGTAAGAGCATAGTTGCCATCCAGATCTCGAGACCAGGAAATAGCTAAACAACCCTCCTGATGCCTTGGTCAGGCTACCACTCCCAAGAAGGGTCTGAGTGTAAGAGCATAGTTGCCATCAAGATCTCGAGACCAGGAAATAGCTAAAAAACCCTCATGATGCCTTGGTCGGGCTACCACCCCCAAGAAGGGTCTGAGTGTAAGAGCATAGTTGCCATCCAGATCTCGAGACCAGGAAATAGCTTAACAACCCTCCTGATGCCTTGGTCGGGCTACCACCCTCAAGAAGGGTCTGAGTGTAAGAGGATAGTTGCCATCAAGATCTCGAGACCAGGATATAGCTAAACAACCCTCCTGATGCCTAGGTCGGGCTACCACCCCCAAGAAGGGTCTGAGTGTAAGAGCATAGTTGCCATCCAGATCACGAGACCAGGAAATAGCTAAACAACCCTCCTGATGCCTTGGTCGGGCTACCACCCCCAAGAAGGGCCTGAGTGTAAGAGCATAGTGGCCATCCAGATCTTGAGACCAGGAAATAGCTAAATAGCCCTCCTAGTGCCTTGGTCGGGCTACCAACTCCAAGAAGTGTCCGAGTGTATGAGCATAGTTGACAACCAGATATCGAGTCCAAGACATAGCTAAACAGCCCTCATGTTGCCTTTTTCGGGCTACCAACCCCAAGAAGGGTCTGAGTTTGAGAGCATAGTTGCCATCCAGATCTCGAGACAAGGAAATAGATAAATAGCCCTTTTGATGCCTTTTTCAAGCTACCACCCCCAAGAAGGATCTAAGTGTAAGAGCATAGTTGCCATCCAGATCTCGAGACCAGGGAATAGCTAAACAACCCTCCTGATGCCTTGGTCGGGCTACCACCCCCAAGAAGGGTCCGAGTGTAAGAGCATAATTGCCATAAAGATCTCGAGACCAGGATATAGCTAAACAACCCTCCTGATGCCTTGGTCGGGCTACCACCCCCAAGAAGGGTCTGAGTGTAAGAGCATAGTTGCCATCCAGATCTCGAGACCAGGAAATAGCTAAACAACCCTCCTGATGCCTTGGTCAGGCTACCACTTCCAAGAAGGGTCTGAGTGTAAGAGCATAGTTGCCATCAAGATCTCGAGACCAGGAAATAGCTAAAAAACCCTCATGATGCCTTGGTCGGGCTACCACCCCCAAGAAGGGTCTGAGTGTAAGAGCATAGTTGCCATCCAGATCTCGAGACCAGGAAATAGCTAAACAACCCTCCTGATGCCTTGGTCGGGCTACCACCCCCAAGATGGGTCTGAGTGTAAGAGCATAGTTGCCATCCAGATCTCGAGACCAGGAAATAGCTAATCAACCCTCCTGATGCCTTGGTCAGGCTACCACCCCCAAGAAGGGTCTGAGTGTAAGAGCATAGTTGCCATCTAGACCTCGAGACCAGGAAATAGCTAAAAAACCCTCATGATGCCTTGGTCGGGCTACCACCCCCAAGAAGGGTCTGAGTGTAAGAGCATAGTTGCCATCAAGATCTCGAGACCAGGAAATAGCTAAACAACCCTCCTGATGCCTTGGTCGGGCTACCACTTACAAGAAGGGTCTGAGTGTAAGAGCATAGTTGCCATCAAGATCTCGAGACCAGCAAATAGCTAAACAGTCCTCCTGACGCCTTGGTCGGGCTAACACCCCCAATAAGGGTCTGAGTGTTAGAGCATAGTTGCCATCTAGATTTCGAGACTAGGAAATAGCTAAACAACCCTCCTGATGCCTTGGTCAGGCTACCACTCCCAAGAAGGGTCTGCGTGTAAGAGGATAGTTGCCATCAAGATCTCGAAACCAGGATATAGCTAAACAACCCTCCTGATGCCTTGGTCGGGCTACCACCCCCAAGAAGGGTCTGAGTGTAAGAGCATAGTTGCCATCCGGATCTCGAGACCAGGAAATAGCTAAACAACCCTCCTGATGCCTTGGTCGGGCTACCACTTACAAGAAGGGTCTGAGTGTAAGAGCATAGTTGCCATCAAGATCTCGAGACCAGGAAATAGCTAAACAGTCCTCCTGACGCCTTGGTCGGGCTAACACCCCCAATAAGGGTCTGAGAGTTAGAGCATAGTTGCCATCTAGATTTCGAGACTAGGAAATAGCTAAACAACCATCCTGATGCCTTGGTCGGCTACCACCCCCAAGAAGGGTCTGAGTGTAAGAGCATAGTTGCCATCCAGATCTCAAGACCAGGAAATAGCTAAACAGCCCTCCTGATGCCTTGGTCTAGCTACCACCCCCAAGAAAGGTCTGAGTGTAAGAGCATAGTTGCCATCCAGATCTCGAGACCAAGAAATAGCTAAACAGCCCTCATGATGCCTTGGTCCGGCTACCACCCCTAAAAAGGGTCTGAGTTTAAGAGCATAGTTGCCATCCAGATCTCGAGACCAGGAAATAGATAAACAGCCTTTTTGATGCCTTTTTCAGGCTACCACCCCCAAAAGGGGTCTAAATGTAAAAGCATAGTTGCCATCCAGATCTCGAGACCAGGAAATAGCTAAACAACCCTCCTAATGCCTTGGTCGGGCTACCACCCCCAAGAGGGGTCTGAGTGTAAGAGCATAGTTGCCATCCAGATCTCGAGACCAGGAAATAGCTAAAGAGCCCTCCTAGTGCCTTGGTCGGGCTACCAACTCCAAGAAGTTTCCGAGTGTTTGAGCATAGTTGACATCCAGATATCGAGTCCAAGAAATAGCTAAACAGCCCTCATGTTGCCTTTTTCGGACTACCAACCCCAAGAAGGGTCTGAGTTTGAGAGCATAGTTGCCATCCAGATCTCGAGACAAGGAAATCGATAAATAGCCCTTTTGATGCCTTTTTCAGGCTACCACCCCCAAGAAGGATCTAAGTGTAAGAGCATAGTTGCCATCCAGATCTCGAGACCAGGGAATAGCTAAACAACCCTCCTGATGCCTTGGTCGGGCTAACACCCCCAAGAAGGGTCCGAGTGTAAGAGCATAATTGCCATCAAGATCTCGAGACCAGGATATAGCTAAACAACCCTCCTGATGCCTTGGTCGGGCTACCACCCCCAAGAAGGGTCTAATCGTAAGAGCATAGTTGCCATCCAGATCTCGAGACCAGGAAATAGCTAAACAACCCTCCTGATGCCTTGGTCAGGCTACCACTCCCAAGAAGGGTCTGAGTGTAAGAGCATAGTTGCCATCAAGATCTCGAGACCAGGAAATAGCTAAAAAACCCTCATGATGCCTTGGTCGGGCTACCACCCCCAAGAAGGGTCTGAGTGTAAGAGCATAGTTGCCATCCAGATCTCGAGACCAGGAAATAGCTTAACAACCCTCCTGATGCCTTGGTCGGGCTACCACCCTCAAGAAGGGTCTGAGTGTAAGAGGATAGTTGCCATCAAGATCTCGAGACCAGGATATAGCTAAACAACCCTCCTGATGCCTTGGTCGGGCTACCACCCCCAAGAAGGGTCTGAGTGTAAGAGCATAGTTGCCTTCCAGATCACGAGACCAGGAAATAGCTAAACAACCCTCCTGATGACTTGGTCGGCTACCACCCCCAAGAAGGGCCTGAGTGTAAGAGCATAGTGGCCATCCAGATCTTGAGACCAGGAAATAGCTAAATAGCCCTCCTAGTGCCTTGGTCGGGCTACCAACTCCAAGAAGTGTCCGAGTGTATGAGCATAGTTGACATCCAGATATCGAGTCCATGACATAGCTAAACAGCCCTCATGTTGCCTTTTTCGGGCTACCAACCCAAAGAAGGGTCTGAGTTTGAGAGCATAGTTGCCATCCAGATCTCGAGACAAGGAAATAGATAAATAGCCCTTTTGATGCCTTTTTCAAGCTACCACCCCCAAGAAGGATCTAAGTGTAAGAGCATAGTTGCCATCCAGATCTCGAGACCTGGGAATAGCTAAACAACCCTCCTGATGCCTTGGTCGGGCTACCACCCCCAAGAAGGGTCCGAGTGTAAGAGCGTAATTGCCATCAAGATCTCGAGACCAGGATATAGCTAAACAACCCTCCTGATGCCTTGGTCGGGCTACCACCCCCAAGAAGGGTCTGAGTGTAAGAGCATAGTTGCCATCCAGATCTCGAGACCAGGAAATAGCTAAACAACCCTCCTGATGCCTTGGTCAGGCTACCACTCCCAAGAAGGGTCTGAGTGTAAGAGCATAGTTGCCATCAAGATCTCGAGACCAGGAAATAGCTAAAAAACCCTCATGATGCCTTGGTCGGGCTACCACCCCCAAGAAGTGTCTGAGTGTAAGAGCATAGTTGCCATCCAGATCTCGAGACCAGGAAATAGCTAAACAACCCTCCTGATGTCTTGGTCGGGCTACCACCCCCAAGATGGGTCTGAGTGTAAGAGCATAGTTGCCATCCAGATCTCGAGACCAGGAAATAGCTAAACAACCCTCCTGATGCCTTGGTCAGGCTACCACTCCCAAGAAGGGTCTGAGTGTAAGAGCATAGTTGCCATCAAGATCTCGAGACCAGGAAATAGCTAAAAAACCCTCATGATGCCTTGGTCTGGCTACCACCCCCAAGAAGGGTCTGAGTGTAAGAGCATAGTTGCCATCCAGATCTCGAGACCAGGAAATAGCTAAACAACCCTCCTGATGCCTTGGTCGGGCAACCACCCTCAAGAAGGGTCTGAGTGTAAGAGGATAGTTGCCATCAAGATCTCGAGACCAGGATATAGCTAAACAACCCTCCTGACGCCTTGGTCGGGCTACCACCCCCAAGAAGGGTCTGAGTGTAAGAGCATAGTTGCCATCAAGATCTCGAGACTAGGATATAGCTAAACAACCCTCCTGATGCCTTGGTCGGGCTACCACCCCCAAGAAGGGTCTAAGTGTAAGAGCATAGTTGCCATCCAGATCTCGAGACCAGGAAATAGCTAAACAACCCTCCTAATGCCTTGGTCAGGCTACCACTCCCAAGAAGGGTCTGAGTGTAAGAGCATAGTTGCCATCAAGATCTCGAGACCAGGAAATAGCTAAAAAACCCTCATGATGCCTTGGTCGGGCTACCACCCCCAATAAGGGTCTGAGTGTTAGAGCATAGTTGCCATCTAGATTTCGAGACTAGGAAATAGCTAATCAACCATCCTGATGCCTTGGTCGGCTACCACCCCCAAGAAGGGTCTGAGTGTAAGAGCATAGTTGCCATCAAGATCTCGAGACCAGCAAATAGCTAAACAGTCCTCCTGACGCCTTGGTCGGGCTAACACCCCCAATAAGGGTCTGAGTGTTAGAGCATAGTTGCCATCTAGATTTCGAGACTAGGAAATAGCTAATCAACCATCCTGATGCCTTGGTCGGCTACCACCCCCAAGAAGGGTCTGAGTGTAAGAGCATAGTTGCCATCCAGATCTCGAGACCAGGAAATAGCTAAACAGCCCTTCTAATGCCTTGGTCGGGCTACCAACCCGAAGAAGGGTCTGAGCGTAAGAGCATAGTTGCCGTCCAGATCTCAAGACCAGGAAATAGCTAAACAGCCCTCCTGATGCCTTGGTCTAGCTACCACCCCCAAGAAAGGTCTAAGTGTAAGAGCATAGTTGCCATCCAGATCTCGAGACCAAGAAATAGCTAAACAGCCCTCATGATGCCTTGGTCGGGCTACCACCCCCAAGATGGGTCTTAGTGTAAGAGCATAGTTGCCATCCAGATCTCGAGACCAGGAAATAGCTAAACAACCCTCCTGATGCCTTGGTCGGGCTACCACCCTCAAGAAGGGACTGAGTGTAAGAGGATAGTTGCCATCAAGATCTCGAGACCAGGATATAGCTAAACAACCCTCCTGATGCCTTGGTCGGGCTACCACCCCCAAGAAGGGTCTGAGTGTAAGAGCATAGTTGCCATCCAGATCTCGAGACCAGGAAATAGCTAAACAACCCTCCTGATGCCTTGGTCGGGATACCACCCCCAAGAAGGGCCTGAGTGTAAGAGCATAGTGGCCATCCAGATCTCGAGACCAGGAAATAGCTAAACAACCCTCCTGATGCCTTGGTCAGGCTACCACTCCCAAGAAGGGTCTGAGTGTAAGAGCATAGTTGCCATCCAGATCTCGAGACCAGGAAATAGCTAAACAGCCCTCCTGATGCCTTGGTCGGGCTACCACCCTCAAGAAGGGTCTGAGTGTAAGAGGATAGTTGCCATCAAGATCTCGAGACCAGGATATAGCTAAACAACCCTCCTGATGCCTTGGTCGGGCTACCACCCCCAAGAAGGGTCTGAGTGTAAGAGCATAGTTGCCATCAAGATCTCGAGACCAGGATATAGCTAATCAGCCCTTCTAATGCCTTGGTCGGGCTACCAACCCGAAGAAGGGTCTGAGCGTAAGAGCATAGTTGCCGTCCAGATCTCAAGACCAGGAAATAGCTAAACAGCCCTCCTGATGCCTTGGTCTAGCTACCACCCCCAAGAAAGGTCTAAGTGTAAGAGCATAGTTGCCATCCAAATCTCGAGACCAGGAAATAGCTAAACAGCCCTCCTGATGCCTTGGTCGGGCTACCACCCTCAAGAAGGGTCTGAGTGTAAGAGCATAGTTGCCATCTAGATTTCGAGACTAGGAAATAGCTAATCAACCATCCTGATGCCTTGGTCGGCTACCACCCCCAAGAAGGGTCTGAGTGTAAGAGCATAGTTGCCATCCAGATCTCGAGACCAGGAAATAGCTAAACAGCCCTTCTAATGCCTTGGTCGGGCTACCAACCCGAAGAAGGGTCTGAGCGTAAGAGCATAGTTGCCGTCCAGATCTCAAGACCAGGAAATAGCTAAACAGCCCTCCTGATGCCTTGGTCTAGCTACCACCCCCAAGAAAGGTCTAAGTGTAAGAGCATAGTTGCCATCCAGATCTCGAGACCAAGAAATAGCTAAACAGCCCTCATGATGCCTTGGTCGGGCTACCACCCCCAAGATGGGTCTGAGTGTAAGAGCATAGTTGCCATCCAGATCTCGAGACCAGGAAATAGCTAAACAACCCTCCTGATGCCTTGGTCAGGCTACCACTCCCAAGAAGGGTCTGAGTGTAAGAGCATAGTTGCCATCAAGATCTCGAGACCAGGAAATAGCTAAAAAACCCTCATGATGCCTTGGTCGGGCTACCACCCCCAAGAAGGGTCTGAGTGTAAGAGCATAGTTGCCATCCAGATCTCGAGACCAGGAAATAGCTAAACAACCCTCCTGATGCCTTGGTCGGGCTACCACCCTCAAGAAGGGTCTGAGTGTAAGAGGATAGTTGCCATCAAGATCTCGAGACCAGGATATAGCTAAACAACCCTCCTGATGCCTTGGTCGGGCTACCACCCCCAAGAAGGGTCCGAGTGTATGAGCATAGTTGACATCCAGATATCGAGTCCAAGACATAGCTAAACAGCCCTCATGTGGCCTTTTTCGGGATACGAACCCAAGAAGGGTCTGAGTTTGAGAGCATAGTTGCCATCCAGATCTCGAGACAAGGAAATAGATAAATAGCCCTTTTGATGCCTTTTTCAAGCTACCACCCCCAAGAAGGATCTAAGTGTAAGAGCATAGTTGCCATCCAGATCTCGAGACCAGGGAATAGCTAAACAACCCTCCTGATGCCTTGGTCGGGCTACCACCCCCAAGAAGGGTCCGAGTGTAAGAGCATAATTGCCATCAAGATCTCGAGACCAGGATATAGCTAAACAACCCTCCTGATGCCTTGGTCGGACTACCACCCCCAAGAAGGGTTTGAGTGTAAGAGCATAGTTGCCATCCAGATCTCGAGACCAGGAAATAGCTAAACAACCCTCCTGATGCCTTGGTCAGGCTACCACTCCCAAGAAGGGTCTGAGTGTAAGAGCATATTTGCCATCAAGATCTCGAGACCAGGAAATAGCTAAAAAACCCTCATGATGCCTTGGTCGGGCTACCGCCCCCAAGAAGGGTCTGAGTGTAAGAGCATAGTTGCCATCCAGATCTCGAGACCAGGAAATAGCTAAACAACCCTCCTGATGCCTTGGTCGGGTTACCACCCTCAAGAAGGGTCTGAGTGTAAGAGGATAGTTGCCATCAAGATCTCGAGACCAGGATATAGCTAAACAACCCTCCTAATGCCTTGGTCGGGCTACCACCCCCAAGAAGGGTCTGAGTGTAAGAGCATAGTTGCCATCCAGATCTCGAGACCAGGAAATAGCTAAACAGCCCTCCTGATGCCTTGGTCGGGCTACCACTTACAAGAAGGGTCTGAGTGTAAGAGCATAGTTGCCATCAAGATCTCGAGACCAGGAAATAGCTAAACAGTCCTCATGACGCCTTGGTCGGGCTAACACCCCCAATAAGGGTCTGAGTGTTAGAGCATAGTTGCCATCTAGATTTCGAGACTAGGAAATAGCTAATCAACCATCCTGATGCCTTGGTCGGCTACCACCCCCAAGAAGAGTCTGAGTGTAAGAGCATAGTTGCCATCCAGATCTCGAGACCAGGAAATAGCTAAACAGCCCTCCTGATGCCTTGGTCTAGCTACCACCCCCAAGAAAGGTCTAAGTGTAAGAGCATAGTTGCCATCCAGATCTCGAGACCAAGAAATAGCTAAACAGCCCTCATGATGCCTTGGTCGGGCTACCACCCCTAAGAAGGGTCTGAGTTTAAGAGCATAGTTGCCATCCAGATCTCGAGACCAGGAAATAGATAAACAGCCTTTTTGAAGCCTTTTTCAGGCTACCACCCCCAAAAGGGGTCTAAGTGTAAGAGCATAGTTGCCATCCAGATCTCGAGACCAGGGAATAGCTAAACAACCCTCCTAATGCCTTGGTCGGGCTACCACCCCTAAGAGGGGTCTGAGTGTAAGAGCATAGTTTCCATCCAGATCTCGAGACCAGGAAATAGCTAAAGAGCCCTCCTAGTGCCTTGGTCGGGCTACCAACTCCAAGAAGTTTCCGAGTGTATGAGCATAGTTGACATCCAGATATCGAGTCCAAGAAATAGCTAAACAGCCCTCATGTTGCCTTTTTCGGGCTACCAACCCCAAGAAGGGTCTGAGTTTGAGAGCATAGTTGCCATCCAGATCTCGAGACAAGGAAATAGATGAATATCCCTTTTGATGCCTTTTTCAGGCTACCACCCCCAAGAAGAATCTAAGTGTAAGAGCATAGTTGCCATCCAGATCTCGAGACCAGGGAATAGCTAAACAACCCTCCTGATGCCTTGGTCGGGCTAACACCCCCAAGAAGGGTCCGAGTGTAAGAGCATAATTGCCATCAAGATCTCGAGACCAGGATATAGCTAAACAACCCTCCTGATGCCTTGGTCGGGCTACCACCCCCAAGAAGGGTCTAAGTGTAAGAGCATAGTTGCCATCCAGATCTCGAGACCAGGAAATAGCTAAACAACCCTCCTGATGCCTTGGTCAGGCTACCACTCCCAAGAAGTGTCTGAGTGTAAGAGCATAGTTGCCATCAAGATCTCGAGACCAGGAAATAGCTAAAAAACCCTCATGATGCCTTGGTCGGGCTACCACCCCCAAGAAGGGTCTGAGTGTAAGAGCATAGTTGCCATCCAGATCTCGAGACCAGGAAATAGCTAAACAACCCTCCTGATGCCTTGGTCGGGCTACCACCCTCAAGAAGGGACTGAGTGTAAGAGGATAGTTGCCATCAAGATCTCGAGACCAGGATATAGCTAAACAACCCTCCTGATGCCTTGGTCGGGCTACCACCCCCAAGAAGGGTCTGAGTGTAAGAGCATAGTTGCCATCCAGATCTCGAGACCAGGAAATAGCTAAACAACCCTCCTGATGCCTTGGTCGGGATACCACCCCCAAGAAGGGCCTGAGTGTAAGAGCATAGTGGCCATCCAGATCTTGAGACCAGGAAATAGCTAAATAGCCCTCCTAGTGCCTTGGTCGGGCTACCAACTCCAAGAAGTGTCCGAGTGTATAACCATAGTTGACATCCAGATATCGAGTACAAGACATAGCTAAACAGCCCTCATGTTGCCTTTTTCGGGCTACCAACCCCAAGAAGGGTCTGAGTTTGAGAGCATAGTTGCCATCCAGATCTCGAGACAAGGAAATAGATAAATAGCCCTTTTGATGCCTTTTTCAAGCTACCACCCCCAAGAAGGATCTAAGTGTAAGAGCATAGTTGCCATCCAGATCTCGAGACCAGGGAATAGCTAAACAACCCTCCTGATGCCTTGGTCGGGCTACCACCCCCAAGAAGGGTCCGAGTGTAAGAGCATAATTGCCATCAAGATCTCGAGACCAGGATATAGCTAAACAACCCTCCTGATGCCTTGGTCGGGCTACCACCCCCAAGAAGGGTCTGAGTGTAAGAGCATAGTTGCCATCCAGATATCGAGACCAGGAAATAGCTAAACAACCCTCCTGATGCCTTGGTCAGGCTACCACTCCAAAGAAGGGTCTGAGTGTAATAGCATAGTTGCCATCAAGATCTCGGGACCAGGAAATAGCTAAAAAACCCTCATGATGCCTTGGTCGGGCTACCACCCCCAAGAAGGGTCTGAGTGTAAGAGCATAGTTGCCATCCAGATCTCGAGACCAGGAAATAGCTAAACAACCCTCCTGATGCCTTGGTCGGGCTACCACCCTCAAGAAGGGTCTGAGTGTAAGAGGATAGTTGCCATCAAGATCTCGAGACCAGGATATAGCTAAACAACCCTCCTGATGCCTTGGTCGAGCTACCACCCCCAAGAAGGGTCTGAGTGTAAGAGCATAGTTGCCATCCGGATCTCGAGACCAGGAAATAGCTAAACAATCCTCCTGATGCCTTGGTCGGGCTACCACTTACAAGAAGGGTCTGAGTGTAAGAGCATAGTTGCCATCAAGATCTCGAGACCAGGAAATAGCTAAACAGTCCTCTTGACGCCTTGGTCGGGCTAACACCCCCAATAAGGGTCTGAGTGTTAGAGCATAGTTGCCATCTAGATTTCTAGACTAGGAAATAGCTAAACAACCATCCTGATGCCTTGGTCGGCTACCACCCCCTAGAAGGGTCTGAGTGTAAGAGCATAGTTGCCATCCAGATCTCGAGACCAGGAAATAGCTAAACAGCCCTTCTAATGCCTTGGTCGGGCTACCAACCCGAAGAAGGGTCTGAGCGTAAGAGCATAGTTGCCGTCCAGATCTCAAGACCAGGAAATAGCTAAACAGCCCTCCTGATGCCTTGGTCTAGCTACCACCCCCAAGAAAGGTCTGAGTGTAAGAGCATAGTTGCCATCCAGATCTCGAGACCAAGAAATAGCTAAACAGCAACCATGATGCCTTGGTCGGGCTACCACCCCTAAGAAGGGTCTGAGTTTAAGAGCATAGTTGCCATCCAGATCTCGAGACCAGGAAATAGCTAAACAGCCCTTCTAATGCCTTGGTCGGGCTACCAACCCGAAGAAGGGTCTGAGTGTAAGAGCATAGTTGCCATCCAGATCTCGAGACCAGGAAATAGCTAAACAGCCCTTCTAATGCCTTGGTCGTGCTACCAACCCGAAGAAGGGTCTGAGTGTAAGAGCATAGTTGCCGTCCAGATCTCAAGACCAAGAAATAGCTAAACAGCCCTCATGATGCCTTGGTCGGGCTACCACCCCTAAGAAGGGTCTGAGTTTAAGAGCATAGTTGCCATACAGATCTCGAGACCAGGAAATAGATAAACAGCCTTTTTGATGCCTTTTTCAGGCTACCACCCCCAAAAGGGGTCTAAGTGTAAGAGCATAGTTGCCATCCAGATCTCGAGACCAGGGAATAGCTAAACAACCCTCCTAATGCCTTGGTCGGGCTACCACCCCCAAGAGGGGTCTGAGTGTAAGAGCATAGTTGCCATCAAGATCTCGAGACCAGGAAATAGCTAAACAGCCCTTCTAATGCCTTGGTCGGGCTACCACCCCTAAGAAGGGTCTGAGTTTAAGAGCATAGTTGCCATACAGATCTCGAGACCAGGAAATAGATAAACAGCCTTTTTGATGCCTTTTTCAGGCTACCACCCCCAAAAGGGGTCTAAGTGTAAGAGCATAGTTGCCATCCAGATCTCGAGACCAGGGAATAGCTAAACAACCCTCCTAATGCCTTGGTCGGGCTACCAACCCGAAGAAGGGTCTGAGTGTAAGAGCATAGTTGCCATCCAGATCTCGAGACCAGGAAATAGCTAAACAGCCCTTCTAATGCCTTGGTCGTGCTACCAACCCGAAGAAGGGTCTGAGTGTAAGAGCATAGTTGCTGTCCAGATCTCAAGACCAAGAAATAGCTAAACAGCCCTCATGATGCCTTGGTCGGGCTACCACCCCCAAGAAGGGTCTGAGTGTAAGAGCATAGTTGCCATCCGGATCTCGAGACCAGGAAATAGCTAAACAATCCTCCTGATGCCTTGGTCGGGCTACCACTTACAAGAAGGGTCTGAGTGTAAGAGCATAGTTGCCATCAAGTTCTCGAAACCAGGAAATAGCTAAACAGTCCTCTTGACGCCTTGGTCGGGCTAACACCCCCAATAAGGGTCTGAGTGTTAGAGCATAGTTGCCATCTAGATTTCTAGACTAGGAAATAGCTAAACAACCATCCTGATGCCTTGGTCGGCTACCACCCCCTAGAAGGGTCTGAGTGTAAGAGCATAGTTGCCATCCAGATCTCGAGACCAGGAAATAGCTAAACAGCCCTTCTAATGCCTTGGTCGGGCTACCAACCCGAAGAAGGGTCTGAGCGTAAGAGCATAGTTGCCGTCCAGATCTCAAGACCAGGAAATAGCTAAACAGCCCTCCTGATGCCTTGGTCTAGCTACCACCCCCAAGAAAGGTCTGAGTGTAAGAGCATAGTTGCCATCCAGATCTCGAGACCAAGAAATAGCTAAACAGCAACCATGATGCCTTGGTCGGGCTACCACCCCTAAGAAGGGTCTGAGTTTAAGAGCATAGTTGCCATCCAGATATCGAGACCAGGAAATAGCTAAACAACCCTCCTGATGCCTTGGTCAGGCTACCACTCCAAAGAAGGGTCTGAGTGTAATAGCATAGTTGCCATCAAGATCTCGGGACCAGGAAATAGCTAAAAAACCCTCATGATGCCTTGGTCGGGCTACCACCCCCAAGAAGGGTCTGAGTGTAAGAGCATAGTTGCCATCCAGATCTCGAGACCAGGAAATAGCTAAACAACCCTCCTGATGCCTTGGTCGGGCTACCACCCTCAAGAAGGGTCTGAGTGTAAGAGGATAGTTGCCATCAAGATCTCGAGACCAGGATATAGCTAAACAACCCTCCTGATGCCTTGGTCGAGCTACCACCCCCAAGAAGGGTCTGAGTGTAAGAGCATAGTTGCCATCCGGATCTCGAGACCAGGAAATAGCTAAACAATCCTCCTGATGCCTTGGTCGGGCTACCACTTACAAGAAGGGTCTGAGTGTAAGAGCATAGTTGCCATCAAGATCTCGAGACCAGGAAATAGCTAAACAGTCCTCTTGACGCCTTGGTCGGGCTAACACCCCCAATAAGGGTCTGAGTGTTAGAGCATAGTTGCCATCTAGATTTCTAGACTAGGAAATAGCTAAACAACCATCCTGATGCCTTGGTCGGCTACCACCCCCTAGAAGGGTCTGAGTGTAAGAGCATAGTTGCCATCCAGATCTCGAGACCAGGAAATAGCTAAACAGCCCTTCTAATGCCTTGGTCGGGCTACCAACCCGAAGAAGGGTCTGAGCGTAAGAGCATAGTTGCCGTCCAGATCTCAAGACCAGGAAATAGCTAAACAGCCCTCCTGATGCCTTGGTCTAGCTACCACCCCCAAGAAAGGTCTGAGTGTAAGAGCATAGTTGCCATCCAGATCTCGAGACCAAGAAATAGCTAAACAGCAACCATGATGCCTTGGTCGGGCTACCACCCCTAAGAAGGGTCTGAGTTTAAGAGCATAGTTGCCATCCAGATCTCGAGACCAGGAAATAGCTAAACAGCCCTTCTAATGCCTTGGTCGGGCTACCAACCCGAAGAAGGGTCTGAGTGTAAGAGCATAGTTGCCATCCAGATCTCGAGACCAGGAAATAGCTAAACAGCCCTTCTAATGCCTTGGTCGTGCTACCAACCCGAAGAAGGGTCTGAGTGTAAGAGCATAGTTGCCGTCCAGATCTCAAGACCAAGAAATAGCTAAACAGCCCTCATGATGCCTTGGTCGGGCTACCACCCCTAAGAAGGGTCTGAGTTTAAGAGCATAGTTGCCATACAGATCTCGAGACCAGGAAATAGATAAACAGCCTTTTTGATGCCTTTTTCAGGCTACCACCCCCAAAAGGGGTCTAAGTGTAAGAGCATAGTTGCCATCCAGATCTCGAGACCAGGGAATAGCTAAACAACCCTCCTAATGCCTTGGTCGGGCTACCACCCCCAAGAGGGGTCTGAGTGTAAGAGCATAGTTGCCATCAAGATCTCGAGACCAGGAAATAGCTAAACAGCCCTTCTAATGCCTTGGTCGGGCTACCACCCCTAAGAAGGGTCTGAGTTTAAGAGCATAGTTGCCATACAGATCTCGAGACCAGGAAATAGATAAACAGCCTTTTTGATGCCTTTTTCAGGCTACCACCCCCAAAAGGGGTCTAAGTGTAAGAGCATAGTTGCCATCCAGATCTCGAGACCAGGGAATAGCTAAACAACCCTCCTAATGCCTTGGTCGGGCTACCAACCCGAAGAAGGGTCTGAGTGTAAGAGCATAGTTGCCATCCAGATCTCGAGACCAGGAAATAGCTAAACAGCCCTTCTAATGCCTTGGTCGTGCTACCAACCCGAAGAAGGGTCTGAGTGTAAGAGCATAGTTGCTGTCCAGATCTCAAGACCAAGAAATAGCTAAACAGCCCTCATGATGCCTTGGTCGGGCTACCACCCCCAAGAAGGGTCTGAGTGTAAGAGCATAGTTGCCATCCGGATCTCGAGACCAGGAAATAGCTAAACAATCCTCCTGATGCCTTGGTCGGGCTACCACTTACAAGAAGGGTCTGAGTGTAAGAGCATAGTTGCCATCAAGTTCTCGAAACCAGGAAATAGCTAAACAGTCCTCTTGACGCCTTGGTCGGGCTAACACCCCCAATAAGGGTCTGAGTGTTAGAGCATAGTTGCCATCTAGATTTCTAGACTAGGAAATAGCTAAACAACCATCCTGATGCCTTGGTCGGCTACCACCCCCTAGAAGGGTCTGAGTGTAAGAGCATAGTTGCCATCCAGATCTCGAGACCAGGAAATAGCTAAACAGCCCTTCTAATGCCTTGGTCGGGCTACCAACCCGAAGAAGGGTCTGAGCGTAAGAGCATAGTTGCCGTCCAGATCTCAAGACCAGGAAATAGCTAAACAGCCCTCCTGATGCCTTGGTCTAGCTACCACCCCCAAGAAAGGTCTGAGTGTAAGAGCATAGTTGCCATCCAGATCTCGAGACCAAGAAATAGCTAAACAGCAACCATGATGCCTTGGTCGGGCTACCACCCCTAAGAAGGGTCTGAGTTTAAGAGCATAGTTGCCATCCAGATCTCGAGACCAGGAAATAGCTAAACAGCCCTTCTAATGCCTTGGTCGGGCTACCAACCCGAAGAAGGGTCTGAGTGTAAGAGCATAGTTGCCATCCAGATCTCGAGACCAGGAAATAGCTAAACAGCCCTCCTGATGCCTTGGTCTAGCTACCAACCCCAAGAAAGGTCTGAGTGTAAGAGCATAGTTGCCATCCAGATCTCGAGACCAAGAAATAGCTAAACAGCCCTCATGATGCCTTGGTCGGGCTACCACCCCTAAGAAGGGTCTGAGTTTAAGAGCATAGTTGCCATACAAATCTCGAGACCAGGAAATAGATAAACAGCCTTTTTGATGCCTTTTTCAGGCTACCACCCCCAAAAGGGGTCTAAGTGTAAGAGCATAGTTGCCATCCAGATCTCGAGACCAGGGAATAGCTAAACAACCCTCCTAATGCCTTGGTCGGGCTACCACCCCCAAGAGGGGTCTGAGTGTAAGAGTATAGTTGCCATCCAGATCTGGAGACCAGGAAATAGCTAAACAGCCCTTCTAATGCCTTGGTCGGGCTACTAACCCCAAGAAGGGTCTGAAGTGTAAGAGCATAGTTGCCGTCCAAATCTCGAGACCAGGAAGTAGCTAAACAGCCCTCCTAATGCCTTGGTCTGGCTACCACCCCCAAGAAAGGTCTGAGTGTGAGAGCATAGTTGCCATCCAGATCTCGAGACCAGGAAATAGCTAAACAACCCTCATGATGCCTTGGTCGGGCTACCACCCCCAAGAAGGGTCTGAGTTTAAGAGCATAGTTGCCATCTAGATCTCGAGACAAGGAAATAGATAAACAGCCCTTTTGATGCCTTTTTCAGGCTACCACCCCCAAGAAGGGTCTAAGTGTAAGAGCATAGTTGCCATCCAGATCTCGAGACCAGGAAATAGCTAACCAACCCTCCTGATGCCTTGTTCGGGCTACCACTCCCAAGAAGGGTATGAGTATAAGAGCATAGTTGCCATCAAGATCTCGAGACCAGGAAATAGATAAATAGCCCTCCTAATGCCTTGGTCAGGCTACCACCCCCAATAAGGGTCTGAGTGTAAGAGTATAGTTGCCGTCCAGATCTGGAGACCAGGAAATAGCTAAACAGCCCTCCTGATGCCTTGGTCAGGCTACCACCCCCAAGAAGGGCCTGAGTGTAAGAGCACAGTTGCCATCCAGATCTCCAGACTTGGAAATAGATAAACAGCCCTCCAGATGCCTTGGTCGGGCTACCACGCCCAAGAAGGGTCTGAGTGTAAGAGCATAGTCGCCATCCAGATCTCGAGACCAGGAAGTAGCTAAACAGCCCTCCTAATTCCTTGGTCGGGCTACAACCCCTAAGAAGGGTCCGAGTGTAAGAGCATAGTTGCCATCTAGATCTCGAGACCAGGAAATAGCTAAACAACCCTCCTGATGCCTTGGTCGGGCTACCACCCCCAAGAATTGTCTGAGTGTAAGAGCATAGTGGCCATCCAGATCTTGAGACCAGGAAATAGCTAAATAGCCCTCCTAATGCCTTGGTCGGGCTACAAACCCCAAGAAGGGTGCGAGTGTAAGAGCATAGTTGACATCCAGATCTCGGGACTAGGAAATAGCTAAACAGCCCTCCTGTTGCCTTTTTCGGCCTACCAAACCCAAGAAGGGTCTGAGTGTAAGAGCATAGTTGCCATCCTGTTCTCGAGACCAGGAAATAGCTAAACAGCCCTCCTAACGCCTTTGTCGGGCTACCATCCCCAAGAAGGGTCGAGTGTAAGAGCATAGTTGCCGTCCAGATCTCGAGACCAGGAAATAGCTAAACAGCCCTCCTGATGCCTTTGTCGGGCTACAACCCCCAAGAAGGTTCTGAGTGTAAGAGCATAGTTGCCATCCAGATCTCGAGACCAGAAAGTAGCTAAACAGCCCTCCTGATGCCTTGGTCGGGCTACCACCCCCAAAAAGGTTCTGAGTGTAAGAGCATAGTTGCCATCAAGATCTCGAGACCAGGAAATAGCCACACAGTCCTCCTGACGCCTTGGTCAGGCTAACACCCCCAATAAGGGTCTGAGTGTTAGAGCATAGTTGCCATTTAGATTTCGAGACCAGGAAATAGCTAAACAACCATCCTGATGCCTTGGTCGGGCTAGCACCCGAAAGAAATTCTGAGTGTAAGAGCTTAGTTGCCATCCAGATCTCGAGACCAGGAAATAGCTAAACAGCCCTCCTTATGCGTTGGTCAGGCTACCACCCCCAAGAAGGGCCTGAGTGTAAGAGCACAGTTGCCATCCAGATCTCCAGACTTGGAAATAGATAAACAGCCCTCCAGATGCCTTGGTCGGGCTACCACGCCCAAGAAGGGTCTGAGTGTAAGAGCATAGTTGCCATCCAGATCTCGAGACCAGGAAGTAGCTAAACAGCCCTCCTAATTCCTTGGTCGGGCTACCACCCCTAAGAAGGGTCCGAGTGTAAGAGCATAGTTGCCATCAAGATCTCGAGACCAGGAAATAGCTAAACAACCCTACTGATGCCTTGGTCGGGCTACCACCCCCAAGAATTGTCTGAGTGTAAGAGCATAGTTGCCATCAAGATCTCGAGACCGGGAAATAGCTAAACAGCACTCCTGATGGCTTGGTCGGGCAACCACCCCCAAGAAGGGCCTGAGTGTAAGAGCATAGTGGCCATCCAGATCTTGAGACCAGGAAATAGCTAAATAGCCCTCCTAATGCCTTGGTCGGGCTACCAACCCCAAGAAGGGTCCGAGTGTAAGAGCATAGTTGACATCCAGATCTCGAGACTAGGAAATAGCTAAACAGCCCTCCTGTTGCCTTTTTCGGCCTATCAAACCCAAGAAGGGTTTGAGTGTAAGAGCATAGTTGCCATCATGTTCTCGAGACCAGGAAATAGCTAAACAGCCCTCCTAACGCCTTTGTCGGGCTACCATCCCCAAGAAGGGTCTAAGTGTAAGAGCATAGTTTCCATCCAGATCTCGAGACCAGGAAATTGCTAAACAACCCTCATGATGCCTTGGTCGGGCTACCACCCCCAAGAAGGGTCTATGTGTAAGAGCATAGTTGCCATCCAGATCTCGAGACCAGGGAATAGCTAAACAACCCTTCTGATGCGTTGGTCGGGCTACCACCCCCAAGAAGGTTCTGAGTGTAAGAGCATAGTTGCCATCCAGATCTCGAGACCAGAAAGTAGCTAAACAGCCCTCCTGATGCCTAGGTCGGGCTACCACCCCCAAAAAGGTTCTGAGTGTAAGAGCATAGTTGCCATCAAGATCTCGAGACCAGGAAATAGCTACACAGTCCTCCTGACGCCTTGGTCGGGCTAACACCCCCAATAAGGGTCTGAGTGTTAGAGCATCGTTGCCATTTAGCTTTCGAGACCAGGAAATAGCTAAACAACCATCATGAGGCCTTGGTCGGGCTAGCACCCCAAAGAAAGGTCTGAGTGTAAGAGCTTAGTTGCCATCCAGATCTCGAGAGCAGGAAATAGCTAAACAGCCCTCATGATGCATTGGTCGGGCTACCACCCCCAAGAAGGGTCTAAGTTTAAGAGCATAGTTGCCATCCAGATCTCGAGACCAGGAAATAGCTAAACAGCCCTTCTAATGCCTTGGTCGGGCTAAAAACCCCAAGAAGGGTTTGAGTGTAAGAGCATAGTTTCCGTTTAGATCTCGAGACCAGGAAATAGCTAAAAAGCCCTCCTGATGTCTTGGTCTTGCTACCACCCCAGAGAAAGGTCTGAGTGTAAGAGCATAGTTTCCATCCAGATCTCGAGACCAGGAAATTGCTAAACAACCCTCATGATGCCTTGGTCGGGCTACCACCCCCAAGAAGGGTCTAAGTGTAAGAGCATAGTTGCCATCCAGATCTCGAGACCAGGGAATAGCTAAACAACCCTCCTGATGCCTTGGTCGGGCTACCACCCCCAAGAAGGTTCTGAATGTAAGAGCATAGTTGCCATCCAGATCTCAAGACCAGAAAGTAGCTAAACAGCCCTCCTGATGCCTTGGTCGGGCTACCACCCCCAAAAAGGTTCTAAGTGTAAGAGCATAGTTGCCATCAAGATCTCGAGACCAGGAAATAGCTACACAGTCCTCCTGACGCCTTGGTCGGGCTAACACCCCCAATAAGGGTCTGAGTGTTAGAGCATAGTTGCCATTTAGATTTCGAGACCAGGAAATAGCTAAACAACCGTCCTGATGCCTTGGTCGGGCTAGCACCCCAAAGAAAGGTCTAATTGTAAGAGCTTAGTTGCCATCCAGATCTCGAGACCAGGAAATAGCTAAACAGCCCTCATGATGCCTTGGTCGGGCTACCACCCCCAAGAAGGGTGTGAGTTTAAGAGCATAGTTGCCATCCAGATCTCGAGACCAGGAAATAGCTAAACAGCCCTTCTAATGCCTTGGTCGGGCTAAAAACCCCAAGAAGGGTTTGAGTGTAAGAGCATAGTTTCCGTTTAGATCTCGAGACCAGGAAATAGCTAAAAAGCCCTCCTGATGTCTTGGTCTGGCTACCACCCCAAAGAAAGGTGTGAGTGTAAGAGCATAGTTGCCATCCAGATCTCGAAACCAGGAAATTGCTAAACAACCCTCATGATGCCTTGGTCGGGCTACCACCCCCAAGAAGGGTCTAAGTGTAAGAGCATAGTCGCCATCCAGATCTCGAGACCAGGGAATAGCTAAACAACCCTCCTGATGCCTTGGTCGGGATACCACCCCCAAGAAGGGTCTGAGTGTAAGAGCATAGTTCCCATCCAGATCTCGAGACCAGGAAATAGCTAAACAGCCCTTCTAATGACTTGGTCGAGCTACCAACCCCAAGAAGGGTCTGAAGTGTAAGAGCATAGTTGCCGTCCAAATCTCGAGACCAGGAAATAGCTAAACAGATCTCCTAACGCCTTGGTCTGGCTACCACCCCCAAGAAGGGTCTAAGTGTAAGAGCATAGTTGCCATCCAGATCTCGAGACCAGGAAATAGCTAAACAGCCTTCCTGATGCCTTGGTCTGGCTACCACCCCCAAGAAAGGTCTGAGTGTAAGAGCATAGTTGCCATCCAGATCCCGAGACCAGGAAATTGCAAAACAACCATCATGATGCCTTGGTCGGGCTACCATCCCCAAGAAGGGTCTGAGTTTAAGAGCATAGCTGCCATCCAGATCTCGAGACCAGGAAATAGCTAAATTACCATCCTGATGCCTTGGTCGGGCTAGCACCCCAAAGAAAGGTCTGAGTGTAAGAGCTTAGTTGCCATCCAGATCTCGAGACCAGGAAATAGCTAAACAGCCCTTCTAATGCCTTGGTCGGGCTAAAAACCCCAAGAAGGGTTTGAGTGTAAGAGCATAGTTTCCGTTTAGATCTCGAGACCAGGAAATAGCTAAAAAGCCCTCCTGATGTCTTGGTCTGGCTACCACCCCCAAGAAAGGTCTGAGTGTAAAAGCATAGTTGCCATCCAGATCTCGAGACCAGGAAATTGCTAAACAACTCTCATGATGCCTTGGTCGGGCTACCACCCCCATGAAGGGTCTAAGTGTAAGAGCATAGTTGACATCCAGATCTCGAGACCAAGGAATAGCTAAACAACCCTCCTGATGCCTTGGTCGGGCTACCACCCCCAAGAAGGGTCTGAGTGTAAGAGCATAGTTGCCATCCAGATCTCGAGACCAGAAAGTAGCTAAACAGCCCTCCTGATGCCTTGGTCGGGCTACCACCCCCAAAAAGGTTCTGAGTGTAAGAGCATAGTTGCCATCAAGATCTCGAGACCAGGAAATAGCTACACAGTCCTCCTGACGCCTTGGTCAGGCTAACACCCCCAATAAGGGTCTGAGTGTTAGAGCATAGTTGCCATTTAGATTTCGAGACCAGGAAATAGCTAAACAACCATCCTGATGCCTTGGTCGGGCTAGCACCCCAAAGAAAGGTCTGAGTGTAAGAGCTTAGTTGCCATCCAGATCTCGAGACCAGGAAATAGCTAAACAGCCCTCATGATGCCTTGGTCGGGCTACCACCCCCAAGAAGGGTCTGAGTTTAAGAGCATAGTTGCCATCCAGATCTCGAGACCAGAAAGTAGCTAAACAGCCCTCCTGATGCCTTGGTCGGGCTAAAAACCCCAAGAAGGGTTTGAGTGTAAGAGCATAGTTTCCGTTTAGATCTCGAGACCAGGAAATAGCTAAAAAGCCCTCCTGATGTCTTGGTCTGGCTACCACCCCCAAGAAAGGTCTGAGTGTAAGAGCATAGTTGCCATCCAGATCTCGAGACCAGGAAATTGCTAAACAACCCTCATGATGCCTTGGTCGGGCTACCACCCCCAAGAAGGGTCTAAGTGTAAGAGCATAGTTGCCATCCAGATCTCGAGACCAGGGAATAGCTAAACAACCCTTCTGATGCCTTGGTCGGGCTACCACCCCCAAGAAGGTTCTGAGTGTAAGAGCATAGTTGCCATCCAGATCTCGAGACCAGAAAGTAGCTAAACAGCCCTCGTGATGCCTACGTCGGGCTACCACCCCAAAAAAGGTTCTGAGTGTAAGAGCATAGTTGCCATCAAGATCTCGAGACCAGGAAATAGCTACACAGTCCTCCTGACGCCTTGGTCGGGCTAACACCCCCAATAAGGGTCTGAGTGTTAGAGCATCGTTGCCATTTAGATTTCGAGACCAGGAAATAGCTAAACAACCATCCTGATGCCTTGGTCGGGCTAGCACCCCAAAGAAAGGTCTGAGTGTAAGAGCTTAGTTGCCATCCAGATCTCGAGACCAGGAAATAGCTAAACAGCCCTCATGATGCCTTGGTCGGGCTACCACCCCCAAGAAGGGTCTAAGTTTAAGAGCATAGTTGCCATCCAGATCTCGAGACCAGGAAATAGCTAAACAGCCCTTCTAATGCCTTGGTCGGGCTAAAAACCCCAAGAAGGGTTTGAGTGTAAGAGCATCGTTTCCGTTTAGATCTCGAGACCAGGAAATAGCTAAAAAGCCTTCCTGATGTCTCGGTCTGGCTACCACCCCCAAGAAAGGTCTGAGTGTAAGAGCATAGTTGCCATCCAGATCTCGAGACCAGGAAATTGCTAAACAACCCTCATGATGCCTTGGTCGGTCTACCACCCCCAAGAATGGTCTAAGTGTAAGAGCATAGTTGCCATCCAGATCTCGAGACCAGGGAATAGCTAAACAACCCTCCTGATGCCTTGGTCGGGCTACCACCCCCAAGAAGGGTGTGAGTGTAAGAGCATAGTTCCCATCCAGATCTCGAGACCAGGAAATAGCTAAACAGCCCTTCTAATGCCTTGGTCGGTCTACCACCCCCAAGAAGGTTCTGAGTGTAAGAGCATAGTTGCCATCCAGATCTCGAGACCAGGGAATAGCTAAACAACCCTCCTGATGACTTGGTCGGGCTACCACCCCCCAAGAAGGTTCTAAGTGTAAGAGCATAGTTGCCATCCAGATCTCGAGACCAGAAAGTAGCTAAACAGCCCTCCTGATGCCTTGGTCGGGCTACCACCCCCAAAAAGGTTCTAAGAGTAAGAGCATAGTTGCCATCAAGATCTCGAGACCAGGAAATAGCTACACAGTCCTCCTGACGCCTTGGTCGGGCTAACACCCCCAGTAAGGGTCTGAGTGTTAGAGCATAGTTGCCATTTAGATTTCGAGACCAGGAAATAGCTAAACAACCATCCTGATGCCTTGGTCGGGCTAGCACCCCAAAGAAAGGTCTGAGTGTAAGAGCTTAGTTGCCATCCAGATCTCGAGACCAGGAAATAGCTAAACAGCCCTCATGATGCCTTGGTCGGGCTACCACCCCCAAGAAGGGTCTAAGTTTAAGAGCATAGTTGCCATCCAGATCTCGAGACCAGGAAATAGCTAAACAGCCCTTCTAATGCCTTGGTCGGGCTAAAAACCCCAAGAAGGGTTTGAGTGTAAGAGCATCGTTTCCGTTTAGATCTCGAGACCAGGAAATAGCTAAAAAGCCTTCCTGATGTCTCGGTCTGGCTACCACCCCCAAGAAAGGTCTGAGTGTAAGAGCATAGTTGCCATCCAGTTCTCGAGACCAGGAAATTGCTAAACAACCCTCATGATGCCTTGGTCGGTCTACCACCCCCAAGAATGGTCTAAGTGTAAGAGCATAGTTGCCATCCAGATCTCGAGACCAGGGAATAGCTAAACAACCCTCCTGATGCCTTGGTCGGGCTACCACCCCCAAGAAGGGTGTGAGTGTAAGAGCATAGTTCCCATCCAGATCTCGAGACCAGGAAATAGCTAAACAGCCCTTCTAATGCCTTGGTCGGTCTACCACCCCCAAGAAGGTTCTGAGTGTAAGAGCATAGTTGCCATCCAGATCTCGAGACCAGGGAATAGCTAAACAACCCTCCTGATGCCTTGGTCGGGCTACCACCCCCAAGAAGGTTCTGAGTGTAAGAGCATAGTTGCCATCCAGATCTCGAGACCAGAAAGTAGCTAAACAACCCTCGTGATGCCTACGTCGGGCTACCACCCCAAAAAAGGTTCTGAGTGTAAGAGCATAGTTGCCATCAAGATCTCGAGACCAGGAAATAGCTACACAGTCCTCCTGACGCCTTGGTCGGGCTAACACCCCCAATAAGGGTCTGAGTGTTAGAGCATCGTTGCCATTTAGATTTCGAGACCAGGAAATAGCTAAACAACCATCCTGATGCCTTGGTCGGGCTAGCACCCCAAAGAAAGGTCTGAGTGTAAGAGCTTAGTTGCCATCCAGATCTCGAGACCAGGAAATAGCTAAACAGCCCTCATGATGCCTTGGTCGGGCTACCACCCCCAAGAAGGGTCTAAGTTTAAGAGCATAGTTGCCATCCAGATCTCGAGACCAGGAAATAGCTAAACAGCCCTTCTAATGCCTTGGTCGGGCTAAAAACCCCAAGAAGGGTTTGAGTGTAAGAGCATCGTTTCCGTTTAGATCTCGAGACCAGGAAATAGCTAAAAAGCCTTCCTGATGTCTCGGTCTGGCTACCACCCCCAAGAAAGGTCTGAGTGTAAGAGCATAGTTGCCATCCAGATCTCGAGACCAGGAAATTGCTAAACAACCCTCATGATGCCTTGGTCGGTCTACCACCCCCAAGAATGGTCTAAGTGTAAGAGCATAGTTGCCATCCAGATCTCGAGACCAGGGAATAGCTAAACAACCCTCCTGATGCCTTGGTCGGGCTACCACCCCCAAGAAGGGTGTGAGTGTAAGAGCATAGTTCCCATCCAGATCTCGAGACCAGGAAATAGCTAAACAGCCCTTCTAATGCCTTGGTCGGTCTACCACCCCCAAGAAGGTTCTGAGTGTAAGAGCATAGTTGCCATCCAGATCTCGAGACCAGGGAATAGCTAAACAACCCTCCTGATGCCTTGGTCGGGCTACCACCCCCCAAGAAGGTTCTAAGTGTAAGAGCATAGTTGCCATCCAGATCTCGAGACCAGAAAGTAGCTAAACAGCCCTCCTGATGCCTTGGTCGGGCTACCACCCCCAAAAAGGTTCTAAGAGTAAGAGCATAGTTGCCATCAAGATCTCGAGACCAGGAAATAGCTACACAGTCCTCCTGACGCCTTGGTCGGGCTAACACCCCCAGTAAGGGTCTGAGTGTTAGAGCATAGTTGCCATTTAGATTTCGAGACCATGAAATAGCTAAACAACCATCCTGATGCCTTGGTCGGGCTAGCACCCCAAAGAAAGGTCTGAGTGTTAGAGCTTAGTTGCCATCCAGATCTCGAGACCAGGAAATAGCTAAATAGCCCTCATGATGCCTTGGTCGGGCTACCACCTCCAAGAAGGGTCTGAGTTTAAGAGCATAGTTGCCATCCAGATCTCGAGACCAGGAAATAGCTAAACAGCCCTTCTAATGCCTTGGTCGGGCTAAAAACCCCAAGAAGGGTTTGAGTGTAAGAGCATAGTTTCCGTTTAGATCTCGAGACCAGGAAATAGCTAAAAAGCCTTCCTGATGTCTCGGTCTGGCTACCACCCCCAAGAAAGGTCTGAGTGTAAGAGCATAGTTGCCATCCAGATCTCGAGACCAGGAAATTGCTAAACAACCCTCATGATGCCTTGGTCGGGCTACCACCCCCAAGAATGGTCTAAGTGTAAGAGCATAGTTGCCATCCAGATCTCGAGACCAGGGAATAGCTAAACAACCCTCCTGATGCCTTGGTCGGGCTACCACCCCCAAGAAGGGTCTGAGTGTAAGAGCATAGTTCCCATCCAGATCTCGAGACCAGGAAATAGCTAAACAGCCCTTCTAATGCCTTGGTCGAGCTACCAATCCCAAGAAGGGTCTGAAGTGTAAGAGCATAGTTGCCGTCCAAATCTCGAGACCAGAAAATAGCTAAACAGCCCTCCTGATGCCTTGGTCTGGCTACCACCCCCAAGAAAGGTCTGAGTGTAAGAGCATAGTTGCCATCCAGATCCCGAGACCAGGAAATTGCTAAACAACCATCATGATGCCTTGGTCGGGCTACCATCCCCAAGAAGGGTCTGAGTTTAAGAGCATAGCTGCCATCCAGATCTCGAGACCAAGAAATAGCTAAACAACCATCCTGATGCCTTGGTCGGGCTAGCACCCCAAAGAAAGGTCTGAGTGTAAGAGCTTAGTTGCCATCCAGATCTCGAGACCAGGAAATAGCTAAACAGCCCTCATGATGCCTTGGTGGGGCTACCACCCCCAAGAAGGGTCTGAGTTTAAGAGCATAGTTGCCATCCAGATCTCGAGACCAGGAAATAGCTAAACAGCCCTTCTAATGCCTTGGTCGGGCTAAAAACCCCAAGAAGGGTTTGAGTGTAAGAGCATAGTTTCCGTTTAGATCTCGAGACCAGGAAATAGCTAAAAAACCCTCCTGATGTCTTGGTCTGGCTACCACCCCCAAGAAAGGTCTGAGTGTAAGAGCATAGTTTCCATCCAGATCTCGAGACCAGGAAATTGCTAAACAACCCTCATGATGCCTTGGTCGGGCTACCACCCCCAAGAAGGGTCTAAGTGTAAGAGCATAGTTGCCATCCAGATCTCGAGACCAGGGAATAGCTAAACAACCCTCCTGATGCCTTGGTCGGGCTACCACCCCCAAGAAGGGTCTGAGTGTAAGAGCATAGTTCCCATCCAGATCTCGAGACCAGGAAATAGCTAAACAGCCCTTCTAATGCCTTGGTCGAGCTACCAATCCCAAGAAGGGTCTGAAGTGTAAGAGCATAGTTGCCGTCCAAATCTCGAGACCAGAAAATAGCTAAACAGCCCTCCTGATGCCTTGGTCTGGCTACCACCCCCAAGAAAGGTCTGAGTGTAAGAGCATAGTTGCCATCCAGATCCCGAGACCAGGAAATTGCTAAACAACCATCATTATGCCTTGGTCGGGCTACCATCCCCAAGAAGGGTCTGAGTTTAAGAGCATAGCTGCCATCCAGATCTCGAGACCAAGAAATAGCTAAACAACCATCCTGATGCCTTGGTCGGGCTAGCACCCCAAAGAAAGGTCTGAGTGTAAGAGCTTAGTTGCCATCCAGATCTCGAGACCAGGAAATAGCTAAACAGCCCTTCTAATGCCTTGGTCGGGCTAAAAACCCCAAGAAGGGTTTGAGTGTAAGAGCATAGTTTCCGTTTAGATCTCGAGACCAGGAAATAGCTAAAAAGCCTTCCTGATGTCTCGGTCTGGCTACCACCCCCAAGAAAGGTCTGAGTGTAAGAGCATAGTTGCCATCCAGATCTCGAGACCAGGAAATAGCTAAACAGCCCTCATGATGCCTTGGTCGGGCTACCACCCCCAAGAAGGGTCTAAGTTTAAGAGCATAGTTGCCATCCAGATCTCGAGACCAGGAAATAGCTAAACAGCCCTTCTAATGCCTTGGTCGGGCTAAAAACTCCAAGAAGGGTTTGAGTGTAAGAGCATAGTTTCCGTTTAGATCTCGAGACCAGGAAATAGCTAAAAAGCCTTCCTGATGTCTCGGTCTGGCTACCACCCCCAAGAAAGGTCTGAGTGTAAGAGCATAGTTGCCATCCAGATCTCGAGACCAGGAAATTGCTAAACAACCCTCATGATGCCTTGGTCGGTCTACCACCCCCAAGAAGGGTCTAAGTGTAAGAGCATAGTTGTCATCCAGATCTCGAGACCAGGGAATAGCTAAACAACCCTCCTGATGCCTTGGTCGGGCTACCACCCCCAAGAAGGTTCTGAGTGTAAGAGCATAGTTGCCATCCAGATCTCGAGACCAGGGAATAGCTAAACAACCCTCCTGATGCCTTGGTCGGGCTACCACCCCCCAAGAAGGTTCTAAGTGTAAGAGCATAGTTGCCATCCAGATCTCGAGACCAGAAAGTAGCTAAACAGCCCTCCTGATGCCTTGGTCGGGCTACCACCCCCAAAAAGGTTCTAAGTGTAAGAGCATAGTTGCCATCAAGATCTCGAGACCAGGAAATAGCTACACAGTCCTCCTGACGCCTTGGTCGGGCTAACACCCCCAGTAAGGGTCTGAGTGTTAGAGCATAGTTGCCATTTAGATTTCGAGACCATGAAATAGCTAAACAACCATCCTGATGCCTTGGTCGGGCTAGCACCCCAAAGAAAGGTCTGAGTGTTAGAGCTTAGTTGCCATCCAGATCTCGAGACCAGGAAATAGCTAAATAGCCCTCATGATGCCTTGGTCGGGCTACCACCCCCAAGAAGGGTCTGAGTTTAAGAGCATAGTTGCCATCCAGATCTCGAGACCAGGAAATAGCTAAACAGCCCTTCTACTGCCTTGGTCGGGCTAAAAACCCCAATAAGGGTTTGAGTGTAAGAGCATAGTTTCCGTTTAGATCTCGAGACCAGGAAATAGCTAAAAAGCTCTCCTGATGTCTTGGTCTGGCTACCACCCCCAAGAAAGGTCTGAGTGTAAGAGCATAGTTGCCATCCAGATCTCGAGACCAGGAAATTGCTAAACAACCCTCATGATGCCTTGGTCGGGCTACCACCCCCAAGAAGGGTCTAAGTGTAAGAGCACAGTTGCCATCCAGATCTCGAGACCAGGGAATAGCTAAACAACCCTCCTGATGCCTTGGTCGGGCTACCACCCCCAAGAAGGGTCTGAGTGTAAGAGCATAGTTCCCATCCAGATCTCGAGACCAGGAAATAGCTAAACAGCCCTTCTAATGCCTTGGTCGAGCTACCAATCCCAAGAAGGGTCTGAAGTGTAAGAGCATAGTTGCCGTCCAAATCTCGAGACCAGAAAATAGCTAAACAGCCCTCCTGATGCCTTGGTCTGGCTACCACCCCCAAGAAAGGTCTGAGTGTAAGAGCATAGTTGCCATCCAGATCCCGAGACCAGGAAATTGCTAAACAACCATCATGATGCCTTGGTCGGGCTACCATCCCCAAGAAGGGTCTGAGTTTAAGAGCATAGCTGCCATCCAGATCTCGAGACCAAGAAATAGCTAAACAACCATCCTGATGCCTTGGTCGGGCTAGCACCCCAAAGAAAGGTCTGAGTGTAAGAGCTTAGTTGCCATCCAGATCTCGAGACCAGGAAATAGCTAAACAGCCCTTCTAATGCCTTTGTCGGGCTAAAAACCCCAAGAAGGGTTTGAGTGTAAGAGCATAGTTTCCGTTTAGATCTCGAGACCAGGAAATAGCTAAAAAGCCCTCCTGATGTCTTGGTCTAGCTACCACCCCCAAGAAAGGTCTGAGTGTAAGAGCATAGTTGCCATCCAGATCTCGAGACCAGGAAATTGCTAAACAACCCTCATGATGCCTTGGTCGGGCTACCACCCCCAAGAAGGGTCTAAGTTTAAGAGCATAGTTGCCATCCAGATCTCGAGACCAGGGAATAGCTAAACAACCCTCCTGATGCCTTGGTCGGGCTACCACCCCCAAGAAGGTTCTGAGTGTAAGAGCATAGTTGCCATCCAGATCTCGAGACCAGAAAGTAGCTAAACAGCCCTCCTGATGCCTTGGTCAGGCTAACACCCCCAATAAGGGTCTGAGTGTTAGAGCATAGTTGCCATTTAGATTTCGAGACCAGGAAATAGCTAAACAACCATCCTGATGCCTTGGTCAGGCTAGCACCCTAAAGAAAGGTCTGAGTGTAAGAGCTTAGTTGCCATCCAGATCTCGAGACCAGGAAATAGCTAAACAGCCCTCATGATGCCTTGGTCGGGCTACCACCTCCAAGAAGGGTCTGAGTTTAAGAGCATAGTTGCCATCCAGATCTCGAGACCAGGAAATAGCTAAACAGCCCTTCTAATGCCTTGGTCGGGCTACCACCCCCAAGAAGGGTCTGAGTGTAAGAGCATAGTTCCCATCCAAATCTCGAGACCAGGAAATAGCTAAACAGCCCTTCTAATGCCTTGGTCGAGCTACCAACCCCAAGAAGGGTCTGAAGTGTAAGAGCATAGTTGCCGCCCAAATCTCGAGACCAGGAAATAGCTAAACAGCCGTCCTAACGCCTTGGTCGGGCTACCACCCCCAAGAAGGTTCTGAGTGTAAGAGCATAGTTGCCATCCAGATCTCGAGACCAGAAAGTAGCTAAACAGCCCTCCTGATGCCTTGGTCGGGCTACCACCCCCAAAAAGGTTCTGAGTTTAAGAGCATAGTTGCCATCAAGATCTCGAGACCAGGAAATAGCTACACAGTCCTCCTGACGCCTTGGTCGGGCTAACACCCCCAATAAGGGTCTGAGTGTTAGAGCATAGTTGCCATTTAGATTTCGAGACCATGAAATAGCTAAACAACCATCCTGATGCCTTGGTCGGGCTAGCACCCCAAAGAAAGGTCTGAGTGTAAGAGCTTAGTTGCCATCCAGATCTCAAGACCAGGAAATAGCTAAACAGCCCTCATGATGCCTTGGTCGGGCTACCACCCCCAAGAAGGGTCTGAGTTTAAGAGCATAGTTGCCATCCAGATCTCGAGACCAGGAAATAGCTAAACAGGCCTCCTGATGCCTTGGTCGGGGCAACCACCCCCAAGAAGGGCCTGAGTGTAAGAGCATAGTGGCCATCCAGATCTTGAGACCAGGAAATAGCTAAACAGGCCTCCTGATGCCTTGGTCTGGGCAACCACCCCCAAGAAGGGCCTGAGTGTAAGAGCATAGTTGCCATCCAGATCTCGAGACCAGGAAATAGCTAAACAGGCCTCCTGATGCCTTGGTCGGGGCAACCACCCCCAAGAAGAGCCTGAGTTTAAGAGCATAGTTGCCATCCAGATCTTGAGACCATGAAATAGCTAAACAGCCCTCATGATGCCTTGGTCGGGGCAACCACCCCCAAGAAGAGCCTGAGTTTAAGAGCATAGTTGCCATCCAGATCTCGAGACCATGAAATAGATAAACAGGCCTCCTGATGCCTTGGTCTGGGCAACCACCCCCAAGAAGGGCCTGAGTGTAAGAGCATAGTTGCCATCCAGATCTCGAGACCAGGAAATAGCTAAACAGGCCTCCTGATGCCTTGGTCGGGGCAACCACCCCCAAGAAGGGCCTGAGTTTAAGAGCATAGTTGCCATCCAGATCTTGAGACCATGAAATAGATAAACAGGCCTCCTGATGCCTTGGTCGGGGCAACCACCCCCAAGAAGGGCCTGAGTGTAAGAGCATAGTGGCCATCCAGATCTTGAGACCAGGAAATAGCTAAATAGCCCTCCTAATGCCTTGGTCGGGCTACTAACCCTAAGAAGGGTCCGAGTGTAAGAGCATAGTTGACATCCAGATCTCAAGACCAGGAAATAGCTAAACAGCCCTCATGTTGCCTTTTTCGGCCTACCAAACCCAAGAAGGTTCTGAGTGTAAGAGCATAGTTGCCATCCTGTTCTCCAGACCAGGAAATAGCTAAACAGCCCTCCTAATGCCTTGGTTGGGCTACCACCCCCAAGAAGGGTCGAGTGTAAGAGCATAGTTGCAGTTCAGATCTCGAGACCAGGAAATAGCTAAACAGCCCTCCTGATGCCTTGGTCGGGCTACCACCCCTAAGAAGGTTCTGAGTGTAAGAGCATAGTTGCCATCCAGATCTCGAGACCAGGAAGTAGCTAAACAGCCCTCCTGATGCCTTGGTCGGGCTACCACCCCCAAGAAGGTTCTGAGTGTGAGAGCATAGTTGCCATCCAGATATCGAGACCATGAAGTAGCTAAATAGCCCTCCTGATACCTTGGTCGGGCTACCACCCCCAAGAGGTGTCTGAGTGTAAGAGCATAGTTGCCATCTAGACCTCGAAACCAGGAAATAGCTAAACAACCCTCCTGATGCCTTGGTCGGGCTACCACCCCCATGAAGGGTCTGAGTTTAAGAGCATAGTTGCCATCCAGATCACGAGACCAGGAAATAGCTAAACAGCCCTCATGATGCCTTGGTCGGGCTACCACCCCCAAAAAGGGTATGAGTTTAAGGGCATAGTTGCCATCCAGATCACGAGACCAGGAAATAGCTAAACAGCCCTCATGATGAATTGGTCGGGCTACCACCCCCAAGGAGGGCCTGAGTGTAAGAGCATAGTTGCCGTCCAGATCTCGAGACCAGGAAAAAGATAAACAGCCCTTTTGATGCCTTTTTCAGGCTACCACCCCCAAGAAGGGTCTAAGTGTAAGAGCATAGTTGCCATTCAGATCTCGAGACCAGGGAATAGCTAAACAACCCTCATGATGCCTTGGTCGGGCTACCACCCCCAAGAAGGGTCCGAGTGTAAGAGCATAGTTGCCATCTGGATCTCGAGACAAGGAAATAGTTAAACAACCCTCCTGATGCCTTAGTCAGGCTACCACCCCCAAGAAGGGTCTGAGTGTAAGAGCATAGTTGCCATCCAGATCTCGAGACCAGGAAATAGCTAAACAGCCCTCCTAATGCCTTGGTCAGGCTACCACCCCTAAGAAGGGTCTGAGTGTAAGAGCATACTTGCCATCCAGATCTCGAGACCAGGAAATAGCTAAACAACCCTCTTGATGCCTTGGTCGGGCTACCACCCCCAAGAAGGGTTTGAGTGTAAGAGCATAGTTGCCTTCCAAATCTGGAGACCAGGAAATAGCTAAACAGCCCTCCTGATGCCTTTATCGGGCTACCACCCACAAGAAGGGACTGAGTGTAAGAGCGTAATTGCCATTTAGACCTCGAGACCAGGAAATAGCTAAATTACCCTCATGATGCCTTGGTCGGGCTACCACCCCCAAGAAGGGTCCTGAGTGTAAGAGCATAGTTGCCATCCAGATCTAGAGACCAGGAAATAGCTAAACAGCCCTCCTAATGCCTTGGTCGGGCTACCACCCCCAAGAAGGGTCTGAGTGTAACAGTATAGTTGCCGTCCAGATCTCGAGACCAGGAAATAGCTAAACAGCCCTCATGATGCCTTGGTCGGGCTACCACCCCCAAAAAGGGTCTGAGTTTAAGGGCATAGTTGCCATCCAGATCACGAGACAAGGAAATAGCTAAACAGCCCTTATGATGCCTTGGTCGGGCTACCACCCCCAAAGAGGGCCTGAGTGTAAGAGCATAGTTGACATCCAGATCTCGAGACTAGGAAATAGCTAAACAACCTTCCTGTTGCCTTTTTTGGGCTACCAACCCCAGGAAGGGTCCGAGTGTAAGAGCATAGTTGACATCCAGATCTCAAGACCAGGAAATAGCTAAACAGCCCTCCTGTTACCTTTTTTGGGCTACCAACCCCAAGAAGGTTCTAAGTGTAAGAGCATTGCCATCCATATTTCGAGACCTGGAAATAGTAAAACAACCCTCCTGATGCCTTGGTCGTTCTACCACCCCCAAGAAGGGTCTAAGTGTAAGAGCATAGTTGCCATCCAGATCTCGAGACCAGGAAATAGCTAAACAGCCCTCCTGATGCCTTTGTCGGGCTACAACCCCCAAAAGGGTCTGAGTGTAAGAGCATAGTTGCCATCTATATCTCGAGACCAGAAAATAGCTAAACAACCATCCTGATGCCTTGGTCGGGCTACCACCCCCAAGAAGGGTCTGAGTGTAAGAGCATAGTTGCCATCTAGATCTCGAGACCAAGAAATAGCTAAACAGCCCTCCTGATGCCTTGGTCGGGCTACCACCCCCAAGAAGGGTCTGAGTGTAAGAGCATAGTTGCCATCTAGACCTCGAGACCAGGAAATAGCTAAACAACCCTCCTGATGCCTTGGTCGGGCTACCACCCCCAAGAAGGGTCTGAGTATAAGAGCATAGTTGCCATCCAGATCTCGAGATCAGTAAACAGCTAAACAGCTCTTCTAATTCCTTGGTCGGGCTACCACCTCTAAGAAAGGTCTGATTCTAAGAGCATAGTTGCCATCAAGATCTCGAGACCGAGAAATAGCTAAACAGCCATCCTGATGCCATGGTCGGGCTACCACCCCCAAGAAGGGCCTGAGTGTAAAAGCATAGTGGCCATCCAGATCTTGAGACCAGGAAATAGCTAAATAGCCCTCGTAATTCCTTGGTCAGGCTACCAACCCCAAGAAGGGTCCGTGTGTAAGAGCATAGCTGACATCCAGATTTCGAGTCCAGGAAATAGCTAAACAGCCCTCATGTTGCCTTTTTCCGGCGACCAACCCATGAAGGGTTTTAGTGTAAGAGCATAGTTGCCATCCAGATCTCGAGACCAGGAAATAGCTAAACAGCCCTCCTGATGCCTTTGTCCGGCTACAACCCCCAAAAGGGTCTGAGTGTAAGAGCATAGTTGCCATCTATATCTCGAGACCAGGAAATAGCTAAACAACCATCCTGATGCCTTGGTCGGGCTACCACCCCCAAGAAGGGTCTGAGTGTAAGAGCATAGTTGCCATCTAGATCTCGAGACCAAGAAATAGCTAAACAGCCCTCCTGATGCCTTGGTCGGGCTACCACCCCTAAGAAGGGTCTGAGTGTAAGAGCATAGTTGCCATCTAGACCTCGAGACCAGGAAATAGCTAAACAACCCTCCTGATGCCTTGGTCGGGCTACCACCCCCAAGAAGGGTCTGAGTATAAGAGCATAGTTGCCATCCAGATCTCGAGACCAGTAAACAGCTAAACAGCTCTTCTAATTCCTTGGTCGGGCTACCACCTCTAAGAAGGGTTTGATTCTAAGAGCATAGTTGCCATCAAGATCTCGAGACCGAGAAATAGCTAAACAGCCATCCTGATGCCATGGTCGGGCTTCCACCCCCAAGAAGGGCCTGAGTGTAAAAGCATAGTGGCCATCCAGATCTTGAGACCAGGAAATAGCTAAATAGCCCTCGTAATTCCTTGGTCAGGCTACCAACCCCAAGAAGGGTCCGTGTGTAAGAGCATAATTGACATCCAGATTTCGAGTCCAGGAAATAGCTAAACAGCCCTCTTGTTGCCTTTTTCCGGCGACCAACCCAAGAAGGGTTTTAGTGTAAGAGCATAGTTTCCATCCAGATCTCGAGACCAGGGAATAGCTAAACAACCCTCATGATGCCTTGGTCGGCCTACCACCCCCAAAAAGGGTCTAAGTGTAAGAGCATAGTTGCCATCTAGATTTCGAGTCCAGGAAATAGCTAAACAGCCATCATGTTGCCTTTTTCCGGCGACCAACCCAAGAAGGGTCTTAGTGTAAGAGCATAGTTTCCATCCAGATCTCGAGACCAGGGAATAGCTAAACAACCCTCATGATGCCTTGGTCGGCCTACCACCCCCAAAAAGGGTCTAAGTGTAAGAGCATAGTTGCCATCTAGATCTCGAGACCAGGAAATAGCTAAACAACCCTCCTGATGCCTTGGTCGGGCTACCACCCTCAAGAAGGGTTTGAGTGTAAGAGCATAGTTACCATCAAGATCTCGAGACCAGGAAATAGCTAAACAGCCCTCCTGATGCCTTGGTCGGGCTACCACCCCCAAGAAAGGTCTTAGTGTATGAGCATAATTGCCATCCAGATCTCGAGACTAGAAAATTGCTAAACAACCGTCCTGATGCCTTGGTCGGGCTACTAACCCTAAGAAGGGTCTGAGTGTAAGAGCATAGTTGCCATCCAAATCTCGAGACTAGGAAATAGCTAAACAGCTCTCCTGATGCCATGGTCGGGCTACCACCCCCAAGAAGGGCCTGAGTGTAAGAGCATAGTGGCCATCCAGATCTTGAGACCAGGAAATAGCTAAATAGCCCTCCTAATCCCTTGGTCGGGCTACCAACCCCGAGAAGGGTCCGAGTGTAAGAGCATAGTTGACATCCAGATCTCGAGACTAGGAAATAGCTAAACAACCTTCCTGTTGCCTTTTTCGGGCTACCAACCCCAGGAAGGGTCTAAGTGTAAGAGCATTGCCATCCAGATCTGGAGACCTGGAAATAGCTAAACAACGCTCCTGATGCCTTGGTCGGGCTACTACCATCAAAAAGGGTCTGAGTGTAAGAGCATAGTTGCCATCCAGATCTCGAGACCAGGAAATAGCTAAACAGCCCTCTTGATGCCTTTTTCGGGCTACCACCCTCAAGAAGGGTCTAAGTGTAAGAGCATAGTTTCCATCCAGATCTCGAGACCAGGAAATAGCTAAACAACACTTCTGATGCCTTGGCCGGGCTACCACCCCCAAGAAGGGTCTGAGTGTAAGAGCATAGTTGTAATCCAGATCTCGAGACCAGGAAATAGCTAAACAGCCTTTCTAATGTCTTGGTCGGGCTACCACCCCCAAGAAGGGTCTGAGTGTAAGAGCATAGTTGCCATCCAGATCTCGAGACCAGGAAATAGCTAAACAGCCCTCCTAATGCCTTGGTCAGGCTACCACCCCTAAGAAGGGTCTGAGTGTAAGAGCATACTTGCCATCCAGATCTCGAGACCAGGAAATAGCTAAACAACCCTCTTGATGCCTTGGTCGGGCTACCACCCCCAAGAAGGGTTTGAGTGTAAGAGCATAGTTGCCTTCCAAATCTGGAGACCAGGAAATAGCTAAACAGCCCTCCTGATGCCTTTATCGGGCTACCACCCACAAGAAGGGACTGAGTGTAAGAGCGTAATTGCCATTTAGACCTCGAGACCAGGAAATAGCTAAATTACCCTCATGATGCCTTGGTCGGGCTACCACCCCCAAGAAGGGTCCTGAGTGTAAGAGCATAGTTGCCATCCAGATCTAGAGACCAGGAAATAGCTAAACAGCCCTCCTAATGCCTTGGTCGGGCTACCACCCCCAAGAAGGGTCTGAGTGTAACAGTATAGTTGCCGTCCAGATCTCGAGACCAGGAAATAGCTAAACAGCCCTCATGATGCCTTGGTCGGGCTACCACCCCCAAAAAGGGTCTGAGTTTAAGGGCATAGTTGCCATCCAGATCACGAGACAAGGAAATAGCTAAACAGCCCTTATGATGCCTTGGTCGGGCTACCACCCCCAAAGAGGGCCTGAGTGTAAGAGCATAGTTGACATCCAGATCTCGAGACTAGGAAATAGCTAAACAACCTTCCTGTTGCCTTTTTTGGGCTACCAACCCCAGGAAGGGTCCGAGTGTAAGAGCATAGTTGACATCCAGATCTCAAGACCAGGAAATAGCTAAACAGCCCTCCTGTTACCTTTTTTGGGCTACCAACCCCAAGAAGGTTCTAAGTGTAAGAGCATTGCCATCCATATTTCGAGACCTGGAAATAGTAAAACAACCCTCCTGATGCCTTGGTCGTTCTACCACCCCCAAGAAGGGTCTAAGTGTAAGAGCATAGTTGCCATCCAGATCTCGAGACCAGGAAATAGCTAAACAGCCCTCCTGATGCCTTTGTCGGGCTACAACCCCCAAAAGGGTCTGAGTGTAAGAGCATAGTTGCCATCTATATCTCGAGACCAGAAAATAGCTAAACAACCATCCTGATGCCTTGGTCGGGCTACCACCCCCAAGAAGGGTCTGAGTGTAAGAGCATAGTTGCCATCTAGATCTCGAGACCAAGAAATAGCTAAACAGCCCTCCTGATGCCTTGGTCGGGCTACCACCCCCAAGAAGGGTCTGAGTGTAAGAGCATAGTTGCCATCTAGACCTCGAGACCAGGAAATAGCTAAACAACCCTCCTGATGCCTTGGTCGGGCTACCACCCCCAAGAAGGGTCTGAGTATAAGAGCATAGTTGCCATCCAGATCTCGAGATCAGTAAACAGCTAAACAGCTCTTCTAATTCCTTGGTCGGGCTACCACCTCTAAGAAAGGTCTGATTCTAAGAGCATAGTTGCCATCAAGATCTCGAGACCGAGAAATAGCTAAACAGCCATCCTGATGCCATGGTCGGGCTACCACCCCCAAGAAGGGCCTGAGTGTAAAAGCATAGTGGCCATCCAGATCTTGAGACCAGGAAATAGCTAAATAGCCCTCGTAATTCCTTGGTCAGGCTACCAACCCCAAGAAGGGTCCGTGTGTAAGAGCATAGCTGACATCCAGATTTCGAGTCCAGGAAATAGCTAAACAGCCCTCATGTTGCCTTTTTCCGGCGACCAACCCATGAAGGGTTTTAGTGTAAGAGCATAGTTGCCATCCAGATCTCGAGACCAGGAAATAGCTAAACAGCCCTCCTGATGCCTTTGTCCGGCTACAACCCCCAAAAGGGTCTGAGTGTAAGAGCATAGTTGCCATCTATATCTCGAGACCAGGAAATAGCTAAACAACCATCCTGATGCCTTGGTCGGGCTACCACCCCCAAGAAGGGTCTGAGTGTAAGAGCATAGTTGCCATCTAGATCTCGAGACCAAGAAATAGCTAAACAGCCCTCCTGATGCCTTGGTCGGGCTACCACCCCTAAGAAGGGTCTGAGTGTAAGAGCATAGTTGCCATCTAGACCTCGAGACCAGGAAATAGCTAAACAACCCTCCTGATGCCTTGGTCGGGCTACCACCCCCAAGAAGGGTCTGAGTATAAGAGCATAGTTGCCATCCAGATCTCGAGACCAGTAAACAGCTAAACAGCTCTTCTAATTCCTTGGTCGGGCTACCACCTCTAAGAAGGGTCTGATTCTAAGAGCATAGTTGCCATCAAGATCTCGAGACCGAGAAATAGCTAAACAGCCATCCTGATGCCATGGTCGGGCTTCCACCCCCAAGAAGGGCCTGAGTGTAAAAGCATAGTGGCCATCCAGATCTTGAGACCAGGAAATAGCTAAATAGCCCTCGTAATTCCTTGGTCAGGCTACCAACCCCAAGAAGGGTCCGTGTGTAAGAGCATAATTGACATCCAGATTTCGAGTCCAGGAAATAGCTAAACAGCCCTCTTGTTGCCTTTTTCCGGCGACCAACCCAAGAAGGGTTTTAGTGTAAGAGCATAGTTTCCATCCAGATCTCGAGACCAGGGAATAGCTAAACAACCCTCATGATGCCTTGGTCGGCCTACCACCCCCAAAAAGGGTCTAAGTGTAAGAGCATAGTTGCCATCTAGATTTCGAGTCCAGGAAATAGCTAAACAGCCATCATGTTGCCTTTTTCCGGCGACCAACCCAAGAAGGGTCTTAGTGTAAGAGCATAGTTTCCATCCAGATCTCGAGACCAGGGAATAGCTAAACAACCCTCATGATGCCTTGGTCGGCCTACCACCCCCAAAAAGGGTCTAAGTGTAAGAGCATAGTTGCCATCTAGATCTCGAGACCAGGAAATAGCTAAACAACCCTCCTGATGCCTTGGTCGGGCTACCACCCTCAAGAAGGGTTTGAGTGTAAGAGCATAGTTACCATCAAGATCTCGAGACCAGGAAATAGCTAAACAGCCCTCCTGATGCCTTGGTCGGGCTACCACCCCCAAGAAAGGTCTTAGTGTATGAGCATAATTGCCATCCAGATCTCGAGACTAGAAAATTGCTAAACAACCGTCCTGATGCCTTGGTCGGGCTACTAACCCTAAGAAGGGTCTGAGTGTAAGAGCATAGTTGCCATCCAAATCTCGAGACTAGGAAATAGCTAAACAGCTCTCCTGATGCCATGGTCGGGCTACCACCCCCAAGAAGGGCCTGAGTGTAAGAGCATAGTGGCCATCCAGATCTTGAGACCAGGAAATAGCTAAATAGCCCTCCTAATCCCTTGGTCGGGCTACCAACCCCGAGAAGGGTCCGAGTGTAAGAGCATAGTTGACATCCAGATCTCGAGACTAGGAAATAGCTAAACAACCTTCCTGTTGCCTTTTTCGGGCTACCAACCCCAGGAAGGGTCTAAGTGTAAGAGCATTGCCATCCAGATCTGGAGACCTGGAAATAGCTAAACAACGCTCCTGATGCCTTGGTCGGGCTACTACCATCAAAAAGGGTCTGAGTGTAAGAGCATAGTTGCCATCCAGATCTCGAGACCAGGAAATAGCTAAACAGCCCTCTTGATGCCTTTTTCGGGCTACCACCCTCAAGAAGGGTCTAAGTGTAAGAGCATAGTTTCCATCCAGATCTCGAGACCAGGAAATAGCTAAACAACACTTCTGATGCCTTGGCCGGGCTACCACCCCCAAGAAGGGTCTGAGTGTAAGAGCATAGTTGTAATCCAGATCTCGAGACCAGGAAATAGCTAAACAGCCTTTCTAATGTCTTGGTCGGGCTACCACCCCCAAGAAGGGTCTGAGTGTAAGAGCATAGTTGCCATCCAGATCTCGAGACCAGGAAATAGCTAAACAGCCCTCCTAATGCCTTGGTCAGGCTACCACCCCTAAGAAGGGTCTGAGTGTAAGAGCATACTTGCCATCCAGATCTCGAGACCAGGAAATAGCTAAACAACCCTCTTGATGCCTTGGTCGGGCTACCACCCCCAAGAAGGGTTTGAGTGTAAGAGCATAGTTGCCTTCCAAATCTGGAGACCAGGAAATAGCTAAACAGCCCTCCTGATGCCTTTATCGGGCTACCACCCACAAGAAGGGACTGAGTGTAAGAGCGTAATTGCCATTTAGACCTCGAGACCAGGAAATAGCTAAATTACCCTCATGATGCCTTGGTCGGGCTACCACCCCCAAGAAGGGTCCTGAGTGTAAGAGCATAGTTGCCATCCAGATCTAGAGACCAGGAAATAGCTAAACAGCCCTCCTAATGCCTTGGTCGGGCTACCACCCCCAAGAAGGGTCTGAGTGTAACAGTATAGTTGCCGTCCAGATCTCGAGACCAGGAAATAGCTAAACAGCCCTCATGATGCCTTGGTCGGGCTACCACCCCCAAAAAGGGTCTGAGTTTAAGGGCATAGTTGCCATCCAGATCACGAGACAAGGAAATAGCTAAACAGCCCTTATGATGCCTTGGTCGGGCTACCACCCCCAAAGAGGGCCTGAGTGTAAGAGCATAGTTGACATCCAGATCTCGAGACTAGGAAATAGCTAAACAACCTTCCTGTTGCCTTTTTTGGGCTACCAACCCCAGGAAGGGTCCGAGTGTAAGAGCATAGTTGACATCCAGATCTCAAGACCAGGAAATAGCTAAACAGCCCTCCTGTTACCTTTTTTGGGCTACCAACCCCAAGAAGGTTCTAAGTGTAAGAGCATTGCCATCCATATTTCGAGACCTGGAAATAGTAAAACAACCCTCCTGATGCCTTGGTCGTTCTACCACCCCCAAGAAGGGTCTAAGTGTAAGAGCATAGTTGCCATCCAGATCTCGAGACCAGGAAATAGCTAAACAGCCCTCCTGATGCCTTTGTCGGGCTACAACCCCCAAAAGGGTCTGAGTGTAAGAGCATAGTTGCCATCTATATCTCGAGACCAGAAAATAGCTAAACAACCATCCTGATGCCTTGGTCGGGCTACCACCCCCAAGAAGGGTCTGAGTGTAAGAGCATAGTTGCCATCTAGATCTCGAGACCAAGAAATAGCTAAACAGCCCTCCTGATGCCTTGGTCGGGCTACCACCCCCAAGAAGGGTCTGAGTGTAAGAGCATAGTTGCCATCTAGACCTCGAGACCAGGAAATAGCTAAACAACCCTCCTGATGCCTTGGTCGGGCTACCACCCCCAAGAAGGGTCTGAGTATAAGAGCATAGTTGCCATCCAGATCTCGAGATCAGTAAACAGCTAAACAGCTCTTCTAATTCCTTGGTCGGGCTACCACCTCTAAGAAAGGTCTGATTCTAAGAGCATAGTTGCCATCAAGATCTCGAGACCGAGAAATAGCTAAACAGCCATCCTGATGCCATGGTCGGGCTACCACCCCCAAGAAGGGCCTGAGTGTAAAAGCATAGTGGCCATCCAGATCTTGAGACCAGGAAATAGCTAAATAGCCCTCGTAATTCCTTGGTCAGGCTACCAACCCCAAGAAGGGTCCGTGTGTAAGAGCATAGCTGACATCCAGATTTCGAGTCCAGGAAATAGCTAAACAGCCCTCATGTTGCCTTTTTCCGGCGACCAACCCATGAAGGGTTTTAGTGTAAGAGCATAGTTGCCATCCAGATCTCGAGACCAGGAAATAGCTAAACAGCCCTCCTGATGCCTTTGTCCGGCTACAACCCCCAAAAGGGTCTGAGTGTAAGAGCATAGTTGCCATCTATATCTCGAGACCAGGAAATAGCTAAACAACCATCCTGATGCCTTGGTCGGGCTACCACCCCCAAGAAGGGTCTGAGTGTAAGAGCATAGTTGCCATCTAGATCTCGAGACCAAGAAATAGCTAAACAGCCCTCCTGATGCCTTGGTCGGGCTACCACCCCTAAGAAGGGTCTGAGTGTAAGAGCATAGTTGCCATCTAGACCTCGAGACCAGGAAATAGCTAAACAACCCTCCTGATGCCTTGGTCGGGCTACCACCCCCAAGAAGGGTCTGAGTATAAGAGCATAGTTGCCATCCAGATCTCGAGACCAGTAAACAGCTAAACAGCTCTTCTAATTCCTTGGTCGGGCTACCACCTCTAAGAAGGGTCTGATTCTAAGAGCATAGTTGCCATCAAGATCTCGAGACCGAGAAATAGCTAAACAGCCATCCTGATGCCATGGTCGGGCTTCCACCCCCAAGAAGGGCCTGAGTGTAAAAGCATAGTGGCCATCCAGATCTTGAGACCAGGAAATAGCTAAATAGCCCTCGTAATTCCTTGGTCAGGCTACCAACCCCAAGAAGGGTCCGTGTGTAAGAGCATAATTGACATCCAGATTTCGAGTCCAGGAAATAGCTAAACAGCCCTCTTGTTGCCTTTTTCCGGCGACCAACCCAAGAAGGGTTTTAGTGTAAGAGCATAGTTTCCATCCAGATCTCGAGACCAGGGAATAGCTAAACAACCCTCATGATGCCTTGGTCGGCCTACCACCCCCAAAAAGGGTCTAAGTGTAAGAGCATAGTTGCCATCTAGATTTCGAGTCCAGGAAATAGCTAAACAGCCATCATGTTGCCTTTTTCCGGCGACCAACCCAAGAAGGGTCTTAGTGTAAGAGCATAGTTTCCATCCAGATCTCGAGACCAGGGAATAGCTAAACAACCCTCATGATGCCTTGGTCGGCCTACCACCCCCAAAAAGGGTCTAAGTGTAAGAGCATAGTTGCCATCTAGATCTCGAGACCAGGAAATAGCTAAACAACCCTCCTGATGCCTTGGTCGGGCTACCACCCTCAAGAAGGGTTTGAGTGTAAGAGCATAGTTACCATCAAGATCTCGAGACCAGGAAATAGCTAAACAGCCCTCCTGATGCCTTGGTCGGGCTACCACCCCCAAGAAAGGTCTTAGTGTATGAGCATAATTGCCATCCAGATCTCGAGACTAGAAAATTGCTAAACAACCGTCCTGATGCCTTGGTCGGGCTACTAACCCTAAGAAGGGTCTGAGTGTAAGAGCATAGTTGCCATCCAAATCTCGAGACTAGGAAATAGCTAAACAGCTCTCCTGATGCCATGGTCGGGCTACCACCCCCAAGAAGGGCCTGAGTGTAAGAGCATAGTGGCCATCCAGATCTTGAGACCAGGAAATAGCTAAATAGCCCTCCTAATCCCTTGGTCGGGCTACCAACCCCGAGAAGGGTCCGAGTGTAAGAGCATAGTTGACATCCAGATCTCGAGACTAGGAAATAGCTAAACAACCTTCCTGTTGCCTTTTTCGGGCTACCAACCCCAGGAAGGGTCTAAGTGTAAGAGCATTGCCATCCAGATCTGGAGACCTGGAAATAGCTAAACAACGCTCCTGATGCCTTGGTCGGGCTACTACCATCAAAAAGGGTCTGAGTGTAAGAGCATAGTTGCCATCCAGATCTCGAGACCAGGAAATAGCTAAACAGCCCTCTTGATGCCTTTTTCGGGCTACCACCCTCAAGAAGGGTCTAAGTGTAAGAGCATAGTTTCCATCCAGATCTCGAGACCAGGAAATAGCTAAACAACACTTCTGATGCCTTGGCCGGGCTACCACCCCCAAGAAGGGTCTGAGTGTAAGAGCATAGTTGTAATCCAGATCTCGAGACCAGGAAATAGCTAAACAGCCTTTCTAATGTCTTGGTCGGGCTACCACCCCCAAGAAAGGTCTGATTGTAAGAGCATAGTTGCCATCAAGATCTCGAGACTTAGAAATAGCTAAACAGCCCTCCTGATGCCTTCGTCGGGCTACCACCCCCAAGAAGGGCTCTGAGTGTAAGAGCATAGTGTCCATCCAGATCTTGAGACCAGGAAATAGCTAAATTGCCCTCCTAATGCCTTGGTCGGGCTACCAACCCCAAGAAGGGTCCGAGTATAAGAGCATAGTTGACATCCAGATCTCGAGACTAGGAAATAGCTAAACAGCCCTCCTGATGCCATGGTCGGGCTACCACCCCCAAGAAGGGCCTGAGTGTAAGAGCATAGTGGCCATCCAGATCTTGAGACCAGGAAATAGCTAAATAGCCCTCCTAATCCCTTGGTCGGGCTACCAACCCCGAGAAGGGTCCGAGTGTAAGAGCATAGTTGACATCCAGATCTCGAGACTAGGAAATAGCTAAACAACCATCCTGTTGCCTTTTTCGGGCTACCAACCCCAGGAAGGGTCTAAGTGTAAGAGCATTGCCATCCAGATCTGGAGACCTGGAAATAGCTAAACAACGCTCCTGATGCCTTGGTCGGGCTACTACCATCAAAAAGGGTCTGAGTGTAAGAGCATAGTTGCCATCCAGATCTCGAGACCAGGAAATAGCTAAACAGCCCTCTTGATGCCTTTTTCGGGCTACCACCCTCAAGAAGGGTCTAAGTGTAAGAGCATAGTTGCCATCCAGATCTCGAGACCAGGAAATAGCTAAACAACACTTCTGATGCCTTGGCCGGGCTACCACCCCCAAGAAGGGTCTGAGTGTAAGAGCATAGTTGTAATCCAGATCTCGAGACCAGGAAATAGCTAAACAGCCTTTCTAATGTCTTGGTCGGGCTACCACCCCCAAGAAAGGTCTGATTGTAAGAGCATAGTTGCCATCAAGATCTCGAGACTTAGAAATAGCTAAACAGCCCTCCTGATGCCTTCGTCGGGCTACCACCCCCAAGAAGGGCTCTGAGTGTAAGAGCATAGTGTCCATCCAGATCTTGAGACCAGGAAATAGCTAAATTGCCCTCCTAATGCCTTGGTCGGGCTACCAACCCCAAGAAGGGTCCGAGTATAAGAGCATAGTTGACATCCAGATCTCGAGACTAGGAAATAGCTAAACAGCTCTCCTGATGCCATGGTCGGGCTACCACCCCCAAGAAGGGCCTGAGTGTAAGAGCATAGTGGCCATCCAGATCTTGAGACCAGGAAATAGCTAAATAGCCCTCCTAATCCCTTGGTCGGGCTACCAACCCCGAGAAGGGTCCGAGTGTAAGAGCATAGTTGACATCCAGATCTCGAGACTAGGAAATAGCTAAACAACCTTCCTGTTGCCTTTTTCGGGCTACCAACCCCAGGAAGGGTCTAAGTGTAAGAGCATTGCCATCCAGATCTGGAGACCTGGAAATAGCTAAACAACGCTCCTGATGCCTTGGTCGGGCTACTACCATCAAAAAGGGTCTGAGTGTAAGAGCATAGTTGCCATCCAGATCTCGAGACCAGGAAATAGCTAAACAGCCCTCTTGATACCTTTTTCGGGCTACCACCCTCAAGAAGGGTCTAAGTGTAAGAGCATAGTTGCCATCCAGATCTCGAGACCAGGAAATAGCTAAACAACACTTCTGATGCCTTGGCCGAGCTACCACCCCCAAGAAGGGTCTGAGTGTAAGAGCATAGTTGTAATCCAGATCTCGAGACCAGGAAATAGCTAAACAGCCTTTCTAATGTCTTGGTCGGGCTACCACCCCCAAGAAAGGTCTGATTGTAAGAGCATAGTTGCCATCAAGATCTCGAGACTTAGAAATAGCTAAACAGCCCTCCTGATGCCTTCGTCGGGCTACCACCCCCAAGAAGGGCTCTGAGTGTAAGAGCATAGTGTCCATCCAGATCTTGAGACCAGGAAATAGCTAAATTGCCCTCCTAATGCCTTGGTCGGGCTACCAACCCCAAGAAGGGTCCGAGTATAAGAGCATAGTTGACATCCAGATCTCGAGACTAGGAAATAGCTAAACAGCCCTCCTGATGCCATGGTCGGGCTACCACCCCCAAGAAGGGCCTGAGTGTAAGAGCATAGTGGCCATCCAGATCTTGAGACCAGGAAATAGCTAAATAGCCCTCCTAATCCCTTGGTCGGGCTACCAACCCCGAGAAGGGTCCGAGTGTAAGAGCATAGTTGACATCCAGATCTCGAGACTAGGAAATAGCTAAACAACCTTCCTGTTGCCTTTTTCGGGCTACCAACCCCAGGAAGGGTCTAAGTGTAAGAGCATTGCCATCCAGATCTGGAGACCTGGAAATAGCTAAACAACGCTCCTGATGCCTTGGTCGGGCTACTACCATCAAAAAGGGTCTGAGTGTAAGAGCATAGTTGCCATCCAGATCTCGAGACCAGGAAATAGCTAAACAGCCCTCTTGATGCCTTTTTCGGGCTACCACCCTCAAGAAGGGTCTAAGTGTAAGAGCATAGTTGCAATCCAGATCTCGAGACCAGGAAATAGCTAAACAACACTTCTGATGCCTTGGCCGGGCTGCCACCCCCAAGAAGGGTCTAAGTGTAAGAGCATAGTTGTAATCCAGATCTCGAGACCAGGAAATAGCTAAACAGCCTTTCTAATGTCTTGGTCGGGCTACCACCCCCAAGAAAGGTCTGATTGTAAGAGCATAGTTGCCATCAAGATCTCGAGACTTAGAAATAGCTAAACAGCCCTCCTGATGCCTTCGTCGGGCTACCACCCCCAAGAAGGGCTCTGAGTGTAAGAACATAGTGTCCATCCAGATCTTGAGACCAGGAAATAGCTAAATTGCCCTCCTAATGCCTTGGTCGGGCTACCAACCCCAAGAAGGGTCCGAGTATAAGAGCATAGTTGACATCCAGATCTCGAGACTAGGAAACAGCTAAATAGCCTTCATGTTGCATTTTTCGGGCTACCAACCCCAAGAAGGGTCTAAGTGTAAGAGCATTGCCATCCAGATCTCGAGACCTGGAAATTGCTAAACAACCTTCCTGATGCCTTGGTCGGGTTACCACCCTCAAGAAGGGTTTGAGTGTAAGAGCATAGTTACCATCAAGATCTCGAGACCAGGAAATAGCTAAACAGCCCTCCTGATGCCTTGGTCGGGCTACCACCCCCAAGAAAGGTCTTAGTGTATGAGCATAATTGCCATCCAGATCTCGAGACTAGAAAATTGCTAAACAACCGTCCTGATGCCTTGGTCGGGCTACTAACCCTAAGAAGGGTCTGAGTGTAAGAGCATAGTTGCCATCCAAATCTCGAGACTAGGAAATAGCTAAACAGCTCTCCTGATGCCATGGTCGGGCTACCACCCCCAAGAAGGGCCTGAGTGTAAGAGCATAGTGGCCATCCAGATCTTGAGACCAGGAAATAGCTAAATAGCCCTCCTAATCCCTTGGTCGGGCTACCAACCCCGAGAAGGGTCCTAGTGTAAGAGCATAGTTGACATCCAGATCTCGAGACTAGGAAATAGCTAAACAACCTTCCTGTTGCCTTTTTCGGGCTACCAACCCCAGGAAGGGTCTAAGTGTAAGAGCATTGCCATCCAGATCTGGAGACCTGGAAATAGCTAAACAACGCTCCTGATGCCTTGGTCGGGCTACTACCATCAAAAAGGGTCTGAGTGTAAGAGCATAGTTGCCATCCAGATCTCGAGACCAGGAAATAGCTAAACAGCCCTCTTGATGCCTTTTTCGGGCTACCACCCTCAAGAAGGGTCTAAGTGTAAGAGCATAGTTTCCATCCAGATCTCGAGACCAGGAAATAGCTAAACAACACTTCTGATGCCTTGGCCGGGCTACCACCCCCAAGAAGGGTCTGAGTGTAAGAGCATAGTTGTAATCCAGATCTCGAGACCAGGAAATAGCTAAACAGCCTTTCTAATGTCTTGGTCGGGCTACCACCCCCAAGAAAGGTCTGATTGTAAGAGCATAGTTGCCATCAAGATCTCGAGACTTAGAAATAGCTAAACAGCCCTCCTGATGCCTTCGTCGGGCTACCACCCCCAAGAAGGGCTCTGAGTGTAAGAGCATAGTGTCCATCCAGATCTTGAGACCAGGAAATAGCTAAATTGCCCTCCTAATGCCTTGGTCGGGCTACCAACCCCAAGAAGGGTCCGAGTATAAGAGCATAGTTGACATCCAGATCTCGAGACTAGGAAATAGCTAAACAGCCCTCCTGATGCCATGGTCGGGCTACCACCCCCAAGAAGGGCCTGAGTGTAAGAGCATAGTGGCCATCCAGATCTTGAGACCAGGAAATAGCTAAATAGCCCTCCTAATCCCTTGGTCGGGCTACCAACCCCGAGAAGGGTCCGAGTGTAAGAGCATAGTTGACATCCAGATCTCGAGACTAGGAAATAGCTAAACAACCTTCCTGTTGCCTTTTTCGGGCTACCAACCCCAGGAAGGGTCTAAGTGTAAGAGCATTGCCATCCAGATCTGGAGACCTGGAAATAGCTAAACAACGCTCCTGATGCCTTGGTCGGGCTACTACCATCAAAAAGGGTCTGAGTGTAAGAGCATAGTTGCCATCCAGATCTCGAGACCAGGAAATAGCTAAACAGCCCTCTTGATGCCTTTTTCGGGCTACCACCCTCAAGAAGGGTCTAAGTGTAAGAGCATAGTTGCAATCCAGATCTCGAGACCAGGAAATAGCTAAACAACACTTCTGATGCCTTGGCCGGGCTGCCACCCCCAAGAAGGGTCTAAGTGTAAGAGCATAGTTGTAATCCAGATCTCGAGACCAGGAAATAGCTAAACAGCCTTTCTAATGTCTTGGTCGGGCTACCACCCCCAAGAAAGGTCTGATTGTAAGAGCATAGTTGCCATCAAGATCTCGAGACTTAGAAATAGCTAAACAGCCCTCCTGATGCCTTCGTCGGGCTACCACCCCCAAGAAGGGCTCTGAGTGTAAGAACATAGTGTCCATCCAGATCTTGAGACCAGGAAATAGCTAAATTGCCCTCCTAATGCCTTGGTCGGGCTACCAACCCCAAGAAGGGTCCGAGTATAAGAGCATAGTTGACATCCAGATCTCGAGACTAGGAAACAGCTAAATAGCCTTCATGTTGCATTTTTCGGGCTACCAACCCCAAGAAGGGTCTAAGTGTAAGAGCATTGCCATCCAGATCTCGAGACCTGGAAATTGCTAAACAACCTTCCTGATGCCTTGGTCGGGTTACCACCCTCAAGAAGGGTTTGAGTGTAAGAGCATAGTTACCATCAAGATCTCGAGACCAGGAAATAGCTAAACAGCCCTCCTGATGCCTTGGTCGGGCTACCACCCCCAAGAAAGGTCTTAGTGTATGAGCATAATTGCCATCCAGATCTCGAGACTAGAAAATTGCTAAACAACCGTCCTGATGCCTTGGTCGGGCTACTAACCCTAAGAAGGGTCTGAGTGTAAGAGCATAGTTGCCATCCAAATCTCGAGACTAGGAAATAGCTAAACAGCTCTCCTGATGCCATGGTCGGGCTACCACCCCCAAGAAGGGCCTGAGTGTAAGAGCATAGTGGCCATCCAGATCTTGAGACCAGGAAATAGCTAAATAGCCCTCCTAATCCCTTGGTCGGGCTACCAACCCCGAGAAGGGTCCTAGTGTAAGAGCATAGTTGACATCCAGATCTCGAGACTAGGAAATAGCTAAACAACCTTCCTGTTGCCTTTTTCGGGCTACCAACCCCAGGAAGGGTCTAAGTGTAAGAGCATTGCCATCCAGATCTGGAGACCTGGAAATAGCTAAACAACGCTCCTGATGCCTTGGTCGGGCTACTACCATCAAAAAGGGTCTGAGTGTAAGAGCATAGTTGCCATCCAGATCTCGAGACCAGGAAATAGCTAAACAGCCCTCTTGATGCCTTTTTCGGGCTACCACCCTCAAGAAGGGTCTAAGTGTAAGAGCATAGTTTCCATCCAGATCTCGAGACCAGGAAATAGCTAAACAACACTTCTGATGCCTTGGCCGGGCTACCACCCCCAAGAAGGGTCTGAGTGTAAGAGCATAGTTGTAATCCAGATCTCGAGACCAGGAAATAGCTAAACAGCCTTTCTAATGTCTTGGTCGGGCTACCACCCCCAAGAAAGGTCTGATTGTAAGAGCATAGTTGCCATCAAGATCTCGAGACTTAGAAATAGCTAAACAGCCCTCCTGATGCCTTCGTCGGGCTACCACCCCCAAGAAGGGCTCTGAGTGTAAGAGCATAGTGTCCATCCAGATCTTGAGACCAGGAAATAGCTAAATTGCCCTCCTAATGCCTTGGTCGGGCTACCAACCCCAAGAAGGGTCCGAGTATAAGAGCATAGTTGACATCCAGATCTCGAGACTAGGAAATAGCTAAACAGCCCTCCTGATGCCATGGTCGGGCTACCACCCCCAAGAAGGGCCTGAGTGTAAGAGCATAGTGGCCATCCAGATCTTGAGACCAGGAAATAGCTAAATAGCCCTCCTAATCCCTTGGTCGGGCTACCAACCCCGAGAAGGGTCCGAGTGTAAGAGCATAGTTGACATCCAGATCTCGAGACTAGGAAATAGCTAAACAACCATCCTGTTGCCTTTTTCGGGCTACCAACCCCAGGAAGGGTCTAAGTGTAAGAGCATTGCCATCCAGATCTGGAGACCTGGAAATAGCTAAACAACGCTCCTGATGCCTTGGTCGGGCTACTACCATCAAAAAGGGTCTGAGTGTAAGAGCATAGTTGCCATCCAGATCTCGAGACCAGGAAATAGCTAAACAGCCCTCTTGATGCCTTTTTCGGGCTACCACCCTCAAGAAGGGTCTAAGTGTAAGAGCATAGTTGCCATCCAGATCTCGAGACCAGGAAATAGCTAAACAACACTTCTGATGCCTTGGCCGGGCTACCACCCCCAAGAAGGGTCTGAGTGTAAGAGCATAGTTGTAATCCAGATCTCGAGACCAGGAAATAGCTAAACAGCCTTTCTAATGTCTTGGTCGGGCTACCACCCCCAAGAAAGGTCTGATTGTAAGAGCATAGTTGCCATCAAGATCTCGAGACTTAGAAATAGCTAAACAGCCCTCCTGATGCCTTCGTCGGGCTACCACCCCCAAGAAGGGCTCTGAGTGTAAGAGCATAGTGTCCATCCAGATCTTGAGACCAGGAAATAGCTAAATTGCCCTCCTAATGCCTTGGTCGGGCTACCAACCCCAAGAAGGGTCCGAGTATAAGAGCATAGTTGACATCCAGATCTCGAGACTAGGAAATAGCTAAACAGCTCTCCTGATGCCATGGTCGGGCTACCACCCCCAAGAAGGGCCTGAGTGTAAGAGCATAGTGGCCATCCAGATCTTGAGACCAGGAAATAGCTAAATAGCCCTCCTAATCCCTTGGTCGGGCTACCAACCCCGAGAAGGGTCCGAGTGTAAGAGCATAGTTGACATCCAGATCTCGAGACTAGGAAATAGCTAAACAACCTTCCTGTTGCCTTTTTCGGGCTACCAACCCCAGGAAGGGTCTAAGTGTAAGAGCATTGCCATCCAGATCTGGAGACCTGGAAATAGCTAAACAACGCTCCTGATGCCTTGGTCGGGCTACTACCATCAAAAAGGGTCTGAGTGTAAGAGCATAGTTGCCATCCAGATCTCGAGACCAGGAAATAGCTAAACAGCCCTCTTGATACCTTTTTCGGGCTACCACCCTCAAGAAGGGTCTAAGTGTAAGAGCATAGTTGCCATCCAGATCTCGAGACCAGGAAATAGCTAAACAACACTTCTGATGCCTTGGCCGAGCTACCACCCCCAAGAAGGGTCTGAGTGTAAGAGCATAGTTGTAATCCAGATCTCGAGACCAGGAAATAGCTAAACAGCCTTTCTAATGTCTTGGTCGGGCTACCACCCCCAAGAAAGGTCTGATTGTAAGAGCATAGTTGCCATCAAGATCTCGAGACTTAGAAATAGCTAAACAGCCCTCCTGATGCCTTCGTCGGGCTACCACCCCCAAGAAGGGCTCTGAGTGTAAGAGCATAGTGTCCATCCAGATCTTGAGACCAGGAAATAGCTAAATTGCCCTCCTAATGCCTTGGTCGGGCTACCAACCCCAAGAAGGGTCCGAGTATAAGAGCATAGTTGACATCCAGATCTCGAGACTAGGAAATAGCTAAACAGCCCTCCTGATGCCATGGTCGGGCTACCACCCCCAAGAAGGGCCTGAGTGTAAGAGCATAGTGGCCATCCAGATCTTGAGACCAGGAAATAGCTAAATAGCCCTCCTAATCCCTTGGTCGGGCTACCAACCCCGAGAAGGGTCCGAGTGTAAGAGCATAGTTGACATCCAGATCTCGAGACTAGGAAATAGCTAAACAACCTTCCTGTTGCCTTTTTCGGGCTACCAACCCCAGGAAGGGTCTAAGTGTAAGAGCATTGCCATCCAGATCTGGAGACCTGGAAATAGCTAAACAACGCTCCTGATGCCTTGGTCGGGCTACTACCATCAAAAAGGGTCTGAGTGTAAGAGCATAGTTGCCATCCAGATCTCGAGACCAGGAAATAGCTAAACAGCCCTCTTGATGCCTTTTTCGGGCTACCACCCTCAAGAAGGGTCTAAGTGTAAGAGCATAGTTGCAATCCAGATCTCGAGACCAGGAAATAGCTAAACAACACTTCTGATGCCTTGGCCGGGCTGCCACCCCCAAGAAGGGTCTAAGTGTAAGAGCATAGTTGTAATCCAGATCTCGAGACCAGGAAATAGCTAAACAGCCTTTCTAATGTCTTGGTCGGGCTACCACCCCCAAGAAAGGTCTGATTGTAAGAGCATAGTTGCCATCAAGATCTCGAGACTTAGAAATAGCTAAACAGCCCTCCTGATGCCTTCGTCGGGCTACCACCCCCAAGAAGGGCTCTGAGTGTAAGAACATAGTGTCCATCCAGATCTTGAGACCAGGAAATAGCTAAATTGCCCTCCTAATGCCTTGGTCGGGCTACCAACCCCAAGAAGGGTCCGAGTATAAGAGCATAGTTGACATCCAGATCTCGAGACTAGGAAACAGCTAAATAGCCTTCATGTTGCATTTTTCGGGCTACCAACCCCAAGAAGGGTCTAAGTGTAAGAGCATTGCCATCCAGATCTCGAGACCTGGAAATTGCTAAACAACCTTCCTGATGCCTTGGTCGGGTTACCACCCTCAAGAAGGGTTTGAGTGTAAGAGCATAGTTACCATCAAGATCTCGAGACCAGGAAATAGCTAAACAGCCCTCCTGATGCCTTGGTCGGGCTACCACCCCCAAGAAAGGTCTTAGTGTATGAGCATAATTGCCATCCAGATCTCGAGACTAGAAAATTGCTAAACAACCGTCCTGATGCCTTGGTCGGGCTACTAACCCTAAGAAGGGTCTGAGTGTAAGAGCATAGTTGCCATCCAAATCTCGAGACTAGGAAATAGCTAAACAGCTCTCCTGATGCCATGGTCGGGCTACCACCCCCAAGAAGGGCCTGAGTGTAAGAGCATAGTGGCCATCCAGATCTTGAGACCAGGAAATAGCTAAATAGCCCTCCTAATCCCTTGGTCGGGCTACCAACCCCGAGAAGGGTCCTAGTGTAAGAGCATAGTTGACATCCAGATCTCGAGACTAGGAAATAGCTAAACAACCTTCCTGTTGCCTTTTTCGGGCTACCAACCCCAGGAAGGGTCTAAGTGTAAGAGCATTGCCATCCAGATCTGGAGACCTGGAAATAGCTAAACAACGCTCCTGATGCCTTGGTCGGGCTACTACCATCAAAAAGGGTCTGAGTGTAAGGGCATAGTTGCCATCCAGATCTCGAGACCAGGAAATAGCTAAACAGCCCTCTTGATGCCTTTTTCGGGCTACCACCCTCAAGAAGGGTCTAAGTGTAAGAGCATAGTTGCCATCCAGATCTCGAGACCAGGAAATAGCTAAACAACACTTCTGATGCCTTGGCCGGGCTACCACCCCCAAGAAGGGTCTGAGTGTAAGAGCATAGTTGTAATCCAGATCTCGAGACCAGGAAATAGCTAAACAGCCTTTCTAATGTCTTGGTCGGGCTACCACCCCCAAGAAAGGTCTGATTGTAAGAGCATAGTTGCCATCAAGATCTCGAGACTTAGAAATAGTTAAACAGCCCTCCTGATGCCTTCGTCGGGCTACCACCCCCAAGAAGGGCTCTGAGTGTAAGAGCATAGTGTCCATCCAGATCTTGAGACCAGGAAATAGCTAAATTGCCCTCCTAATGCCTTGGTCGGGCTACCAACCCCAAGAAGGGTCCGAGTATAAGAGCATAGTTAACATCCAGATCTCGAGACTAGGAAATAGCTAAACAGCCCTCCTGATGCCATGGTCGGGCTACCACCCCCAAGAAGGGCCTGAGTGTAAGAGCATAGTGGCCATCCAGATCTTGAGACCAGGAAATAGCTAAATAGCCCTCCTAATCCCTTGGTCGGGCTACCAACCCCGAGAAGGGTCCGAGTGTAAGAGCATAGTTGACATCCAGATCTCGAGACTAGGAAATAGCTAAACAACCTTCCTGTTGCCTTTTTCGGGCTACCAACCCCAGGAAGGGTCTAAGTGTAAGAGCATTGCCATCCAGATCTGGAGACCTGGAAATAGCTAAACAACGCTCCTGATGCCTTGGTCGGGCTACTACCATCAAAAAGGGTCTGAGTGTAAGAGCATAGTTGCCATCCAGATCTCGAGACCAGGAAATAGCTAAACAGCCCTCTTGATGCCTTTTTCGGGCTACCATCCTCAAGAAGGGTCTAAGTGTAAGAGCATAGTTGCAATCCAGATCTCGAGACCAGGAAATAGCTAAACAACACTTCTGATGCCTTGGCCGGGCTGCCACCCCCAAGAAGGGTCTAAGTGTAAGAGCATAGTTGTAATCCAGATCTCGAGACCAGGAAATAGCTAAACAGCCTTTCTAATGTCTTGGTCGGGCTACCACCCCCAAGAAAGGTCTGATTGTAAGAGCATAGTTGCCATCAAGATCTCGAGACTTAGAAATAGCTAAACAGCCCTCCTGATGCCTTCGTCCGGCTACCACCCCCAAGAAGGGCTCTGAGTGTAAGAACATAGTGTCCATCCAGATCTTGAGACCAGGAAATAGCTAAATTGCCCTCCTAATGCCTTGGTCGGGCTACCAACCCCAAGAAGGGTCCGAGTATAAGAGCATAGTTGACATCCAGATCTCGAGACTAGGAAACAGCTAAATAGCCTTCATGTTGCATTTTTCGGGCTACCAACCCCAAGAAGGGTCTAAGTGTAAGAGCATTGCCATCCAGATCTCGAGACCTGGAAATAGCTAAACAACCTTCCTGATGCCTTGGTCGGGTTACCACCCCCAAGAAGGGTCCGAGTATAATTTCATAGTTGACATCCAGATCTCGAGTCCATGAAATAGCTAAACAACCCTCATGTTGCCTTTTTCGGGCTACTAACCCAAGAAGGGTCTGAGTGTAAGAGCATAGTTGCCATCTAGATCTCGAGACCAGGAAATAGCTAAACAACCCTCATGATGCCTTAGTCGGCCTACCACCCCCAAGAAGGGTATAAGTGTAAGAGAATAGTTGCCATCCAGATCTCGAGACCAGGAAATAGCTGAACAACCCTCCTGATGCCTTGGTCGGGCTACCACCCTCAAGAAGGGTCTGAGTGTAAGAGCATAGTTGCCATCAAGATCTCGAGACAAGGAAATAGCTAAACAACCCTCGTGATGCCTTGGTCGGGCTACCACCCCCAAGAAGGGTCTAAGTGTAAGAGCATAGTTGCCATCCAGATCTCGAGACCAGGAAATAGCTGAACAACCCTCCTGATGCCTTGGTCGGGCTACCACCCTCAAGAAGGGTCTGAGTGTAAGAGCATAGTTTCCATCAAGATCTCGAGACCAGGAAATAGCTAAATCGCCTTCCTGATGCCTTTGTCAGGATACCACCCCCAAGAAAGGTCTTAGTGTAAGAGCATAATAGCCATCCAGATCTCGAGACTAGAAAATTGCTAAACAACCCTCCTGATGCCTTGGTCGGGCTACCACCCCCAAGAAGGGTCTGAGTGTAAGAGCACAGTTGTCTTTTTCGGGCTACCAACCCCAAGAAAGGTCTAAGTGTAAGAGCATTGCCATCTAGATCTCGAGACCTGGAAATAGCTAAACAAACTTCCTGATGCATTGGTAGGGCTACCACCCTCAAGAAGGGTCCGAGTGTAAGAGCATTGTTGACATCCAGATCTCGAGTCCAGGAAATAGCTAAACAGCCCTCATGTCGCCTTTTTCGAGCTACCAATCCAAGAAGGGTCTGAGTGTAAGAGCAAAGTTGCCATCCAGATCTCGAGACCAAGAAATAGCTAAACAGCCCTCCTAATCCCTTGGTCAGGCTACCACCCCTAAGAAGGGTCTGAGTGTAAGAGCATAGTTTCCAACAAGATCTAAAGACCGGGAAATAGCTAAACAGCCCTCCTGATGCCTTGGTCGGGCTACCACCCCCAAGAAGGGCCTGAGTGTAAGAGCGTAGTGGCCATCCAGATCTTAAGACCAGGAAATAGCTAAATAGCCTTCCTAATGCCTTGGTCGGGCTACCAACCCCAAGAAGGGTCTAAGTGTAAGAGCATTGCCATCCTGATCTCGAGACCTGGAAATAGTAAAACAACCCTCCTGATGCCTTGGTCGGGAAACCACCCCCAAGAAGGGTCTGAGTGTAAAAGCATAGTTGCCATCCAGATCTCGAGATCTGGAAATAGCTAAACAACCCTCCTGATGCCTTGGTCGGGCTACCACCCTCAAGAAGGGTCTGAGTGTAAGAGCATAGTTGCCATCAAGATCTCGAGACCAGGAAATAGCTAAACAACCCTCCTAATGCCTTGGTCGGGCTACCACCCCCAAGATGGGTCTGAGTGTAAGAGCATAGTTGCCATCAAGATCTCGAGAAAAGGAAATAGCTAAATAGCCCTCCTGATGCCTTGGTCGGGCTACCACCCCCATGAAGGGTCTGAGTGTAAGAGCATAGTTGCCATCCAGATCTCGAGACCAGGAAATAGCTAAACAACCCTCATGATGCCTTGGTTGGGCTACTACCCTCAAGAAGGGTCTGAGTGTAAGAGCATAGTTGCCATCGAGATCTCGAGACCAGGAAATAGCTAAACAACCCTCCTGATGCCTTGGTCGGGCTACCACCCCCAAGAAGGGTCTAAGTGTAAGAGCATAGTTGCCATCCAGATCTCGAGACCAGGAAATAGCTGAACAACCCTCCTGATGCCTTGGTCGGGCTACCACCCTCAAGAAGGTTCTAAGTGTAAGAGCATAGTTGCCATCCAGATCTCGAGACCAGGAAATAGCTAAACAGCCCTCATGTTGCCTTGGTTGGGCTATCAACCCCAAGAAGGGTCCGAGTGTAAGAGCATAGTTGACATCCTGATCTCGAGTCCAGGAAATAGCTAAACAGCACTCATGTTGCCTTTTTCGAGCTACCAACCCAAGAAGGGTCTGAGTGTAAGTGCTTAGTCGCCATCCAGATCTCGAGACCAGGAAATAGCTAAACAACCCTCCTGATGCCTTGGTCGGGCTACCACCCCCAAGAAGGGTCTGAGTGTAAGAGCATAGTTGCCATCCAAATCTCGAGACTAGGATATATCTAAACAGCCCTCCTGATGCCATGGTCGGGCTACCACCCCCAAGAAGGGCCTGAGTGTAAGAGCATAGTGGCCATCCAGATCTTGAGACCAGGAAATAGCTAAATAGCCCTCCTAATCCCTTGGTCGGGCTACCAACCCCGAGAAGGGTCCGAGTGAAAGAGCATAGTTGACATCCAGATCTCGAGACTAGGAAATAGCTAAACAACCTTCCTGTTGCCTTTTTCGGGCTACCAACCCCAGGAAGGGTCTAAGTGTAAGAGCATTGCCATCCAGATCTGGAGACCTGGAAATAGCTAAACAACGCTCCTGATGCCTTGGTCTGGCTACTACCCACAAAAAGGGTCTGAGTGTAAGAGCATAGTTGCCATCCAGATCTCGAGACCAGGAAATAGCTAAACAGCCCTCTTGATGCCTTTTTCGGGCTACCACCCCCAAGAAGGGTCTAAGTGTAAGAGCATAGTTGCCATCTAGACCTCGAGACTAGGAAATAGCTAAACAACCCTCCTGATGCCTGGGTCGGGCTACCACCCCCAAGAAGGGTCTAAGTGTAAGAGCATAGTTGCCATTCAGATCTCGAGACCAGGAAATATTTAAACAACCCTCCTAATGCCTTGGTCGGGCTACCACCCCCAAGAAGGGTCTGAGTGTAAGAGCATAGTTGCCATCCTGTTCTCGAGACCAGGAAATAGCTAAACAGCCCTCCTAATGCCTTGGTTGGGCTACCACCCCCAAGAAGTGTCGAGTGTAAGAGCAAAGTTACCGTCCAGGTCTCGAGACCAGGAAATAGCTAAACAGCCCTCCTGATGCCATGGTCGGGCTACCACCCCCAAGAAGGTTCTGAGTGTAAGAGCATAGTTGCCATCTAGATCTCTAGACCAGGAAGTACCTAAACAGCCCTCATGATGCCTTGGTCGGGCTACCACCCCCAAGAAGGGTCTGAGTGTAAGAGCATAGTTGCCATCTAGATCTCGAGACCAGGAAATAGCTAAACAAACCTCCTGATGCCTTGGTCTGGCTACCACCCCCAAGAAGGGTCTGAGTGTAAGAGCATAGTTACCATCCAGATCTCGAGACCAGGAAATAGCAAAACAGCCCTCCTAATGCCTTGGTCAGGATACCAACCCCAAGAAGGGTCTGAGTGTAAGAGCATAGTTGCCATCCAGATCTTGAGACCAGGAAATAGCTAAACAGCCGTCATGATGCCCTGGTCGTGCTACCACCCCTAAGAAGGGTATGAGTGTAAGAGCATAGTTGCCATCTAGACCTCGAGACCAGGAAATAGCTTAACAACCCTCCTGATGCCTTGGTCGGGCTACCACCCCCAAGAAGGGCCTGAGTGTAAGAGCATAATGGCCATCCAGATCTTGCGACCAGGAAATAGCTAAACAGCCGTCATGATGCCTTGGTCGGGCTACCACCCCCAAGAAGGGTATGAGTGTAAGAGCATAGTTGCCATCTAGACCTCGAGACCAGGAAATAGCTAAACAACCCTCCTGATGCCTTAGTCGGGCTACCAACCTCAAGAAGGGTCTGAGTGTAAGAGCATAGTTGACATCCAGATCTCGAGACCAGGAAATAGCTAAACAGCCCTCCTGTTGCCTTTTTCGGCCTACCAAACCCAAGAAGGGTCTAAGTGTAAGAGCATTGCCATATAGATCTCGAGACCTAGATATAGCTAAACAACCCTCCTGATGCCTTGGTCGGGCTACCACCCCCAAGAAGGGTCTGAGTGTAAGAGCATAGTTGCCATCCAGATCTTGAGACCAGGAAATAGCTAAATAGCCCTCCTAATGCCTTGGTCGGGCTACAAACCCCAAGAAGGGTCTGACTGTAAGAGCATTGTTGCCATCCAGATCTCGATCAGGAAATAGCTAAAAAACCCTCCTGATGCCTTGGTCGGGCTGCCACTCCCAAGAAGGGTCTGAGTGTAAGAGCATAGTTGCCATCAAGATCTCGAGACCAGGAAATAGCTAAACAGCCCTCCTGATTCCTTGGTCGGGCTACCACCCCCAAGAAGGGTCTGAGTGTAAGAGCATAGTTGCCATCTAAATCTCGAGACCAGGAAATAGCTAAACAACCATCCTGATGCCTTGGTCGGGATACCACCGCCAAGAAGGGTCTGAGTCTAAGAGCATAGTTGCCATCTAGATCTCTAGACCAGGAAATAGTTAAACAACCCTCCTGGTGCCTTGGTCGGGCTACCACCCCCAAGAAGAGTCTGAGTGTAAGAGTATAGTTGCCATCTAGATCTCGATACCAGGAAATAGCTAAACAACCCTCTGTATGCCTTGGTCGGGCTACCACCCTCAAGAAGGGTCTGAGTATAAGAGCATAGTTGACATCCAGATCTCGAGACCAGAATATAGCTAAACAGCCCTCCTGTTGCCTTTTTCGGCCTACCAAACCCAAGAAGGGTCTAAGTGTAACAGCATAGTTGCCATCCTGTTCTCGAGACCAGGAAATAGCTAAACAGCCCTCCTGATGCCTTGGTCGGGCTACCACCCCTAAGAAGGTTCTGAGTGTAAGAGCATAGTTGCCATTCAGATCTCGAGACCATGAAGTAGCTAAAAAGCCCTCCTAATGACTTGGTCGGGCTACCACCCCCTAGAAGGGTCTGAGTGAAAGAGCATAGTTGCCATCTAGATCTCTAGACCGGGAAATAGCTAAACAACCCTCCTGATGCCTTGGTCGGGCTACCACCCCCAAGAAGGGTCTGAGTGTAAGAGCGTAGTTGTCATCCTGTTCTCGAGACCAGGAAATAGCTAAACAGCCCTCCTAATGCCTTGGTCGGGCTACCATCCCTATGAAGGTTCTGAGTGTAAGAGCATAGTTGCCATCCAGATCTCGAGACCAGGAAGTAGCTAAACAGCCCTCCTGATGCCTTGGTCAGGCTGCCACCCCCAAGAAGGGTCTAAGTGTAAGAGCATAGTTGCCATCCAGATCTCGAGACCAGGAAATAGCTAAACAACTCTCATGATGCCTTGTTCGGGCTACCACCCTCAAGAAGGGTCTGAGTGTAAGAGCATAGTTGCCATCGAGATCTCGAGACCAGGAAATAGCTAAACAACCCTCCTGATACCTTGGTCGGGCTACCACCCCCAAGAAGGGTCTGAGTGTAAGAGCATAGTTGCCATCCTGTTCTCGAGACCAGGAAATAGCTAATCAGCCCTCCTAATGCCTTGGTCTGGCTACCACCCCCAAGAAGGTTCGAGTGTTAGAGCATAGTTGCCATCCAGATCTCGAGACCAGGAAATATCTAAACATCCCTCCTGATGCCTTGGTCGGGCTACCACCCCCAAGAAGGGTCTGAGTGTAAGAGCATAGTTTCCATCATGTTCTCGAGACCAGGAAATAGCTAAACAACCATCCTGATGCCTTGGTTGGGCTACCACACCCAAGAAGGGTCTGAGTGTAAGAGCATAGTTGCCATCCTGTTCTCGAGACCAGGAAATAGCTAAACAGCCTTCCTAATGCCTTGGTCGGGCTACCACCCCCAAAAAGGGTCTAAGTGTAAGAGCATAGTTGCCATACAGATCTCGAGACCAGGAAATATCTAAACAACCCTTCTGATTCCTTGGTCGGGCTACCACCCCCAAGAAGGGTCTGAGTGTAAAAGCATAGTTGCCATCCAGATCTCAAGACAAGGAAATAGCTAAACAACCCTCCTGATGCCTTGGTGGGGCTACCACCCCCAAGAAAGGACTGAGTGTAAGAGCATAGTTGCCATCAAGATCTCAAGACCAGGAAATAGCTAAATAGCCCTCCTGATGCCTTGGTCGGGCTACCACCCCCAAAAGGGTGTGAGTGTAAGAGCATAGTTGCCATTTAGATCTCGAGACTAGGAAATAGCTAAACAACCATCCTGATGCCTTAGTCGGGCTACCACCTCCAAGAAGGGTCTGAGTGTAAGAGCATAGTTGTCATTTAGATCTCTAGACCAGGAAATAGTTAAATAACCCTCCTGATGCCTTAGTCGGGCTACAACCCCCAAGAAGGGTCTGAGTGTAAGAGCATAGTTGCCATCCTGTTCTCGAGACCAGGAAATAGCTAAACAACCATCCTAATGCCTTGGTCGGGCTACCACCCCCAAGGAGGGTCGAGTGTAAGAGCATAGTTGCCATCCACATCTCGAGACCAGGAAATATCTAAACAACCCTCCTAATGCCTTGGTCGGGCTACCACCCCCAAAAAGGGTCTGAGTGTAAGAGCATAGTTGCCATCCTGTTCTCGAGACCAGGAAATAGCTAAACAACCATCCTGATGCCTTGGTCGGGCTACCACCCCCAAGAAGGGTCTAAGTGTAAGAGGATAGTCGCCATCTAGATCTCTAGACCAGGAAATAGCTAAACAACCCTCTTGATGCCTTGGTCGGGCTACCACCCCCAAGAAGGTTCTGAGTGTAACAGCATAGTTGCCATCAACATCTCGAGACCAAGAAATAGCTAAACAGCCCTCCTAATGCCTTGGTCGGGCTACCACCCCCAAGAAGGTTCTGAGTGTAACAGCATAGTTGCCATCCTGTTCTCTAGACCAGGAAATAGCTAAACAGCCCTTCTGATGCCTTGGTCGGGCTACCACCCCTAAGAAGGTTCTGAGTGTAGGAGCATAGTTGCCATCCAAATCTCGTGACCAGGAAATAGCTAAACAACCATCCTGATGCCTTGGTCGGGCTACCACCCCCAAGAAGCGTCTGAGTGTAAGAGCATAGTTGCCATCCTGTTCTCGAGACCAGGAAATAGCTAAACAGCCCTCCTGATGCCTTGGTCGGGCTACCACCCCTAAGAAGGTTCTGAGTGTAAGAGCATAGTTGCCATCCAGATCTCGAGACCAGGAAGTAGCTAAAAAGCCCTCCTGATGCCTTGGTCGGGATACCACCCCCAAGAAGGGTCTAAATGTAAGAGCATAGTTTCCATTCAGATCTCGAGACCAGGAAATATCTAAACAACCCTCCTGATGCCTTGGTCGAGCTACCACCCCCAAGAAGGGTCTGAGTGTAAGAGCATAGTTGCCATCCAGATCTCGAGACAAGGAAATATCTAAACAGCCCTCCTGATGCTTTGGTCGGGCGACCACCCCCAAGAAAGGTCTGAGTGTAAGAGCATAGTTGCCATCAAGATCTCGAGACCAGGAAATAGCTTAATAGCCCTCCTGATGCCTGGGTCGGGCTACCACCCCCAAGAAGGGTCTGAGTGTAAGAGCATAGTTTCCATCCTGTTCTCGAGACCAGGAAATAGCTAAACAGCCCTCTTAATGCCTTGGTCGGGCTACCACCCCCAAGAAGGTTCGAGTGTAAGAGTATAGTTGCCATCCAGATCTCGAGACCAGGAAGTAGCTAAACAGCCCTCATGATGCCTTGGCCGGGCTACCACACCTAAGAAGGGTTTGAGTGTAAAAGCATAGTTGCCATCCTGTTCTCGAGACCAGGAAATAGCTAAACAGCCCTCCTGATGCCTTGGTCGGGCTACCACCCCCAAGAAGGGTCTAAGTGTAAGAGCATAGTTGCCATACAGATCTCGAGACCAGGAAATATCTAAACAACCCTTCTGATTCCTTGTCGGGCTACCACCCCCAAGAAGGGTCTGAGTGTAAGAGCATAGTTGCCATCCAGATCTCGAGACAAGGAAATAGCTAAACAACCCTCCTGATGCCTTGGTCGGGCTACCACCCCCAAGAAAGGACTGAGTGTAAGAGCATAGTTGCCATCAAGATCTCGAGACCAGGAAATAGCTAAATAGCCCTCCTGATGCCTTGGTCGGGCTACCACCCCCAAAAGTGTCTGAGTGTAAGAGCATAGTTGCCATCTAGATCTCGAGACTAGGAAATAGCTAAACAACCATCCTGATGCCTTAGTCGGGCTACCACCTCCAAGAAGGGTCTGAGTGTAAGAGCATAGTTGTCATTTAGATCTCTAGACCAGGAAATAGTTAAATAACCCACCTGATGCCTTGGTCGGGCTACAACCCCCAAGAAGGGTCTGAGTGTAAGAGCATAGTTGCCATCCTATTCTCGAGACCAGGAAATAGCTAAACAGCCCTCCTAATGCCTTGGTCGGGCTACCACCCCCAAGGAGGGTCGAGTGTAAGAGCATAGTTGCCATCCAGATCTCGAGACCAGGAAATATCTAAACAACCCTCCTAATGCCTTGGTCGGGCTACCACCCCCAAGAAGGGTCTGAGTGTAAGAGCATAGTTGCCATCCTGTTCTCGAGACCAGGAAATAGCTAAACAACCATCCTGATGCCTTGGTCGGGCTACCACCCCCAAGAAGGGTCTAAGTGTAAGAGCATAGTTGCCATCTAGATCTCTAGACCAGGAAATAGCTAAACAACCCTCTTGATGCCTTGGTCGGGCTACCACCCCCAAGAAGGTTCTGAGTGTAACAGCATAGTTGCCATCAACATCTCGAGACCAGGAAATAGCTAAACAGCCCTCCTAATGCCTTGGTCGGGCTACCACCCCCAAGAAGGTTCTGAGTGTAACAGCATAGTTGCCATCCTGTTCTCGAGACCAGGAAATAGCTAAACAGCCCTCCTAATGCCTTGGTCGGGCTACCACCCCTAAGAAGGTTCTGAGTGTAGGAGCATAGTTACCATCCAAATCTCGTGACCAGGAAATAGCTAAACAACCATCCTGATGCCTTGGTCGGGCTACCACCCCCAAGAAGGGTCTGAGTGTAAGAGCATAGTTGCCATCCTGTTCTCGAGACCAGGAAGTAGCTAAAAAGCCCTCCTGATGCCTTGGTCGGGCTACCACCCCCAAGAAGGGTCTAAGTGTAACAGCATAGTTGCCATTCAGATCTCGAGACCAGGAAATATCTAAACAACCCTCCTGATGCCTTGGTCGAGCTACCACCCCCAAGAAGGGTCGAGTGTAAGAGCATAGTTGCCATCCAGATCTCGAGACAAGGAAATAGCTAAACAACCCTCATGATGCCTTGGTCGGGCGACCACCCCCAAGAAAGGTCTGAGTGTAAGAGCATAGTTGCCATCAAGATCTCGAGACCAGGAAATAGCTTAATAGCCCTCCTCATGCCTGGGTCGGGCTACCACCCCCAAGAAGGGTCTGCGTGTAAGAGCATAGTTGCCATCCTGTTCTCGAGACCAGGAAATAGCTAAACAGCCCTCCTAATGCCTTGGTCGGGCTACCACCCCCAAGAAGGTTCGAGTGTAAGAGCATAGTTGCCATCCAGATCTCGAGACCATGAAGTAGCTAAACAGCCCTCATGATGCCTTGGTCGGGCTACCACCCCCAAGAAGGGTCTAAGTGTAAGAGCATAGTTGCCATTCAGATCTCGAGACCAGGAAATATCTAAACAACCCTCCTGATGCCTTGGTCGGGCTACCACCCCCAAGAAAGGTCTGAGTGTAAGAGCATAGTTGCCATCAAGATCTCGAGACCAGGAAATAGCTTAATAGCCCTCCTGATGCCTGGGTCGGGCTACCACCCCCAAGAAGGGTCTAAGTGTAAGAGCATAGTTGCCATTCAGATCTCGAGACCAGGAAATATTTAAACAACCCTCCTAATGCCTTGGTCGGGCTACCACCCCCAAGAAGGGTCTGAGTGTAACAGCATAGTTGCCATTCAGATCTCGAGACCAGGAAATAGCTTAATAGCCCTCCTGATGCCTGGGTCGGGCTACCACCCCCAAGAAGGGTCCAAGTGTAAGAGCATAGTTGCCATTCAGATCTCGAGACAAGGAAATAGCTAAACATCCCTCCTGTTGCCTTTTTCGGGCTACCAACCCCAAGAAGGGTCTAAGTGTAAGAGCATTGCCATCCTGATCTCGAGACCCGGAAATAGCAAAACAACCCTCCTGATGCCTTGGTCGGGATACCACCCCCAAGAAGGGTCTGAGTGTAAGAGTATAGTTGCCATCCAGATCTCGAGACCAGCAAATAGCTAAACAACCCTCATGATGCCTTGGTCGGGCTACCACCCCCAAGAAGGGTCTAAGTGTAAGAGCATAGTTGCCATCCAGATCTCGAGACCAGGAAATAGCTAAACAACCCTCCTGATGCCTTGGTCGGGCTACCACCCTCAAGAAGGGTCTGAGTGTAAGGGCATAGTTGACATCCAGATCTCGAGACCAGGAAATTGCTAAACAGCCCTCCTGTTGCCTTTTTCGGCCTACCAAACCCAAGAAGGGTCTAAGTGTAAGAGCATTGCCATCCAGATCACGAGACCTGGAAATAGCTAAACCACCCTACTGATGCCTTGGTCGGGCTACCACCCCCAAGAAGGGTCTGAGTGTAAGAGCATAGTTACCATCCAGATCTCGAGACCAAGAAATAGCTAAACAACCCTCCTGATGCCTTGGCCTGGCTACCACCCCTTAGAAAGGTCTAAGTGTAATAGCAAAGTTACCGTCCAGGTCTCGAGACCAGGAAATAGCTAAACAGCCCTCATGATGCCTTGGTCGGGCTACCACCCCCAGGAAGGTTCTGAGTGTAAGAGTATAGTTGCCATCCAGATCTCGAGACCAGGAAGTCGCTAAACATCCCTCCTGATGCCTTGGTCGGGCTAGCACCCCCAAGAAGGGTCAGAGTGTAAGAGCATAGTTACCATCCAGATCTCGAGACCAGGAAATAGCTAAACAGCCCTCCTAATGCCTTGGTCGGGCTACCAACCACAAGAAGGGTCTAAGTGTAAGAGCATAGTTGCCATCCAGATCTCGAGACCAGGAAGTAGCTAAACAGCCCTCCTGATGCCTTGGTCGGGCTACCACCCCCAAGAAGGGTCTGAGTGTAAGAGCGTAGTTGCCATATAAACCTCGGGACCAGGAAATAGCTAAACAACACTCCTGATGCCTTGGTCGGGCTACCACCCCTTAGAAGGGTCCTGAGTGAAAGAGCATATTTGCCATCAAGATCTCCAGACCAAGAAGTAGCTAAACAGCCCTCCTGTTTCCTTTTTCGGGCTACCATCCCCAAGAAGGGTCTAAGTGTAAGAGCATTGCCATCCAGATCTCGAGACCTGGAATCAGCAAAAAAACCCTCCTGATGCCTTGGTCGGGCTACCACCCCCAAGAAGGGTCTAAGTGTAAGAGCATAGTTGCCATCCAGATCTCGAGACTAGGAAATAGCTAAACAACCCTCCTGATGCCTTGGTCGGGCTACCACCCTCAAGAAGGGTCTGAGTGTAAGAGCATAGTTGCCATCAAGATCTCGAGACCAGGAAATAGCTAAACAACCCTCCTAATGCCTTGGTCGGGCTACCACCCCCAAGAAGGGTCTGAGTGTAAGAGCATAGTTGCCATCAAGATCTTGAGAAAAGGAAATAGCTAAATAGCCCTCCTGATGCCTTGGTCGGGCTACCACCCCCATGAAGGGTCTGAGTGTAACAGCACAGTTGCCATCTAAGTGTAAGAGCATAGTTGCCATCCAGATCTCGAGACCAGGAAATAGCTAAACAACCCTCCTGATGCCTTGGTCAGGCTACCACCCTCAAAAAGGGTCTGAGTGTAAGAGCATAGTTGCCATCAAGATCTCGAGACCAGGAAATAGCTAAACAACACTCCTAATGCCTTGGTCGAGCTACCACCCCCAAGAAGGGTCTGAGTGTAAGAGCATAGTTGCCATCCAGATCTCGAGAGAAGGAAATAGCTAAACAACCCTCACGATGCCTTGGTCGGGTTACCACCCCCAAGAAAGGTCTAAGTGTAAGAGCATAGTTGCCATCAAGATCTCGAGAAAAGGAAATAGCTAAATAGCCCTCCTGATGCCTTGGTCGGGCTACCACCCCCAAGAAGGGTCTGAGTGTAACAGCATAGTTGCCATCTTGATCTCTAGACCTGGAAATAGCTAAACAACCCTCTTGATGCCTTGGTCGGACTACTACCCCCAAGAAGGGTCTAAGTGTAAGAGCATAGTTGCCATCCTGTTCTCGAGACCAGGAAATAGCTAAACAGCCCTCCTAATGCCTTGGTTGGGCTACCACCCCCAAGAAGTGTCGAGTGTAAGAGCAAAGTTACCTTCCAGGTCTCGAGACCAGGAAATAGCTAAACAGCCCTCCTGATGCCTTGGTCGGGCTACCACCCCAAGAAGGTTCTGAGTGTAAGAGCATAGTTGCCATCCAGATCTCGAGACCAGGAAGTAGCTAAACAGCCCTCATGATGCCTTGGTCGGGCTACCACCCCCAGGAAGGTTCTGAGTGTAAGAGTATAGTTGCCATCCAGATCTCGAGACCAGGAAGTTGCTAAACATCCCTCCTGATGCCTTGGTCGGGCTAGCACCCCCAAGAAGGGTCTGAGTGTAAGAGCATAGTTACCATCCAGATCTCGAGACCAAGAAATAGCTAAACAACCCTCCTGATGCCTTGGTCTCGCTACCACCCCCAAGAAGGGCCTGAGTGTAAGAGCATAGTTGCCATCCAGATCTCGAGACCAGGAAATATCTAAACAACCCTCCTGATGCCTTGGTCGGGGCACCACCCCCAAGAAGGGTATGAGTGTAACTGCATAGTTGCCATTCAGATCTCGAGACAAGGAAATAGCTAAACAACCCTCATGATGCCTTGGTCGGGCTACCACCCCCAAGAAGGGTCTGAGTGTAAGAGCATAGTTGCCATCTAGATCTCGAGACCAGGAAATAGCTAAACAACCATCGTGATGCCTTGGTCGGGCTACCACCCCCAAGAAGGGTCTGAGTGTAAGAGCATAGTTGCCATCCTGTTCTCGAGACCAGGAAATAGCTAGAAAGCCATCCTGATGCCTTGGTCGGGCTACCACCCGTAAGAAGTTTCTGAGTGTAAGAGCATAGTTGCCATCCAGATCTCGAGACCAGGAAGTAGCTAAAATGCCCTCCTGATGCCTTGGTCGGGCTACCACCCCCAAAGGGGTCTGAGTGTAAGAGCATAGTTGCCATCTAGATCTCGAGACCAGGAAATAGCTAAACAGCCCTCCTAATGCCTTGGTCGGGCTACCACCCCCAAGAAGAGTCGAGTGTAAGAGCATAGTCGCCATCCAGATCTCGAGACCAGGAAATATCTAAACAACCCTCGTGATGCCTTTGTCGGGCTACCACCCCCAAGAAGGGTCTGAGTGTAAGAGCATAGTTGCCATTATGTTCTCTAGACCAGGAAATAGCTAAACAACCATCCTGATGCCTTGGTCGGGCTACCACCCCCAAGAAGGGTCTAAGTGTAAGAGCATAGTTCCCATCTAGATCTCTAGACCTGAAAATAGCTAAACAACCCTCTTAATGCCTTGGTCGGGCTACCACCCCCAAGAAGGGTCTTGAGTGTAACAGCATAGTTGCCATCAAGATCTTAAGACCAGGAAATAGCTAAACAGCCCTCCTAATGCCTTGGTCGGGCTACCACCCCCAAGAAGGGTCTGAGTGTAAGAGCATAGTTGCCATTCTGCTCTTGAGACCAGGAAACAGCTAAACAGCCCACCTGATGCCTTGGTCGGGCTAACACCCCTAAGAAGGTTCTGAGTGTAGGGGCATAGTTGCCATTCAGATCTCGAGACCAGGAAACAGCTAAATAGCCATCCTGATGCCTTGGTCGGGCTACCACCCCCAAGAAAGGTCTGAGTGTAAGAGCATTGTTGCCATCAAGATCTCGAGACCAGGAAATAGCTAAATAGCCCTCCTGATGCCTTGGTCGGGCTACCACCCCCAAAAGGGTCTGAGTGTAAGAGCATAGTTTCCATCTAGATCTCGAGACCAGGAAATAGCTAAACAACCATCCTGATGCCTTGGTCGGGCTACCAACCCCAAGAAGGGTCTGAGTGTAAGAGCATAGTTGCCATCCTGTTCTCGAGACCACGAAATAGCTAGACAACCATCCTGATGCCTTGATCGGGCTACCACCCCTAAGAAGGTTCTGAGTGTAAGAGCATAGTTGCCATCCAGATCTCGAGACCAGGAAGTAGCTAAAATGCCTTCTTGATGCCTTGGTCGGGCTACCACCCCTAAGAGGGGTCTAAGTGTAAGAGCATAGTTGCCATCCAGATCTCGATACCAGGAAATATCTAAACAACCCACCTGATGCCTTGGTCGGGCTGCCACCCCCAAGAAGGGTCTGAGTGTAAGAGCTTAGTTGCCATCCAGATCTCTTGACAAGGAAATAGCTAAACAACCCTCCTGATGCCTTGGTCGGGCTACCACCCCCAAGAAAGGTCTGAGTGTAAGAGCATAGTTGCCATCAATATCTCGAGACCTGGAAATATCTAAATAGCCCTCATGATGCCTTGGTCGGGCTACCACCCCCAAAAGGGTCTGAGTGTAAGAGCTTAGTTGCCATCTAGATCTCGAGACCAGGAAATAGCTAAACAACCATCCTGATGCCTTTGTCGGGCTACCACCCCCAAAAGGGTCTGAGTGTAAGAGCATAGTTGCCATCTACATCTCGAGACCAGGAAATAGCTAAACAACCATCGTGATACCTTGGTCGGGCTACCACCCCCAAGAAGGGTCTGAGTGTAAGAGCATAGTTGCCATCCTGTTCTCGAGACCAGGAAACAGCTAAACAACCATCCTGATGCCTTGGTCAGGCTACCACCTCTAAGAAGGTTCTGAGTGTAAGAGAATAGTTGCCATCCAGATCTCGAGACCAGGAAGTAGCTAAAAAGCCCTCCTGATTCCTTGGTTCCGCTACCACCCCCAAGAAGGGTCTAAGTGTAAGAGCATAGTTGCCATCCAGATCTCGAGACCAGGAAATATCTAAATAACCCTCCTGATGCCTTAGTCGGGCTACCACCCCCAAGAAGGGTCTGAGTGTAAGAGCATAGTTGCCATCCAGATCTCGAGACAAGGAAATAGGTAAACAACCCTCCTGATGCCTTGGTCGGGCTACCACCCCCAAGAAAGGTCTGAGTGTAAGAGCATAGTTGCCATCAAGATCTCGAGACCAGGAAATAGCTAAATAGCCCTCCAGATGCCTTGGTCCGGCTACCACCCCCAAAAGGGTCTGAGTGTAAGAGCATAGTTGCCATCTAGATCTCGAGACTAGGAAATAGCTAAACAACCATCCTGATGCCTTAGTCGGGCTACCACCTCCAAGAAGGGTCTGAGTGTAAGAGCATAGTTGCCATCCAGATCTCGAGACCAGGAAATAGCTAAATAGCCCTCCTGAGGCCTTGGTCGGGCTACCACCCTCAAAAGGGTCTGAGTGTAAGAGCATAGTTGCCATCTAGATCTCGAGACCAGGAAATAGCTAAACAACCATCCTGATGCCTTGGTCGGGCTACCACCCCCAAGAAGGGTCTGAGTGTAAGAGCGTAGTTGCCATCCTGTTCTCGAGACCAGGAAATAGCTAAACAGCCCTCCTAATGCCTTGGTCGGGCTACCACCCCCAAGAAGGGTCGAGTGTAAGAGCATAGTCGCCATCCAGATCTCGAGACCAGGAAATATCTAAACAACCCTCCTGATGCCTTGGTCGGGCTACCACCCCCAAGAAGGGTCTGAGTGTAAGAGCATAGTTGCCATCCAGATCTCGAGACAAGGAAATAGCTAAACAACCCTCATGATACCTTGGTCGGGCTACCACCCCCAAGAAGGGTCTAAGTGTAAGAGCATAGTTCCCATCTAGATCTCTAGACCAGAAAATAGCTAAACAACCCTCCTAATGCCTTGGTCGGGCTACCACCCCCAAGAAGGGTCCTGAGTGTAACAGCATAGTTGCCATCAAGATATCGAGACCAGGAAATAGCTAAACAGCCCTCCTAATGCCTTGGTCGGGCTACCACCCCCAAGAAGGGTCTGAGTGTAAGAGCATAGTTGCCATCCTGCTCTTGAGACCAGGAAATAGCTAAATAGCCCACCTGATGCCTTGGTCGGGCTACCACCCCTAAGAAGGTTCTGAGTGTAGGGGCATAGTTGCCATTCAGATCTCGAGACCAGGAAACAGCTAAACAGTCATCCTGATGCCTTGGTCGGGCTACCACCCCCAAGAAAGGTCTGAGTGTAAGAGCATAGTTGCCATCAAGATCTCGAGACCGGGAAATAGCTAAATAGCCCTCCTGATGCCTTGGTCGGGCTACCACCCCCAAAAGGGTCTGAGTGTAAGAGCATAGTTTCCATCTAGATCTCAAGACCAGGAAATAGCTAAACAACCATCCTGATGCCTTGGTCGGGCTACCACCCCCAAGAAGGGTCTGAGTGTAAGAGCATAGTTGCCATCATGTTCTCGAGACCAGGAAATAGCTAGACAGCCATCCTGATGCCTTGGTCGGGCTACCACCCCTAAGAAGGTTCTGAGTGTAAGAGCATAGTTACCATCCAGATCTCGAGACCAAGAAATAGCTAAACAACCCTCCTGATGCCTTGGTCTGGCTACCACCCCCAAGAAGGGTCTGAGTGTAAGAGCATAGTTGCCATCCAGATTTCTTGAGAAGGAAGTAGCTAAAATGCCTTCCTGATGCCTTGGTCGGGCTACCACCCCCAAGAAGGGTCTGAGTGTAAGAGCATAGTTGCCATCCAGATCTCGAGTCAAGGAAATAGCTAAACAACCCTCATGATACCTTGGTCGGGCTACCACCCCCAAGAAGGGTCTAAGTGTAATAGCATAGTTGCCATCCAGATCTCGAGACCAGGAAATATCTTAACAACCCTCCTGATGCCTTGGTCGGGCTACCACCCCCAAGAAGAGTCTGAGTGTAAGAGCATAGTTGCCATCCAGATCTCGAGACAAGGAAATAGCTAAACAACCCTCATGATACCTTGGTCGGGCTACCACCCCCAAGAAGGGTCTAAGTGTAAGAGCATAGTTCCCATCTAGATCTCTAGACCAGAAAATAGCTAAACAACCCTCCTAATGCCTTGGTCGGGCTACCACCCCCAAGAAGGGTCCTGAGTGTAACAGCATAGTTGCCATCAAGATCTCGAGACCAGGAAATAGCTAAACAGCCCTCCTAAGGCCTTGGTCGGGCTACCACCCCCAAGAAGGGTCGAGTGTAAGAGCATAGTCGCCATCCAGATCTCGAGACCAGGAAATATCTAAACATCCCTCCTGATGCCTTTGTCGGGCTACCACCCCCAAGAAGGGTCTGAGTGTAAGAGCATAGTTGCCATCCAGATCTCGAGGCAAGGAAATAGCTAAACAACCCTCATGATACCTTGGTCGGGCTACCACCCCCAAGAAGGGCCTGAGTGTAAGAGCATAGTTGCCATCCTGTTCTCGAGACCAGGAAATAGCTAGACAGCCATCCTGATGCCTTGGTCGGGCTACCACCCCTAAGAAGGTTCTGAGTGTAAGAGCATAGTTACCATCCAGATCTCGAGACCAAGAAATAGCTAAACAACCCTCCTGATGCCTTGGTCTGGCTACCACCCCCAAGAAGGGTCTGAGTGTAAGAGCATAGTTGCCATCCAGATCTCTTGACAAGGAAGTAGCTAAAATGCCTTCCTGATGCCTTGGTCGGGCTACCACCCCCAAGAAAGGTCTGAGTGTAAGAGCATAGTTGCCATCAAGATCTCTAGACCAGAAAATAGCTAAACAACCCTCCTAATGCCTTGGTCGGGCTACCACCCCCAAGAAGGGTCCTGAGTGTAACAGCATAGTTGCCATCAAGATCTCGAGTCAAGGAAATAGCTAAACAACCCTCATGATACCTTGGTCGGGCTACCACCCCCAAGAAGGGTCTAAGTGTAAGAGCATAGTTGCCATCCAGATCTCGAGACCAGGAAATATCTAAACAACCCTCCTGATGCCTTGGTCGGGCTACCACCCCCAAGAAGGGTCTAAGTGTAAGAGCATAGTTGCCATCCAGATCTCGAGACCAGGAAATATCTAAACAACCCTCCTGATGCCTTGGTCGGGCTACCACCCCCAAGAAGGGTCTGAGTGTAAGAGCATAGTTGCCATCCAGATCTCGAGTCAAGGAAATAGCTAAACAACCCTCATGATACCTTGGTCGGGCTACCACCCCCAAGAAGGGTCTAAGTGTAAGAGCATAGTTGCCATCCAGATCTCGAGACCAGGAAATATCTAAACAACCCTCCTGATGCCTTGGTCGGGCTACCACCCCCAAGAAGGGTCTGAGTGTAAGAGCATAGTTGCCATCCAGATCTCGAGACAAGGAAATAGCTAAACAACCCTCATGATACCTTGGTCGGGCTACCACCCCCAAGAAGGGTCTAAGTGTATGAGCATAGTTCCTATCTAGATCTCTAGACCAGAAAATAGCTAAACAACCCTCCTAATGCCTTGGTCGGGCTACCACCCCCAAGAAGGGTCCTGAGTGTAACAGCATAGTTGCCATCAAGATCTCGAGACCAGGAAATAGCTAAACAGCCCTCCTAATGCCTTGGTCGGGCTACCACCCCCAAGAAGGGTCTGAGTGTAAGAGCATAGTTGCCATCCTGCTCTTGAAACCAGGAAATAGCTAAATAGCCCACCTGATGCCTTGGTCGGGCTACCACCCATAAGAAGGTTCTGAGTGTAGGGGCATAGTTGCCATTCAGATCTCGAGACCAGGAAACAGCTAAACAGCCATCCTGATGCCTTGGTCGGGCTACCACCCCCAAGAAAGGTCTGAGTGTAAGAGCATAGTTGCCATCAAGATCTCGAGACCAGGAAATAGCTAAATAGCCCTCCTGATGCCTTGGTCGGGCTACCACCCCCAAAAGGGTCTGAGTGTAAGAGCATAGTTTCCATCTAGATCTCAAGACCAGGAAATAGCTAAACAACCATCCTGATGCCTTGGTCGGGCTACCACCCCCAAGAAGGGTCTGAGTGTAAGAGCATAGTTGCCATCCTGTTCTCGAGACCAGAAAATAGCTAGACAGCCATCCTGATGCCTTGGTCGGGCTACCACCCCTATGAAGGTTCTGAGTGTAAGAGCATAGTTACCATCCAGATCTCGAGACCAAGAAATAGCTAAACAACCCTCCTGATGCCTTGGTCTGGCTACCACCCCCAAGAAGGGTCTGAGTGTAAGAGCATAGTTGCCATCCAGATTTCTTGACAAGGAAGTAGCTAAAATGCCTTCCTGATGCCTTGGTCGGGCTACCACCCCCAAGAAAGGTCTGAGTGTAAAAGCGTAGTTGCCATCAAGATCTCGAGACCAGGAAATATCTAAATAGCCCTCATGATGCCTTGGTCGGTCTACCACCCCCAAAAGGGTCTGAGTGTAAGAGCATAGTTGCCATCTAGATCTCGAGACCAGGAAATAGCTAAACAACCATCCTGATGCCTTGGTCAGGCTACCACCCCCAAGAAGGGTCTGAGTGTAAGAGCATAGTTGCCATCCAGATCTCGAGACAAGGAAATAGCTAAACAACCCTCATGATACCTTGGTCGGGCTACCACCCCCAAGAAGGGTCTAAGTGTAAGAGCATAGTTCCTATCTAGATCTCTAGACCAGAAAATAGCTAAACAACCCTCATAATGCCTTGGTCGGGCTACCACCCCCAAGAAGGGTCCTGAGTGTAACAGCATAGTTGCCATCAAGATCTCGAGACCAGGAAATAGCTAAACAGCCCTCCTAATGCCTTGGTCGGGCTACCACCCCCAAGAAGGGTCTGAGTGTAAGAGCATAGTTGCCATCCTGCTCTTGAGACCAGGAAATAGCTAAATAGCCCACCTGATGCCTTGGTCGGGCTACCACCCCTAAGAAGGTTCTGAGTGTAGGGGCATAGTTGCCATTCAGATCTCGAGACCAGGAAACAGCTAAACAGCCATCCTGATGCCTTGGTCGGGCTACCACCCCCAAGAAAGGTCTGAGTGTAAGAGCATAGTTGCCATCAAGATCTCGAGACCAGGAAATAGCTAAATAGCCCTCCTGATGCCTTGGTCGGGCTACCACCCCCAAAAGGGTCTGAGTGTAAGAGCATAGTTTCCATCTAGATCTCAAGACCAGGAAATAGCTAAACAACCATCCTGATGCCTTGGTCGGGCTACCACCCCCAAGAAGGGTCTGAGTGTAAGAGCATAGTTGCCATCCTGTTCTCGAGACCAGGAAATAGCTAGACAGCCATCCTGATGCCTTGGTCGGGCTACCACCCCTAAGAAGGTTCTGAGTGTAAGAGCATAGTTACCATCCAGATCTCGAGACCAAGAAATAGCTAAACAACCCTCCTGATGCCTTGGTCTGGCTACCACCCCCAAGAAGGGTCTGAGTGTAAGAGCATAGTTGCCATCCAGATTTCTTGACAAGGAAGTAGCTAAAATGCCTTCCTGATGCCTTGGTCGGGCTACCACCCCCAAGAAAGGTCTGAGTGTAAGAGCGTAGTTGCCATCAAGATCTCGAGACCAGGAAATATCTAAATAGCCTTCATGATGCCTTGGTCGGTCTACCACCCCCAAAAGGGTCTGAGTGTAAGAGCATAGTTGCCATCTAGATCTCGAGACCAGGAAATAGCTAAACAACCATCCTGATGCCTTGGTCGGGCTACCACCCCCAAGAAGGGTCTGAGTGTAAGAGCATAGTTGCCATCCTGTTCTCGAGACCAGGAAACAGCTAAACAGCCATCCTGATGCCTTGGTCGGGCTACCACCCCTAAGAAGGTTCTGAGTGTAAGAGAATAGTTGCCATCCAGATCTCGAGACCAGGAAGTAGCTAAAAAGCCGTCCTGATTCCTTGGTCGGGCTACCACCCCCAAGAAGGGTCTAAGTGTAAGAGCATAGTTGCCATCCAGATCTCGAGACCAGGAAATAGCTAAACAACCATCGTGATGCCTTGGTCGGGCTACCACTCCCAAGAAGGGTCTGAGTGTAAGAGCATAGTTGACATCCTGTTCTCGAGACTAGGAAACAGCTAAACAGCCATCCTGATGCCTTGGTCGGGCTACCACCCCTAAGAAGGTTCTGAGTGTAATAGAATAGTTGCCATCCAGATTTCGAGACCAGGAAGTAGCTAAAAAGCCCTCCTGATTCCTTGGTCGGGCTACCACCTCCAAGAAGGGTCTAAGTGTAAGAGCATAGTTGCCATCCAGATCTCGAGACAAGGAAATAGCTAAACAACCCTCCTGATGCCTTGGTCGGGCTACCACCCCCAAGAAAGGTCTTAGTGTAAGAGCATAGTTGCCATCAAGATCTCGAGACCAGGAAATAGCTAAATAGCCCTCCTGACGCCTTGGTACGGCTACCACCTCCAAAAGGGTCTGAGTGTAAGAGCATAGTTGCCATCTAGATCTCGAGACCAGGAAATAGCTAAACAACCATCCTGATGCCTTGGTCGGGCTACAACCCCCAAGAAGGGTCTGAGTGTAAGAGCGTAGTTGCCATCCTGTTCTCGAGACCAGGAAATAGCTAAACAGCCCTCCTAAGGCCTTGGTCGGGCTACCACCCCCAAGAAGGGTCGAGTGTAAGAGCATAGTCGCCATCCAGATCTCGAGACAAGGAAATATCTAAACAACCCTCCTGATGCCTTGGTCGGGCTACCACACCCAAGAAGGGTCTGAGTGTAAGAGCATAGTTGCCATCCAGATCTCGAGACAAGGAAATAGCTAAACAACCCTTATGATACCTTGGTCGGGCTACCACCACCAAGAAGGGTCTGAGTGTAAGAGCATAGTTGCCATCATGTTCTCGAGACCAGGAAATAGCTAGACAGCCATCCTGATGCCTTGGTCGGGCTACCACCCCTAAGAAGGTTCTGAGTGTAAGAGCATAGTTACCATCCAGATCTCGAGACAAGGAAGTAGCTAAAAATCCCTCCTGATTCCTTGGTCGGGCTACCACCCCCAAGAAAGGTCTGAGTGTAAGAGCATAGTTGCCATCAAGATCTCGAGACCAGGAAATAGCTAAATAGCCCTCCTGACGCCTTGGTCCGGCTACCACCTCCAAAAGGGTCTGAGTGTAAGAGCATAGTTGCCATCCTGTTCTCGAGACCAGGAAATAGCTAAACAGCCCTCCTAATGCCTTGGTCGGGCTACCACCCCCAAGAAGGGTCGAGTGTAAGAGCATAGTCGCCATCCAGATCTCGAGACCAGGAAATATCTAAACAACCCTCCTGATGCCTTGGTCGGGCTACCACCCCCAAGAAGGGTCTGAGTGTAAGAGCATAGTTGCCATCCAGATCTCGAGACAAGGAAATAGCTAAACAAGCCTCATGATACCTAGGTCGGGCTACCACCCCCAAGAAGGGTCTAAGTGTAAGAGCATAGTTGCCATCCAGATCTCGAGACCAGGAAATATCTAAACAACCCTCCTGATGCCTTGGTCGGGCTACCATCCCCAAGAAGGGTCTGAGTGTAAGAGCATAGTTGCCATCCAGATCTCGAGACAAGGAAATAGCTAAACAACCCTCATGATACCTTGGTCGGGCTACCACCCCCAAGAAGGGTCTGAGTGTAAGAGCATAGTTGCCATCCAGATCTCGAGACCAGAAAATAGCTAAACAACCATCCTGATGCCTTGGTCGGGCTACCACCCCCAAGAAGGGTCTAAGTGTAAGAGCATAGTTCCTATCTAGATCTCTAGACCAGAAAATAGCTAAACAACCCTCCTAATGCCTTGGTCGGGCTACCACCCCCAAGAAGGGTCCTGAGTGTAACAGCATAGTTGCCATCAAGATCTCGAGACCAGGAAATAGCTAAACAGCCCTCCTAATGCCTTGGTCAGGCTACCACCCCTAAGAAGGTTCTGAGTGTAGGGGCATAGTTGCCATTCAGATCTCGAGACCTGGAAACAGCTAAACAGCCATCCTGATGCCTTGGTCGGGCTACCACCCCCAAGAAAGGTCTGAGTGTAAGAGCATAGTTGCCATCAAGATCTCGAGACCAAGAAATAGCTAAATAGCCCTCCTGATGCCTTGGTCGGGCTACCACCCCCAAAAGGGTCTGAGTGTAACAGCATAGTTTCCATCTAGATCTCAAGACCAGGAAATAGCTAAACAACCATCCTGATGCCTTGGTCGGGCTACCACCCCCAAGAAGGGTCTGAGTGTAAGAGCATAGTTGCCATCCTGTTCTCGAGACCAGGAAATAGCTAGACAGCCATCCTGATGCCTTGGTCGGGCTACCACCCCTAAGAAGGTTCTGAGTGTAAGAGCATAGTTACCATCCAGATCTCGAGACCAAGAAATAGCTAACCAACCCTCATGATGCCTTGGTCTGGCTACCACCCCCAAGAAGGGTCTGAGTGTAAGAGCATAGTTGCCATCCAGATTTCTTGACATGGAAGTAGCTAAAATGCCTTCCTGATGCCTTGGTCGGGCTACCACCCCCAAGAAAGGTCTGAGTGTAAGAGCATAGTTGCCATCAGGATCTCGAGACCAGGAAATATCTAAATAGCCCTCATGATGCCTTGGTCGGTCCACCACCCCCAAAAGGGTCTGAGTGTAAGAGCATAGTTGCCATCTAGATCTCGAGACCAGGAAATAGCTAAATAGCCCACCTGATGCCTTGGTCGGGCTACCACCCCTAAGAAGGTTCTGAGTGTAGGGGCATAGTTGCCATTCAGATCTCGAGACCAGGAAACAGCTAAACAGCCATCCTGATGCCTTGGTCGGGCTACCACCCCCAAGAAAGGTCTGAGTGTAAGAGCATAGTTGCCATCAAGATCTCGAGACCAGGAAATAGCTAAATAGCCCTCCTGATGCCTTGGTCGGGCTACCACCCCCAAAAGGGTCTGAGTGTAAGAGCATAGTTTCCATCTAGATCTCAAGACCAGGAAATAGCTAAACAACCATCCTGATGCCTTGGTCGGGCTACCACCCCCAAGAAGGGTCTGAGTGTAAGAGCATAGTTGCCATCCTGTTCTCGAGACCAGGAAATAGCTAGACAGCCATCCTGATGCCTTGGTCGGGCTACCACCCCTAAGAAGGTTCTGAGTGTAAGAGCATAGTTACCATCCAGATCTCGAGACCAAGAAATAGCTAAACAACCCTCCTGATGCCTTGGTCTGGCTACCACCCCCAAGAAGGGTCTGAGTGTAAGAGCATAGTTGCCATCCAGATTTCTTGACAAGGAAGTAGCTAAAATGCCTTCCTGATGCCTTGGTCGGGCTACCACCCCCAAGAAAGGTCTGAGTGTAAGAGCGTAGTTGCCATCAAGATCTCGAGACCAAGAAATATCTAAATAGCCCTCATGATGCCTTGGTCGGTCTACCACCCCCAAAAGGGTATGAGTGTAAGAGCATAGTTGCCATCTAGATCTCGTGACCAGGAAATAGCTAAACAACCATCCTGATGCCTTGGTCGGGCTACCACCCCCAAAAGGGTCTGAGTGTAAGAGCATAGTTGCCATCTAGATCTCGAGACCAGGAAATAGTTAAACAACCATCGTGATGCCTTGGTAGGGCTACCACCCCCAAGAAGGGTCTGAGTGTAAGAGCATAGTTGCCATCCTGTTCTCGAGACCAGGAAACAGCTAAACAGCCATCCTGATGCCTTGGTCGGGCTACCACCCCTAAGAAGGTTCTGAGTGTAAGAGAATAGTTGCCATCCAGATCTCGAGACCAGGAAGTAGCTAAAAAGCCCTCCTGATTCCTTGGTCCGGCTACCACCCCCAAGAAGGGTCTAAGTGTAAGAGCATAGTTGCCATCCAGATCTCGAGACCAGGAAATAGCTAAACAACCATCGTGATGCCTTGGTCGGGCTACCACCCCCAAGAAGGGTCTAAGTGTAAGAGCATAGTTGCCATCCTGTTCTCGAGACTAGGAAATAGCTAGACAGCCATCCTGATGCCTTGGTCGGGCTACCACCCCTAAGAAGGTTCTGAGTGTAAGAGAATAGTTGCCATCCAGATCTCGAGACAAGGAAATAGCTAAACAACCCTCCTGATGCCTTGGTCGGGCTACCACCCCCAAGAAAGGTCTTAGTGTAAGAGCATAGTTGCCATCAAGATCTCGAGACCAGGAAGTAGCTAAAAAGCCCTCCTGATTCCTTGGTCGGGCTACCACCTCCAAGAAGGGTCTAAGTGTAAGAGCATAGTTGCCATCCAGATCTCGAGACAAGGAAATAGCTAAACAACCCTCCTGATGCCTTGGTCGGGCTACCACCCCCAAGAAAGGTCTTAGTGTAAGAGCATAGTTGCCATCAAGATCTCGAGACCAGGAAATAGCTAAATAGCCCTCCTGACGCCTTGGTACGGCTACCACCTCCAAAAGGGTCTGAGTGTAAGAGCATAGTTACCTTCTAGATCTCGAGAAAAGGAAATAGCTAAACAACCATCCTGATGCCTTGGTCGGGCTACAACCCCCAAGAAGGGTCTGAGTGTAAGAGCGTAGTTGCCATCCTGTTCTCGAGACCAGGAAATAGCTAAACAGCCCTCCTAAGGCCTTGGTCGGGCTACCACCCCCAAGAAGGGTCTAGTGTAAGAGCATAGTCGCCATCCAGATCTCGAGACCAGGAAATATCTAAACAACCCTCCTGATGCCTTGGTCGGGCTACCACCCCCAAGAAGGGTCTGAGTGTAAGAGCATAGTTGCCATCCAGATCTCGAGACAAGGAAATAGCTAAACAACCCTTATGATACCTTGGTCGGGCTACCACCCCCAAGAAGGGTCTGAGTGTAAGAGCATAGTTGCCATCCTGTTCTCGAGACCAGGAAATAGCTAGACAGCCATCCTGATGCCTTGGTCGGGCTACCATCCCTAAGAAGGTTCTGAGTGTAAGAGCATAGTTACCATCCAGATCTCGAGACAAGGAAATAGCTAAACAACCCTCCTGATGCCTTGGTCGGGCTACCACCCCCAAGAAAGGTCTTAGTGTAAGAGCATAGTTGCCATCAAGATCTCGAGACTAGGAAATAGCTAAATAGCCCTCCTGATGCCTTGGTCCGGCTACCACCCCCAAAAGGGTCTGAGTGTAAGAGCATAGTTGCCATCTAGATCTCGAGACCAGGAAATAGCTAAACAACCATCTTGATGCCTCTGTCGGGCTACAACCCCCAAGAAGGGTCTGAGTGTAAGAGCGTAGTTGCCATCCTGTTCTCGAGACCAGGAAATAGCTAAACAGCCCTCCTAAGGCCTTGGTCGGGCTACCACCTTCAAGAAGGGTCGAGTGTAAGAGCATAGTCGCCATCCAGATCTCGAGATCAGGAAATATCTAAACAACCCTCCTGATGCCTTGGTCGGGCTACCACCCCCAAGAGGGGTCTGAGTGTAAGAGCATAGTTGCCATCAAGATCTCGAGACAAGGAAATAGCTAAACAACCCTCATGATACCTTGGTCGGGCTACCACCCCCAAGAAGGGTCTGAGTGTAAGAGCATAGTTGCCATCCTGTTCTCGAGACCAGGAAATAGCTAGACAGCCATCATGATGCCTTGGTCGGGCTACCACCCCTAAGAAGGTTCTGAGTGTAAGAGCATAGTTACCATCCAGATCTCGAGACCAAGAAATAGCTAAACAACCCTCCTGATGCCTTGGTCTGGCTACCACCCCCAAGAAGGGTCTGAGTGTAAGAGCATAGTTGCCATCCAGATCTCTTGACAAGGAAGTAGCTAAAATGCCTTCCTGATGCCTTGGTCGGGCTACCACCCCCAAGAAAGGTCTTAGTGTAAGAGCATAGTTGCCATCAAGATCTCGAGACCAGGAAATAGCTAAATACCCCTCCTGATGCCTTGGTCGGGCTACCACCCCCAAAAGGGTCTGAGTGTAAGAGCATAGTTGCCATCTAGATCTCGAGACCAGGAAATAGCTAAACAACCATCTTGATGCCTCTGTCAGGCTACAACACCCAAGAAGGGTCTGAGTGTAAGAGCGTAGTTGCCATCCTGTTCTCGAGACCAGGAAATAGCTAAACAGCCCTCCTAAGGCCTTGGTCGGGCTACCACCCCCAAGAAGGGTCTGAGTGTAAGAGCATAGTTGCCATCCAGATCTCGAGACAAGGAAATAGCTAAACAACCCTTATGATACCTTGGTCGGGCTACCACCCCCAAGAAGGGTCTGAGTGTAAGAGCATAGTTGCCATCCTGTTCTCGAGACCAGGAAATAGCTAGACAGCCATCCTGATGCCTTGGTCGGGCTACCACCCCTAAGAAGGTTCTGAGTGTAAGAGCATAGTTACCATCCAGATCTCGAGACAAGGAAATAGCTAAACAACCCTCCTGATGCCTTGGTCGGGCTACCACCCCCAAGAAAGGTCTTAGTGTAAGAGCATAGTTGCCATCAAGATCTCGAGACCAGGAAATAGCTAAATACCCCTCCTGATGCCTTGGTCGGGCTACCACCCCCAAAAGGGTCTGAGTGTAAGAGCATAGTTGCCATCTAGATCTCGAGACCAGGAAATAGCTAAACAACCATCTTGATGCCTCTGTCGGGCTACAACCCCCAAGAAGGGTCTGAGTGTAAGAGCGTAGTTGCCATCCTGTTCTCGAGACCAGGAAATATCTAAACAGCCCTCCTAAGGCCTTGGTCGGGCTACCACCCCCAAGAAGGGTCGAGTGTAAGAGCATAGTCGCCATCCAGATCTCGAGACCAGGAAATAGCTAAACAACCCTCCTGATGCCTTGGTCGGGCTACCACCCCCAAGAAAGGTTTGAGTGTAAGAGCATAGTTGCCATCAACATCTCGAGACCAGGAAATAGCTAAATAGCCCTCCTGATGCCTTGGTCCGGCTCCCACCCCCAAAAGGGTCTGAGTGTAAGAGCATAGTTGCCATCTAGATCTCGAGACCAGGAAATAGCTAAACAACCATCTTGATGCCTCTGTCGGGCTACAACACCCAAGAAGGGTCTGAGTGTAAGAGCGTAGTTGCCATCCTGTTCTCGAGACCAGGAAATAGCTAAACAGCCCTCCTAAGGCCTTGGTCGGGCTACCACCGCCAAGAAGGGTCGAGTGTAAGAGCATAGTCGCCATCCAGATCACGAGACCAGGAAATATCTAAACAACCCTCCTGATGCCTTGGTCTGGCTACCACCCCCAAGAAGGGTCTGAGTGTAAGAGCATAGTTGCCATCCAGATCTCGAGACAAGGAAATAGCTAAACAACCCTCCTGATGCCTTGGTCGGGCTACCACCTCCAAGAAGGGTCTGAGTGTAGGAGCATAGTTGCCATCCTGCTCTTGAGACCAGGAAATAGCTAAATAGCCCACCTGATGCCTTGGTCGGGCTACCACCCCTAAGAAGGTTCTGAGTGTAGGTGCATAGTTGCCATCTAGATCTCGAGACCAGGAAGTAGCTAAAAATCCCTCCTGATTCCTTGGTCGAGCTACCACCCCCAAGAAGGGTCTAAGTGTAAGAGCATAATTGCCATCCTGTTCTCGAGACCAGGAAATAGCTAAACACCCCTCCTAATGCCTTGGTCGGGCTACCACCCCCAAGAAGGGTCGAGTGTAAGAGCATAGTCGCCATCCAGATCTCGAGACAAGGAAATAGCTAAACAACCCTCCTGATGCCTTGGTCGGGCTACCACCCCCAAGAAAGGTCTTAGTGTAAGAGCATAGTTGCCATCAAGATCTCGAGACCAGGAAATAGCTAAATACCCCTCCTGATGCCTTGGTCGGGCTACCACCCCCAAAAGGGTCTGAGTGTAAGAGCATAGTTGCCATCTAGATCTCGAGACCAGGAAATAGCTAAACAACCATCTTGATGCCTCTGTCGGGCTACAACCCCCAAGAAGGGTCTGAGTGTAAGAGCGTAGTTGCCATCCTGTTCTCGAGACCAGGAAATATCTAAACAGCCCTCCTAAGGCCTTGGTCGGGCTACCACCCCCAAGAAGGGTCGAGTGTAAGAGCATAGTCGCCATCCAGATCTCGAGACCAGGAAATATCTAAACATCCCTCCTGATGCCTTTGTCGGGCTACCACCCCCAAGAAGGGTCTGAGTGTAAGAGCATAGTTGCCATCCAGATCTCGAGACAAGGAAATAGCTAAACAACCCTCATGATACCTTGGTCGGGCTACCACCCCCAAGAAGGGTCTGAGTGTAAGAGCATAGTTGCCATCCTGTTCTCGAGACCAGGAAATAGCTAGACAGCCATCCTGATGCCTTGGTCGGGCTACCACCCCTAAGAAGGTTCTGAGTGTAAGAGCATAGTTACCATCCAGATCTCGAGACCAAGAAATAGCTAAACAACCCTCCTGATGCCTTGGTCTGGCTACCACCCCCAAGAAGGGTCTGAGTGTAAGAGCATAGTTGCCATCCAGATCTCTTGACAAGGAAGTAGCTAAAATGCCTTCCTGATGCCTTGGTCGGGCTACCACCCCCAAGAAAGGTCTGAGTGTAAGAGCATAGTTGCCATCAAGATCTCGAGACCAGGAAATATCTAAATAGCCCTCATGATGCCTTGGTCGGGCTACCACCCCCAAAAGGGTCTGAGTGTAAGAGCATAGTTGCCATCTAGATCTCGAGACCAGGAAATAGCTAAACAACCATCCTGATGCCTTGGTCGGGCTACCACCCCCAAAAGGGTCTGAGTGTAAGAGCATAGTTGCCATCTAGATCTCGAGACCAGGAAATAGCTAAACAACTATCGTGATGCCTTGGTTGGGCTACCACCCCCAAGAAGGGTCTGAGTGTAAGAGCATAGTTGCCATCCTGTTCTCGAGACCAGGAAATAGCTAAACAGCCATCCTGATGCCTTGGTCGGGCTACCACCCCTAAGAAGGTTCTGAGTGTAAGAGAATAGTTGCCATCCAGATCTCGAGACCATGAAGTAGCTAAAAAGCCCTCCTGATTCCTTGGTCGGGCTACCACCCCAAGAAGGGTCTAAGTGTAAGAGCATAGTTGCCATCCAGATCTCGAGTCCAGGAAATAGCTAAACAACCATCGTGATGCCTTGGTCGGGCTACCACCCCCAAAAGGGTCTGAGTGTAAGAGCATAGTTGCCATCTAGATCTCGAGACCAGGAAATAGCTAAACAACCATCGTGATGCCTTGGTCGGGCTACCACCCCCAAGAAGGGTCTGAGTGTAAGAGCATAGTTGCCATCCTGTTCTCGAGACCAGGAAACAGCTAAACAGCCATCCTGATGCCTTGGTCGGGCTACCACCCCTAAGAAGGTTCTGAGTGTAAGAGAATAGTTGCCATCCAGATCTCGAGACCAGGAAGTAGCTAAAAAGCCCTCCTGATTCCTTGGTCGGGCTACCACCCCAAGAAGGGTCTAAGTGTAAGAGCATAGTTGCCATCCAGATCTCGAGTCCAGGAAATAGCTAAACAACCATCGTGATGCCTTGGTCGGGCTACCACCCCCAAGAAAGGTCTGAGTGTAAGAGCATAGTTGCCATCAAGATCTCGAGACCAGGAAATATCTAAATAGCCCTCATGATGCCTTGGTCGGGCTACCACCCCCAAAAGGGTCTGAGTGTAAGAGCATAGTTGCCATCAACATCTCGAGACCAGGAAATAGCTAAATAGCCCTCCTGATGCCTTGGTCCGGCTCCCACCCCCAAAAGGGTCTGAGTGTAAGAGCATAGTTGCCATCTAGATCTCGAGACCAGGAAATAGCTAAACAACCATCTTGATGCCTCTGTCAGGCTACAACACCCAAGAAGGGTCTGAGTGTAAGAGCGTAGTTGCCATCCTGTTCTCGAGACCAGGAAATAGCTAAACAGCCCTCCTAAGGCCTTGGTCGGGCTACCACCGCCAAGAAGGGTCGAGTGTAAGAGCATAGTTGCCATCCAGATCTCGAGACAAGGAAATAGCTAAACAACCCTCCTGATGCCTTGGTCGGGCTACCACCCCCAAGAAAGGTCTTAGTGTAAGAGCATAGTTGCCATCAAGATCTCGAGACCAGGAAATAGCTAAATAGCCCTCCTGACGCCTTGGTACGGCTACCACCTCCAAAAGGGTCTGAGTGTAAGAGCATAGTTGCCTTCTAGATCTCGAGACCAGGAAATAGCTAAACAACCATCCTGATGCCTTGGTCGGGCTACAACCCCCAAGAAGGGTCTGAGTGTAAGAGCGTAGTTGCCATCCTGTTCTCGAGACCAGGAAATAGCTAAACAGCCCTCCTAAGGCCTTGGTCGGGCTACCACTTCCAAGAAGGGTCGAGTGTAAGAGCATAGTTGCCATCAAGATCTCGAGACCAGGAAATATCTAAACAACCCTCCTGATGCCTTGGTCGGGCTACCACCCCCAAGAAGGGTCTGAGTGTAAGAGCATAGTTGCCATCCAGATCTCGAGACAAGGAAATAGCTAAACAACCCTTATGATACCTTGGTCGGGCTACCACCCCCAAGAAGGGTCTGAGTGTAAGAGCATAGTTGCCATCCTGTTCTCGAGACCAGGAAATAGCTAGACAGCCATCCTGATGCCTTGGTCGGGCTACCACCCCTAAGAAGGTTCTGAGTGTAAGAGCATAGTTACCATCCAGATCTCAAGACAAGGAAATAGCTAAACAACCCTCCTGATGCCTTGGTCGGGCTACCACCCCCAAGAAAGGTCTTAGTGTAAGAGCATAGTTGCCATCAAGATCTCGAGACCAGGAAATAGCTAAATACCCCTCCTGATGCCTTGGTCGGGCTACCACCCCCAAAAGGGTCTGAGTGTAAGAGCATAGTTGCCATCTAGATCTCGAGACCAGGAAATAGCTAAACAACCATCTTGATGCCTCTGTCGGGCTACAACCCCCAAGAAGGGTCTGAGTGTAAGAGCGTAGTTGCCATCCTGTTCTCGAGACCAGGAAATATCTAAACAGCCCTCCTAAGGCCTTGGTCGGGCTACCACCCCCAAGAAGGGTCGAGTGTAAGAGCATAGTCGCCATCCAGATCTCGAGACCAGGAAATAGCTAAACAACCCTCCTGATGCCTTGGTCGGGCTACCACCCCCAAGAAAGGTTTGAGTGTAAGAGCATAGTTGCCATCAACATCTCGAGACCAGGAAATAGCTAAATAGCCCTCCTGATGCCTTGGTCCGGCTCCCACCCCCAAAAGGGTCTGAGTGTAAGAGCATAGTTGCCATCTAGATCTCGAGACCAGGAAATAGCTAAACAACCATCTTGATGCCTCTGTCGGGCTACAACACCCAAGAAGGGTCTGAGTGTAAGAGCGTAGTTGCCATCCTGTTCTCGAGACCAGGAAATAGCTAAACAGCCCTCCTAAGGCCTTGGTCGGGCTACCACCGCCAAGAAGGGTCGAGTGTAAGAGCATAGTCGCCATCCAGATCACGAGACCAGGAAATATCTAAACAACCCTCCTGATGCCTTGGTCTGGCTACCACCCCCAAGAAGGGTCTGAGTGTAAGAGCATAGTTGCCATCCAGATCTCGAGACAAGGAAATAGCTAAACAACCCTCCTGATGCCTTGGTCGGGCTACCACCTCCAAGAAGGGTCTGAGTGTAGGAGCATAGTTGCCATCCTGCTCTTGAGACCAGGAAATAGCTAAATAGCCCACCTGATGCCTTGGTCGGGCTACCACCCCTAAGAAGGTTCTGAGTGTAGGTGCATAGTTGCCATCTAGATCTCGAGACCAGGAAGTAGCTAAAAATCCCTCCTGATTCCTTGGTCGGGCTACCACCCCCAAGAAGGGTCTAAGTGTAAGAGCATAATTGCCATCCTGTTCTCGAGACCAGGAAATAGCTAAACACCCCTCCTAATGCCTTGGTCGGGCTACCACCCCCAAGAAGGGTCGAGTGTAAGAGCATAGTCGCCATCCAGATCTCGAGACAAGGAAATAGCTAAACAACCCTCCTGATGCCTTGGTCGGGCTACCACCCCCAAGAAAGGTCTTAGTGTAAGAGCATAGTTGCCATCAAGATCTCGAGACCAGGAAATAGCTAAATACCCCTCCTGATGCCTTGGTCGGGCTACCACCCCCAAAAGGGTCTGAGTGTAAGAGCATAGTTGCCATCTAGATCTCGAGACCAGGAAATAGCTAAACAACCATCTTGATGCCTCTGTCGGGCTACAACCCCCAAGAAGGGTCTGAGTGTAAGAGCGTAGTTGCCATCCTGTTCTCGAGACCAGGAAATATCTAAACAGCCCTCCTAAGGCCTTGGTCGGGCTACCACCCCCAAGAAGGGTCGAGTGTAAGAGCATAGTCGCCATCCAGATCTCGAGACCAGGAAATATCTAAACATCCCTCCTGATGCCTTTGTCGGGCTACCACCCCCAAGAAGGGTCTGAGTGTAAGAGCATAGTTGCCATCCAGATCTCGAGACAAGGAAATAGCTAAACAACCCTCATGATACCTTGGTCGGGCTACCACCCCCAAGAAGGGTCTGAGTGTAAGAGCATAGTTGCCATCCTGTTCTCGAGACCAGGAAATAGCTAGACAGCCATCCTGATGCCTTGGTCGGGCTACCACCCCTAAGAAGGTTCTGAGTGTAAGAGCATAGTTACCATCCAGATCTCGAGACCAAGAAATAGCTAAACAACCCTCCTGATGCCTTGGTCTGGCTACCACCCCCAAGAAGGGTCTGAGTGTAAGAGCATAGTTGCCATCCAGATCTCTTGACAAGGAAGTAGCTAAAATGCCTTCCTGATGCCTTGGTCGGGCTACCACCCCCAAGAAAGGTCTGAGTGTAAGAGCATAGTTGCCATCAAGATCTCGAGACCAGGAAATATCTAAATAGCCCTCATGATGCCTTGGTCGGGCTACCACCCCCAAAAGGGTCTGAGTGTAAGAGCATAGTTGCCATCTAGATCTCGAGACCAGGAAATAGCTAAACAACCATCCTGATGCCTTGGTCGGGCTACCACCCCCAAAAGGGTCTGAGTGTAAGAGCATAGTTGCCATCTAGATCTCGAGACCAGGAAATAGCTAAACAACTATCGTGATGCCTTGGTCGGGCTACCACCCCCAAGAAGGGTCTGAGTGTAAGAGCATAGTTGCCATCCTGTTCTCGAGACCAGGAAACAGCTAAACAGCCATCCTGATGCCTTGGTCGGGCTACCACCCCTAAGAAGGTTCTGAGTGTAAGAGAATAGTTGCCATCCAGATCTCGAGACCAAGAAGTAGCTAAAAAGCCCTCCTGATTCCTTGGTCGGGCTACCACCCCAAGAAGGGTCTAAGTGTAAGAGCATAGTTGCCATCCAGATCTCGAGTCCAGGAAATAGCTAAACAACCATCGTGATGCCTTGGTCGGGCTACCACCCCCAAGAAGGGTCTGAGTGTAAGAGCATAGTTGCCATCCTGTTCTCGAGACTAGGAAACAGCTAAACAGCCATCCTGATGCCTTGGTCGGGCTACCACCCCTAAGAAGGTTCTGAGTGTAAGAGAATAGTTGCCATCCAGATCTTGAGACCAGGAAGTAGCTAAAAAGCCCTCCTGATTCCTTGGTCGGGCTACCACCCCCAAGAAGGGACTAAGTGTAAGAGCATAGTTGCCATCCAGATCTCGAGACAAGGAAATAGCTAAACAACCCTCCTGATGCCTTGGTCGGGCTACCACCCCCAAGAAAGGTTTGAGTGTAAGAGCATAGTTGCCATCAACATCTCGAGACCAGGAAATAGCTAAATAGCCCTCCTGATGCCTTGGTCCGGCTCCCACCCCCAAAAGGGTCTGAGTGTAAGAGCATAGCTGCCATCTAGATCTCGAGACCAGGAAATAGCTAAACAACCATCTTGATGCCTCTGTCGGGCTACAACACCCAAGAAGGGTCTGAGTGTAAGAGCGTAGTTGCCATCCTGTTCTCGAGACCAGGAAATAGCTAAACAGCCCTCCTAAGGCCTTGGTCGGGCTACCACCCCCAAGAAGGGTCGAGTGTAAGAGCATAGTCGCCATCCAGATCTCGAGACCAGGAAATATCTAAACATCCCTCCTGATGCCTTTGTCGGGCTACCACCCCCAAGAAGGGTCTGAGTGTAAGAGCATAGTTGCCATCCAGATCTCGAGACAAGGAAATAGCTAAACAACCCTCATGATACCTTGGTCGGGCTACCACCCCCAAGAAGGGTCTGAGTGTAAGAGCATAGTTGCCATCCTGTTCTCGAGACCAGGAAATAGCTAGACAGCCATCCTGATGCCTTGGTCGGGCTACCACCCCTAAGAAGGTTCTGAGTGTAAGAGCATAGTTACCATCCAGATCTCGAGACCAAGAAATATCTAAACAACCCTCCTGATGCCTTGGTCTGGCTACCACCCCCAAGAAGGGTCTGAGTGTAAGAGCATAGTTGCCATCCAGATCTCTTGACAAGGAAGTAGCTAAAATGCCTTCCTGATGCCTTGGTCGGGCTACCACCCCCAAGAAAGGTCTGAGTGTAAGAGCATAGTTGCCATCAAGATCTCGAGACCAGGAAATATCTAAATAGCCCTCATGATGCCTTGGTCGGGCTACCACCCCCAAAAGGGTCTGAGTGTAAGAGCATAGTTGCCATCTAGATCTCGAGACCAGGAAATAGCTAAACAACCATCCTGATGCCTTGGTCGGGCTACCACCCCCAAAAGGGTCTGAGTGTAAGAGCATAGTTGCCATCTAGATCTCGAGACCAGGAAATAGCTAAACAACTATCGTGATGCCTTGGTCGGGCTACCACCCCCAAGAAGGGTCTGAGTGTAAGAGCATAGTTGCCATCCTGTTCTCGAGACCAGGAAACAGCTAAACAGCCATCCTGATGCCTTGGTCGGGCTACCACCCCTAAGAAGGTTCTGAGTGTAAGAGAATAGTTGCCATCCAGATCTCGAGACCATGAAGTAGCTAAAAAGCCCTCCTGATTCCTTGGTCGGGCTACCACCCCAAGAAGGGTCTAAGTGTAAGAGCATAGTTGCCATCCAGATCTCGAGTCCAGGAAATAGCTAAACAACCATCGTGATGCCTTGGTCGGGCTACCACCCCCAAGAAGGGTCTGAGTGTAAGAGCATAGTTGCCATCCTGTTCTCGAGACTAGGAAACAGCTAAAAATCCCTCCTGATTCCTTGGTCGGGCTACCACCCCCAAGAAGGGTCTAAGTGTAAGAGCATAGTTGCCATCCTGTTCTCGAGACCAGGAAATAGCTAAACACCCCTCCTAATGCCTTGGTCGGGCTACCACCCCCAAGAAGGGTCGAGTGTAAGAGCATAGTCGCCATCCAGATCTCGAGACAAGGAAATAGCTAAACAACCCTCCTGATGCCTTGGTCGGGCTACCACCCCCAAGAAAGGTCTTAGTGTAAGAGCATAGTTGCCATCAAGATCTCGAGACCAGGAAATAGCTAAATACCCCTCCTGATGCCTTGGTCGGGCTACCACCCCCAAAAGGGTCTGAGTGTAAGAGCATAGTTGCCATCTAGATCTCGAGACCAGGAAATAGCTAAACAACCATCTTGATGCCTCTGTCGGGCTACAACCCCCAAGAAGGGTCTGAGTGTAAGAGCGTAGTTGCCATCCTGTTCTCGAGACCAGGAAATATCTAAACAGCCCTCCTAAGGCCTTGGTCGGGCTACCACCCCCAAGAAGGGTCGAGTGTAAGAGCATAGTCGCCATCCAGATCTCGAGACCAGGAAATATCTAAACATCCCTCCTGATGCCTTTGTCGGGCTACCACCCCCAAGAAGGGTCTGAGTGTAAGAGCATAGTTGCCATCCAGATCTCGAGACAAGGAAATAGCTAAACAACCCTCATGATACCTTGGTCGGGCTACCACCCCCAAGAAGGGTCTGAGTGTAAGAGCATAGTTGCCATCCTGTTCTCGAGACCAGGAAATAGCTAGACAGCCATCCTGATGCCTTGGTCGGGCTACCACCCCTAAGAAGGTTCTGAGTGTAAGAGAATAGTTGCCATCCAGATCTCGAGACCATGAAGTAGCTAAAAAGCCCTCCTGATTCCTTGGTCGGGCTACCACCCCCAAGAAGGGTCTGAGTGTAAGAGCATAGTTGCCATCCTGTTCTCGAGACCAGGAAATAGCTAGACAGCCATCCTGATGCCTTGGTCGGGCTACCACCCCTAAGAAGGTTCTGAGTGTAAGAGCATAGTTACCATCCAGATCTCGAGACCAAGAAATATCTAAACATCCCTCCTGATGCCTTGGTCGGGCTACCACCCCCAAGAAGGGTCTGAGTGTAAGAGCATAGTTGCCATCCTGTTCTCGAGACTAGGAAACAGCTAAACAGCCATCCTGATGCCTTGGTCAGGCTACCACCCCTAAGAAGGTTCTGAGTGTAAGAGAATAGTTGCCATCAAGATCTTGAGACCAGGAAGTAGCTAAAAAGCCCTCCTGATTCCTTGGTCGGGCTACCACCCCCAAGAAGGGACTAAGTGTAAGAGCATAGTTGCCATCCAGATCTCGAGACAAGGAAATAGCTAAACAACCCTCCTGATGCCTTGGTCGGGCTACCACCCCCAAGAAAGGTTTGAGTGTAAGAGCATAGTTGCCATCAACATCTCGAGACCAGGAAATAGCTAAATAGCCCTCCTGATGCCTTGGTCCGGCTCCCACCCCCAAAAGGGTCTGAGTGTAAGAGCATAGTTGCCATCTAGATCTCGAGACCAGGAAATAGCTAAACAACCATCTTGATGCCTCTGTCGGGCTACAACACCCAAGAAGGGTCTGAGTGTAAGAGCGTAGTTGCCATCCTGTTCTCGAGACCAGGAAATAGCTAAACAGCCCTCCTAAGGCCTTGGTCGGGCTACCACCGCCAAGAAGGGTCGAGTGTAAGAGCATAGTCGCCATCCAGATCACGAGACCAGGAAATATCTAAACAACCCTCCTGATGCCTTGGTCTGGCTACCACCCCCAAGAAGGGTCTGAGTGTAAGAGCATAGTTGCCATCCAGATCTCGAGACAAGGAAATAGCTAAACAACCCTCCTGATGCCTTGGTCGGGCTACCACCTCCAAGAAGGGTCTGAGTGTAGGAGCATAGTTGCCATCCTGCTCTTGAGACCAGGAAATAGCTAAATAGCCCACTTGATGCCTTGGTCGGGCTACCACCCCTAAGAAGGTTCTTCGTGTAGGGGCATAGTTGCCATCTAGATCTCGAGACCAGGAAGTAGCTAAAAATCCCTCCTGATTCCTTGGTCGGGCTACCACCCCCAAGAAGGGTCTAAGTGTAAGAGCATAGTTGCCATCCTGTTCTCGAGACCAGGAAATAGCTAAACACCCCTCCTAATGCCTTGGTCGGGCTACCACCCCCAAGAAGGGTCGAGTGTAAGAGCATAGTCGCCATCCAGATCTCTTGACAAGGAAATAGCTAAACAACCCTCCTGATGCCTTGGTCGGGCTACCACCCCCAAGAAAGGTCTGAGTGTAAGAGCATAGTTGCCATCAAGATCTAGAGACCAGGAAATAGCTAAATAGCCCTCCTGACGCCTTGGTCCGTTTACCACCTCCAAAAGGGTCTGAGTGTAAGAGCATAGTTGCCATCTAGATCTCGAGACCAGGAAATAGCTAAACAACCATCCTGATGCCTTGGTCGGGCTACAACCCCCAAGAAGGGTCTGAGTGTAAGAGCGTAGTTGCCATCCTGTTCTCGAGACCAGGAAATAGCTAAACACCCCTCCTAATGCCTTGGTCGGGCTACCACCCCCAAGAAGGGTCGAGTGTAAGAGCATAGTCGCCATCCAGATCTCGAGACCAGGAAATATCTAAACAACCCTCCTGATGCCTTGGTCGGGCTACCACCCCCAAGAAGGGTCTGAGTGTAAGAGCATAGTTGCCATCCAGATCTCGAGACCAGGAAATAGCTAAACAACCCTCCTGATGCCTTGGTCGGGCTACCACCCCCAAGAAGGGTCTGAGTGTAAGAGCATAGTTGCCATCCAGATCTCGAGACAAGGAAATAGCTAAACAACCCTCCTGATGCCTTGGTCGGGCTACCACCCCCAAGAAAGGTCTGAGTGTAAGAGCATAGTTGCCATCAAGATCTAGAGACCAGGAAATAGCTAAATAGCCCTCCTGACGCCTTGGTCCGGTTACCACCTCCAAAAGGGTCTGAGTGTAAGAGCATAGGTACCATCTAGATCTCGAGACCAGGAAATAGCTAAACAACCATCCTGATGCCTTGGTCGGGCTACAACCTCCAAGAAGGGTCTGAGTGTAAGAGCGTAGTTGCCATCCTGTTCTCGAGACCAGGAAATAGCTAAACACCCCTCTTAATGCCTTGGTCGGGCTACCACCCCCAAGAAGGGTCGAGTGTAAGAGCATAGTCGCCATCCAGATCTCGAGACCAGGAAATATCTAAACAGCCCTCCTGATGCCTTGGTCGGGCTACCACCCCCAAGAAGGGTCTGAGTGTAAGAGCATAGTTGCCATCCAGATCTCGAGACCAGGAAATATCTAAACAACCCTCCTGATGCCTTGGTCGGGCTACCACCCCCAAGAAGGGTCTAAGTGTAAGAGCATAGTTGCCATCCAGATCTCGAGACCAGGAAATATCTAAACAACCCTCCTGATGCCTTGGTCGGGCTACCACCCCCAAGAAGGGTCTGAGTGTAAGAGCATAGTTGCCTTCCTGATCTCGAGACAAGGAAATAGCTAAACAACCCTCATGATACCTTGGTCGGGCTACCACCCCCAAGAAGGGTCTGAGTGTAAGAGCATAGTTGCCATCCTGTTCTCGAGACCAGGAAATAGCTAGACAGCCATCCTGATGCCTTGGTCGGGCTACCACCCCTAAGAAGGTTCTGAGTGTAAGAGCATAGTTACCATCCAGATCTCGAGACCAAGAAAAAGCTAAACAACCCTCCTGATGCCTTGGTCTGGCTACCACCCCCAAGTAGGGTCTGAGTGTAAGAGCATAGTTGCCATCCAGATCACTTGACAAGGAAGTAGCTAAAATGCCTTCCTGATGCCTTGGTCGGGCTACCACCCCCAAGAAAGGTGTGAGTGTAAGAGCATAGTTGCCATCAAGATCTCGAGACCAGGAAATATCTAAATAGCCATCATGATGCCTTGGTCGGGCTACCACCCCCAAAAGGGTCTGAGTGTAAGAGCATAGTTGCCATCTAGATCTCAAGACCAGGAAATAGCTAAACAACCATCCTGATGCCTTGGTCGGGCTACCACCCCCAAAAGGGTCTGAGTGTAAGAGCATAGTTGCCATCTAGATCTCGAGACCAGGAAATAGCTAAACAACCATCTTGATGCCTTGGTCGGGCTACCACCCCCAAGAAGGGTCTGAGTGTAAGAGCATAGTTGCCATCCAGTTCTCGAGACCAGGAAACAGCTAAACAGCCATCCTGATGCCTTGGTCGGGCTACCACCCCTAAGAAGGTTCTGAGTGTAAGATAATAGTTGCCATCCAGATCTCGAGACCAGGAAGTAGCTAAAAAGCCCTCCTGATTCCTTGGTCGGGCTACCACCCCCAAGAAGGGTCTAAGTGTAAGAGCATAGTTGCCATCCAGATCTCGAGTCCAGGAAATAGCTAAACGACCATCGTGATGCCTTGGTCGGGCTACCACCCCCAAGAAGGGTCTGAGTGTAAGAGCCTAGTTGCCATCCTGTTCTCGAGACTAGGAAACAGCTAAACAGCCATCCTGATGCCTTGGTCGGGCAACCACCCCTAAGAAGGTTTTAAGTGTAAGAGAATAGTTACCATCCAGATCTCGAGACCAGGAAGTAGCTAAAAAGCCCTCCTGATTCCTTGGTCGGGCTACCACCCCCAAGAAGGGTCTAAGTGTAAGAGCATAGTTGCCATCCAGATCTCGAGACAAGGAAATAGCTAAACAACCCTCCTGATGCCTTGGTCGGGCTACCACCCCCAAGAAGGGTCTGAGTGTAAGAGCATAGTTGCCATCCAGATCTCGAGACAAGGAAATAGCTAAACAACCCTCCTGATGCCTTGGTCGGGCTACCACCCCCAAGAAGGGTCTAAGTGTAAGAGCGTAGTTGCCATCCTGTTCTCGAGACCAGGAAATAGCTAAACAGCCCTCCTAAGGCCTTGGTCGGGCTACCACCCCCAAGAAGGGTCGAGTGTAAGAGCATAGTCGCCATCCAGATCTCGAGACCAGGAAATATCTAAACAACCCTCCTGATGCCTTGGTCGGGCTACCACCCCCAAGAAGGGTCTGAGTGTAAGAGCATAGTTGCCATCCAGATCTCGAGACAAGGAAATAGCTAAACAACCCTCCTGATGCCTTGGTCGGGCTACCACCCCCAAGAAAGGTCTGAGTGTAAGAGCATAGTTGCCATCAAGATCTAGAGACCAGGAAATAGCTAAATAGCCCTCCTGACGCCTTGGTCCGGTTACCACCTCCAAAAGGGTCTAAGTTGTAAGAGCATAGTTGCCATTAGATCTCGAGACCAGGAAATAGCTAAACAACCATCCTGATGCCTTGGTCGGGCTACAACACCCAAGAAGTGGTCTGAGTGTAAGAGCGTAGTTGCATCCTGTTCTCGAGACCAGGAAATAGCTAAACACCCCTCCTAATGCCTTGGTCAGGGCTACCACCCCCAAGAAGGGTCGAGTGTAAGAGCATAGTCGCCATCCAGATCTCGAGGACCAGGAAATATCTAAACAACCCTCCTGATGCTTGGTCGGGCTACCACCCCCAAGAGGGTCTGAGTGTAAGAGCATAGTTGCCATCCAGATCTCGAGACCAGGAAATATTTAAACAACCCTCCTGATGCCTTGGTCTGGCTACCACCCCCAAGAAGGGTCTGAGTGTAAGAGCATAGTTGCCATCCAGATCTCGAGACAAGGAAATAGCTAAACAACCCTCCTGATGCCTTGGTCGGGCTAACACCCCTAAGAAAGGTCTGAGTGTAAGAGCATAGTTGCCATCAAGATCTAGAGACCAGGAAATAGCTAAATAGCCCTCCTGACGCCTTGGTCCGGTTACCACCTCCAAAAGGGTCAGAGTGTAAGAGCATAGTTGCCATCTAGATCTCGAGACCAGGAAATAGCTAAACAACCATCCTGATGCCTTGGTCGGGCTACAACCCCCAAGAAGGGTCTGAGTGTAAGAGCGTAGTTGCCATCCTGTTCTCGAGACCAGGAAATAGCTAAACACCACTCCTAATGCCTTGGTCGGGCTACCACCCCCAAGAAGGGTCGAGTGTAAGAGCATAGTCGCCATCCAGATCTCGAGACCAGGAAATATCTAAACAGCCCTCCTGATGCCTTGGTCGGGCTACCACCCTCAAGAAGGGTTTGAGTGTAAGAGCATAGTTGCCATCCAGATCTCGAGACAAGGAAATAGCTAAACAACCCTCATGATACCTTGGTCGGGCTACCACCCCCAAGAAGGGTCTAAGTGTAAGAGCATAGTTGCCATCCAGATCTCGAGACCAGGAAATATCTAAACAACCCTCCTGATGCCTTGGTCGGGCTACCAACCCCAAGAAGGGTCTGAGTGTAAGAGAATAGTTGCCTTCCTGATCTCGAGACAAGGAAATAGCTAAACAACCCTCCTGATGCCTTGGTCGGGCTAACACCCCTAAGAAAGGTCTGAGTGTAAGAGCATAGTTGCCATCAAGATCTAGAGACCAGGAAATAGCTAAATACCCTCCTGACGCCTTGGTCCGGTTACCACCTCCAAAAGGGTCAGAGTGTAAGAGCATAGTTGCCATCTAGATCTCGAGACCAGGAATAGCTAAACAACCATCCTGATGCCTTGGTCGGGCTACAACCCCCAAGAAGGGTCTGAGTGTAAGAGCGTAGTTGCCATCCTGTTCTCGAGACAGGAAATAGCTAAACACCATCCTAATGCCTTGGTCG
>JANJYJ010000011.1:0-133656 GCA_033220585.1 Dipteronia sinensis
TCCTTATTCAGGGAGGTTTTCCACGTAAATTCTTGGTGTTCTTGTGTTTGTGATTGAGCTTGTGGTTGTGTTGTTTGCTGCTCTATTTAATTGCTTCCTATTAGGTTCACACAAGAGAGGAATATACTGTTTGTTATTGATAGTGGTGCGTTTTATCCCATCACTTTCGTCATAAGGTGGGAAAGCAATACTTCTACGATAGCTTCGCTTCCTCATCAAAATTATAATTACCCCGCGAGTCGCTACGTGTAGTCTCTTCCCACCGCCCCCCCCCCCCCCCCCCCCCCTCCAAAATAGATATCTCTTTCATCTGTTGTCCGTTTGAGCTGAAATTTGGAAAGAACCTTCTTCACTCGTGGTTCTACGATCACGACGGTTGGATCGTTGATCGGAAATTTCTACAGAGAGATACACACCCACAACAGAGGATTCGAGTTTGTGAAATCCTATCTCTATTGTTTTACTTGCTAATATTGCATGTGTTGCCAAGATTAGTTAATCTTGAGATTTGCTGTGTTATATGCCTCTAGTTTAACTAGAGAGAACTGTGTATTCCCATTATATTTTAATAGTGGAGATTTCAGAGGATCCGTGGTTTTTACTCCTCAATTCAGGGAGGTTTTCCACTTAAATTCTTGGTGTTCTTGTGTTTGTGATTGAGCTTGTGGTTGTGTTGTTTGCTGCTCTATTTAATTGCTTCCTATTAGGTTCACACAAGAGAGGAATATACTGTTTGTTATTGATAGTGGTGCGTTTTATCCCATCACTTTCGTCATAAGGTGGGAAAGCAATACTTCTACGATAGCTTCGCTTCCTCATCAAAATTATAATTACCCCGCGAGTCGCTACGTGTAGTCTCTTCCCACCGCCCCCCCCCCCCCCCCCCCCTCCAAAATAGATATCTCTTTCATCTGTTGTCCGTTTGAGCTGAAATTTGGAAAGAACCTTCTTCACTCGTGGTTCTACGATCACGACGGTTGGATCGTTGATCGGAAATTTCTAGCAGAGAGATACACACCCACAACAGAGGATTCGAGTTTGTGAAATCCTATCTCTATTGTTTTACTTGCTAATATTGCATGTGTTGCCAAGATTAGTTAATCTTGAGATTTGCTGTGTTATATGCCTCTAGTTTAACTAGAGAGAACTGTGTATTCCCATTATATTTTAATAGTGGAGATTTCAGAGGATCCGTGGTTTTTACTCCTCAATTCAGGGAGGTTTTCCACTTAAATTCTTGGTGTTCTTGTGTTTGTGATTGAGCTTGTGGTTGTGTTGTTTGCTGCTCTATTTAATTGCTTCCTATTAGGTTCACACAAGAGAGGAATATACTGTTTGTTATTGATAGTGGTGCGTTTTATCCCATCACTTTCGTCATAAGGTGGGAAAGCAATACTTCTACGATAGCTTCGCTTCCTCATCAAAATTATAATTACCCCGCGAGTCGCTACGTGTAGTCTCTTCCCACCGCCCCCCCCCCCCCCCCCCTCCAAAATAGATATCTCTTTCATCTGTTGTCCGTTTGAGCTGAAATTTGGAAAGAACCTTCTTCACTCGTGGTTCTACGATCACGACGGTTGGATCGTTGATCGGAAATTTCTACAGAGAGATACACACCCACAACAGAGGATTCGAGTTTGTGAAATCCTATCTCTATTGTTTTACTTGCTAATATTGCATGTGTTGCCAAGATTAGTTAATCTTGAGATTTGCTGTGTTATATGCCTCTAGTTTAACTAGAGAGAACTGTGTATTCCCATTATATTTTAATAGTGGAGATTTCAGAGGATCCGTGGTTTTTACTCCTCAATTCAGGGAGGTTTTCCACGTAAATTCTTGGTGTTCTTGTGTTTGTGATTGAGCTTGTGGTTGTGTTGTTTACTGCTCTATTTAATTGCTTCCTATTAGGTTCACACAAGAGAGGGATATACTGTTTGTTATTGATAGTGGTGCGTTTTATCCCATCACTTTCGTCATAAGGTGGGAAAGCAATACTTCTACGATAGCTTCGCTTCCTCATCAAAATTATAATTACCCCGCGAGTCGCTACGTGTAGTCTCTTCCCCCCCCCCCCCCCCCCCCCCCCTCCAAAATAGATATCTCTTTCATCTGTTGTCCGTTTGAGCTGAAATTTGGAAAGAACCTTCTTCACTCGTGGTTCTACGATCACGACGGTTGGATCATTGATCGGAAATTTCTGCAGAGAGATACACACCCACAACAGAGGATTCGAGTTTGTGAAATCCTATCTCTCTTGTTTTACTTGCTAATATTGCATGTGTTGCCAAGATTAGTTAATCTTGAGATTTGCTGTGTTATATGCCTCTAGTTTAACTAGAGAGAACTGTGTATTCCCATTATATTTTAATAGTGGAGATTTCAGAGGATCCGTGGTTTTTACTCCTCAATTCAGGGAGGTTTTCCACGTAAATTCTTGGTGTTCTTGTGTTTGTGATTGAGCTTGTGGTTGTGTTGTTTGCTGCTCTATTTAATTGCTTCCTATTAGGTTCACACAAGAGAGGGATATACTGTTTGTTATTGATAGTGGTGCGTTTTATCCCATCACTTTCGTCATAAGGTGGGAAAGCAATACTTCTACGATAGCTTCGCTTCCTCATCAAAATTATAATTACCCCGCGAGTCGCTACGTGTAGTCTCTTCCCACCGCCCCCCCCCCCCCCCCCCCCCCCCCCCCAAAAAAAATAACTAAGCACCAAAATCATTAATAAAAGTCAATAAGTGTAGGCCCCCCGCCTCCCTACAAAATAACTAAGCATCAAAATTATTAATAAAACCCCTAAAAATCAAAATTGTAATATGTAATAACCCTGCTTTAGTGCAAGTGGGAGATTGTTGGGGTTTTTGTCCTAAAGCATGTAATATGTAATTGTAATTTGAACATAAATAAAAGAAGTAGTATATTCATTCATTTTGTGTCATACTTTATATAACATGTGCACTTAACATCCAAAATTGCCGGATGTAATTTCGAACTGAGTATATGAGTGTCATATATAGATGGATTCAGTTTGAAACGAGCAATTTAAAGAGTCCGTAGATAGCAAATAAAGCTGGGTACTTTATTTGTGATTAATCTACAGCTGCGGTCCATTTCGTAGTGTACGGTGATCTTATCCTGGATCATTCATATGTAGATATGAGAATGGAGGCACCTTGTATGATGTGATCATATAGGACTGGGCCATGATCTATATGAATCTCTCACTAAGATCCGTTTAACGATGAGATTCATATATATCAACTTATGATGGCTATATGTGGGTGATCTTAATCCTGAGTGTCTTATCGACTCCTTCAGGTTAGATCGTGGTCTTTGATATACCATGGGTGAGGTCGGAGTTACATTCCCGATCAATATACTCAGTATGTTGGGATCGCGGTTTGGCTTGTGGCTGGGAAGGTTTGTACACAATAGTGGAATCCACTCCTTCTTGTGAGAAGTAGATGGTAGTTCCCTTAAGGGTTGATTCGGGGCTTGAACAATATGAGCGCTCTCCTAATTCCGTAAGGAATGTAGGATTTATTGTTCATTAGAGAATCAATGGTACTTAATGGAAAGATATGATTAGAAGGGTATAACGGACATTATGACCCAGCTCTAATTATGAACTACTTGTGGAGGATTATACCATATGTAATAGCTATATCGATGGACACCGAGAGTTATTGGTTTGTGTAAAAACGTCTACAGTTGAGAGAGTGCAGCTTCGGGTTTTTAGTGGAATAACACCGAAGTTAATAATCATGAAATATTAATTAAAGAGTTTAATTAATAATTTCTAAGGATTATTGGAGCTCAAAATACTGTGGGTCCATTAGGTCCCCTTGCTAGCCCGATCGATTTAGGTAACAAGGGTCACGGTTAATTAATTGGATTGTCCAATTAATTGTGTTACGAAAGTGACACGTATTTATTTGGGAGTTAATTGAATAATGAGATTATTTAATTAATGAATAATGGTGATTAAATAAATTAAATAATAAGATTATTTAATTATGTAGTTAATCACTAAATGGAGGGTATTAGTTGATATTTGAATTTGAATAAAATAAGATAATATGATTATTTTATTTTATTAAATTAAATATTTGAATTTGAATTTAAAATGTTTGAATTCAAAAATAAATATTTAATTAATTTTTTTAAAAAAGATATGAGATATCTTTGTTTTTTAAAAATCAAATAAGATTTTGGTTTGATTTTATTTGATATATATGAGGAAAATCACGTGGTTCAAATCAGGAGCAGTTCGTATCAAAGTGAAGGAGCCTCCTACGTAGGTATGAAAAATAAATTCCTTCACTTTATTATTGTATTTGATTATTAGTGTACAAATGGGTTAGTTTAATGATTGCATTAAAAAAATTTTAAAACATTCCGCTGCGCAATCTGTAACCCTAGGTTACAACAATTGGTATCATAGCCAATTTTTGTACAGTATAATCGAATTCGATTACTCCTGATATATATGAATGTGTAGGCACATATTTTTTTGATGAGTGTATGATGTTTTTTTTTATAATTAAATTGTTTAATTTAAAAAACATGGTTGATCGTAATTTTTTATGGTGTTGTGGATTTAGAGTGTTTCTGGGTTGTATAATTTTTTTTTTGATTTTATTTTACTGTTGTATTATTAAAAAGAAAATTATGTGTAATCGCACCTGGTACCAGTGAGCATGCATCTTGCGCATGCCACCAGCACCCTACTACCTGGTCGCTCAACGAAGACTGCGCGCGCGCGTTGACCAGTGGTGCCTTCCAGCGCTGCCTACCTTCCCACGTAGCGCCTACCAGCGCGCAAAGCAGGCCACCAGCGCCCACCAGCGCACTTCCTCCGGCCCGCACAGCACATCGCGCGCAATCCTTCCAGCGCGCACCTACCACCTGCGAGCATGCAGATCAGCGCCTGTTGACCAATGATGCGTACCAGCGATGCTACCTATGCACATGACCTGAAGAGATTGGAAGTCTTGGAAATTACAAGAAGACCAAGGGATGCCTTGGGAATATTTTTTGTAATTAGATTCCAATTTTTAGGTTAAATAATCCACAATACTCGGTCAACTCATGTATGTTTTAATTATTTGATGATTAAGTATTGTCATGCATATACATGTCATTTAAATTAGTTGTGCCTACACATATATATATATATATATATATATATGTTGATATATCATACATGCATTATAGCCATCTATATTATGTGTTTAATTTTTTTTTAATTTGATTAAAATGGGTTACTCACATAATTGGCTATTTTTAATGGGATTAGTTTTTTAGGAGTAAAAACTTGGTAAATCTCATTAATTACTAATCTTTTTATTAAAGAGTTTTAATACTTAGATTAGTAGGGTCCTTAATATATATATTAGGATTAATTTGATTAAGCTCCTAATAATAATTGGACCTATTAATGTGTATTAGTTTTAATAGTTAAAACCTGGTAAATACACATTTAATAATAATTCTAGTCTTAGTAAACTGTTTACATAGATTTGAATTATCACTAACGAACTAAATTTTTTAAGTGTTAAAAATCAATTTAGTTTATTAATTATTGGAATATGATTCTAATAATTTGTGATTAATGCACTTGACGCTTAGATTAAAATTAGTCGTTTAATCTAGTTTAATTTAGGTGCATTAATATTGATAGAAAACCCTTAATATAAAATAGTGAGTGGGAGAGGGATATATGACATTATATCCCGCGGTCTCCATCATTAGTTCAACACCGTGAGATTCGAGTGGGGCCTCGTGACGGCTTTGTTTTTCGTCCTCCCTAAGGAAGGTTTCCATAAGACTCAATACCAAGGTTGACTTCCTAACAGATAGGATATCGAAGGGGATTTCGGGATTGACCGACCCTAAGGCGGCAATTCTCGAGTTAAGCTCTTGAGATCTGAAATGATGGGTTACACTCACAAGGTTTTAATTAAATTGGTTAATTAAAAACCTGACCTAATAAACGATGGTTGAATGATATTGGCATAAGAGTTATTCTGGTATATCCTTTGACTGAGAAGGTCTCGATCCAACATGCAAGAATTTGACCGACCCTAAGGCTGCACTTGCTTGTGGTATGTTGGATTGTCGTGGCATAGAAACATTGTTTTTAGGGTTGTTCTTGTTCATTAAACATTTTCAAGCATCATGTTTAATTTTATGCCGAACATTCGCACATGTTTAGAATGTATGACTAAATGAATCCTTAATTTATGTTTTTTCAGCCATGTCATCTGCACTATTACAAATACTTGCAAACGATAAATTAACTGGTGATAACTACACAAAATGGAAACTTAACATTAATGCTATACTGGTCACTAAAGACCTCAAGTTTGTGCTTACGGAGGAATGTCCTCCGGTGCCTACTGCCAATGCCACACGAACTGTTCGTGAGGCATACCAGCGATGGGTCTCATCTGATGAGAAGGCCCGAACATATCTGTTAGCTTCTATGACAGACGTGATTGTCACAAAGCACGAACCAATGACTACAGCATTCGAAATTATGGAGTCATTGCAAGCTATGTTCGGGCAGCCCTCCGAGCAAAAGCGACACGAAGTTATTCGTTCCGCTATGCTCGCTCGCATGAAGGAAGGTACATCAGTTCGGGAACATGTCCTGAGCATGATGTCCTACTTCAACACGGCAGAAGTCAATGGCGGGGCCATTGATGAACCCAGTCAAGTGAGCATCATACTGATGAATCTTCCGAAGAGTTTCGATCAGTTTAAGAACAACTACGGGATGAACAAGTTAAGGTTCAGTCTCACACAGTTGCTCAATGAGCTCGCTACTTTTGAGTCCATGACCAAGGACAGCAAAAGTAAGACCGGTGAGGCAAATGTTGCCGAACCATCTTCCTCCAATAACAACAAGAGGAAGAGGTCTACTGGGAAGGCGAAGGGTAAGCCTAAACCCAAGAAAGCCCAAAGCAAAAAGAAAGGCACCTCCATCGACAAGAGCAAAGGAAAATGTTTCCATTGCGACAAGGTCGGACACTGGAAGAGGAATTGTCCTCAGTATCTGGAGGAGGTAGCCAAGAAGAAGAAGAAAGGTAAATATGATTTTCTTGTTCTTGAATCTTGTTTAGTGGAAGATGATTCTTCACCTTGGATTGTTGATTCGGGGGCCACTAACCATGTTTGTTCTTCTTTGCAGTGGACTGATTCTTGGACACAGCTAGAGGAGGGAGCCTTCTCCATGCGTGTGGGGTCGGGGGATGTCATGTCGGCCAAAGCAGTGGGAGCAATAAGATTGTAATTTTGTAATAATAATAGTTTTTTATTATTGAACAATGTTTTTTATATTCCTGGATTTACACGGAATTTGATTTCCGTTTCTAAGTTGTTAGAACAATTGTATTCTGTTTCTTTTAATAATAAGTTTGTTATTATTGGAAAGAATGGTCTGAATATTTGTTCAGGAATAAATGAAAACAATTTATATGTGTTAAGACCGTTAATATACACTGCTTAACACCGAAATGTTTAAGGTTGAAAAACCAAAAACTAAACGACATAAGATTTCTCCAGAAAACGAAACGTATCTCTGGCATCTAAGGCTTGGACATATTAACCTTGACCGGATAAACAGACTAGTAAAAAGCGGATCTTTAAATGAGTTAAAGGTTGGCACCTTACCTGTCTGTGAATCTTGTCTGGAAGGTAAGATGACTAAGAGACCTTTTACTGGAAAAGGGCTTAGAGCTAAACAACCACTAGAGCTTATACATTCAGACGTCTGTGGACCAATGAATGTTAAAGCAAAGGGTGGTTATGAGTATTATGTCACCTTTATAGATGACTACTCGATATACGGATATGTCTACCTAATGCAACGGAAGTCGGAAACATTTGAAAAGTTTAAAGAATTCCGAGCTGAAGTTGAGAACCAGTTAGGAAAAACTATCAAGTCTCTACGATCAGATCGTGGAGGTGAGTACCTTGACCAAGAGTTTGAAAAATTTATGGTCGAGTATGGGATAGTGTCCCAACTCACAGCTCCTGGTACACCTCAGCAGAATGGTGTCGCGGAGAGGAGAAATAGAACCCTAATGGAAATGGTGAGATCTATGATTAGTTTCTCATCATTACCAAATTCCTTTTGGGGATATGCGTTACAAACAGCGGCATACATTTTGAATGTAGTGCCATCCAAATCTGTTCCTGAAACTCCCCTAGAGTTGTGGAATGGTCGTAAAGCTAGTTTACGACATTTTCGCATATGGGGGTGTCGAGCACACGTGCTGAAGAACAGAACTGGAAAGCTAGATCCCAAGTCTGTGGTCTGCTTGTTTGTAGGATACTCCAAGGAGACTAGAGGTGGATACTTCTATAGTCCTGAAGATAACAAAGTATTTGTATCGACAAATGCAACGTTTCTTGAGGATAGCTATATAAGTGATCATAAACCTCGTTCTAAAATTGTATTAAACGAGTTGGAGCCTGGTGAGACCAGTACTCAGTCAACTAGAGTTGTTAATCCATTAACATCTGAAAGTCAGATAATTCCTAGTCAGGATACACTACCACCTAGACGAAGTGAGAGGGTTGTGAGACAGCCTGAACGCTATTTGGGTGTAAGTGAGGGACAAGATCTTGTCTCTGCTGATAGTGTGGATAATCCATTGACATTTAAGAATGCAATGGAAGATCTTGATAAAGAGGAATGGCTTAAAGCCATGAATCTCGAGATGGAGTCTATGTACTCTAACTCAGTCTGGGAACTTGTAGACTTACCGAATGGGGTAAAACCCATAGGATGTAAGTGAATCTATAAGAGGAAGAGAGGAGTAGACGGGAAGGTAGAGACCTTCAAGGCAAGGCTAGTGGCCAAGGGTTATACCCAGAAAGAGGGGGTCGATTATGAAGAGACCTTCTCGCCAGTAGCCATGTTTAAGTCTATTCGGATTCTCTTATCCATTGCTGCCTATTTAGATTATGAAATTTGGCAAATGGACGTCAAGACTGCATTCTTGAATGGAAATCTTGATGAAAACATATACATGATGCAACCAGAGGGATTTGTGTCTCTAGATCAAGAGCAAAAGGTTTGCAAGTTGCAAAGGTCCATTTATGGACTTAAGCAAGCATCTAGATCTTGGAACATAAGGTTTGATGATGTGATCAAAACCTATGGCTTCGATCAAAACGTTGATGAACCTTGTGTCTACAAGCGCATCATTGACAAGAAAGTAGTTTTCTTGGTCCTATACGTAGATGACATCCTACTCATTGGGAATGATGTAGGAGTGTTGTCTGATGTAAAGGACTGGCTGGCTAGCCAATTCCAAATGAAAGATTTGGGAGAGGCGAGTTATGTTCTAGGGATCCAACTTATAAGGGATCGTAAGAACAAACTCATAGCATTGTCTCAGGCATCATATATCGACAAGATTCTTATGCGATTTTCGATGCAGAACTCCAAGAAAGGTAATTTACCTTCTAGACATGGGGTTCACTTGTCTAAGGAACAGTGTCCTAAGACACCTCAAGAAGTTGAGGATATGATACGTGTGCCATATGCATCAGCAGTAGATAGTCTCATGTATGCTATGTTATGCACGAGACCGGACATCTGCTATGCAGTGGGAGTAGTCAGCAGTTACCAGTCTAACCCAGGATTAGATCATTGGGTTGCTGTCAAGACTATTCTCAAGTATCTTCGGAGAACGAGAAACTATATGCTAGTGTATTCCGGACAGGATTTGATCCCGTTAGGATACACAGATTCTGATTTTCAGTCACACAGGGATTCTAAAAAATCCACATCTGGATCAGTATTCACCCTAGGTGGTGGAGCCATTGTGTGGAGAAGTATAAAGCAATCTTGCATTGCTGACTCCACCATGGAAGCCGAATATGTAGCCGCTTGTGAAGCTGCTAAAGAGGCTGTTTGGCTCCGTAAGTTCTTGAATGATCTGGAAGTTGTTCCAGATCTGGATAAGCCTATCACACTTTATTGTGATAATAGTGGTGCTGTGGCTAATTCCAAAGAACCAAGAAGCCACAAGAGAGGGAAGCATATAGAGAGAAAGTATCATTTCATTAGAGAGATAGTGCAGAGAGGATATGTGATCGTCACGAAGATAGCCTCACAAGACAATCATGCTGATCCATTTACGAAGACCTTACCGGCTAAAGTGTTTGAAGGTCACCTAGAAGGTCTAGGGTTACGAGACATGACTCACATGCTTTAGTGCAAGTGGGAGATTGTTGGGGTTTTTGCCCTAAAGCTTGTAATATGTCAATGTAATTTGAACATAAATAAAAGAAGTAGTATATTCATTCATTTTGTGTCATACTTTATATAACATGTGCACTTAACATCCAAAATTGCCGGATGTAATTTCGAACTGAGTATATGAGTGTCATATATAGATGGATTCAGTTTGAAACGAGCAATTTAAAGAGTCCGTAGATAGCAAATAAAGATAGATACTTTATTTGTGGTTAATCTGCAGCTGCGGTCCATTTCGTAGTGTACGGTGATCCTATCCTGGATCATTCATATGTAGATATGAGAATGGAGGCACCTTGTATGATGTGATCATATAGGACTGGGCCATGATCTATATGAATCTCTCACTAAGATCCGTTTAACGATGAGATTCATATATATCAACTTATGATGGCTATATGTGGGTGATCTTAATCCTGAGTGTCTTATCGACTCCTTCAGGTTAGATCGTGGTCTTTGATATACCATGGGTGAGGTCGGAGTTGCATTCCCGATCAATATACTCAGTATGTTGGGATCGCGGTTTGGCTTGTGGCTGGGAAGGTTTGTACACAATAGTGGAATCCACTCCTTCTTGTGAGAAGTAGATGGTAGTTCCCTTAAGGGTTGATTCGGGGCTTGAACAATATGAGCGCTCTCCTAATTCCGTAAGGAATGTAGGATTTATTGTTCATTAGAGAATAAATGGTACTTAATGGAAAGATATGATTATAGGGGTATAACGGACATTATGACCCAGCTCTAATTATGAACTACTTGTGGAGGATTATACCATATGTAATAGCTATATCGATGGACACCGAGAGTTATTGGTTTGTGTAAAAACGTCTACAGTTGAGAGAGTGCAGCTTCGGGTTTTTAGTGGAATAACACCGAAGTTAATAATCATGAAATATTAATTAAAGAGTTTAATTAATAATTTCTAAGGATTATTGGAGCTCAAAATACTGTGGGTCCATTAGGTCCCCTTGCTAGCCCGATCGATTTAGGTAACAAGGGTCACGGTTAATTAATTGGATTGTCCAATTAATTGTGTTACGAAAGTGACACGTATTTAGTCGGGAGTTAATTGAATAATGGGATTATTTAATTAATGAATAATGATGATTAAATAAATTAAATAATAAGATTATTTAATTATGTAGTTAATCACTAAATGGAGGGTGTTAGTTGATATTTGATTTTGAATAAAATAAGATAATATGATTATTTTATTTTATTAAATTAAATATTTGAATTTGAATTTGCATTTAAAATGTTTGAATTCAAAAATAAATATTTAATTAATTTAAAAAAAAGATATGAGATATCTTTGTTTTTTAAAAATCAAATAAGATTTTGGTTTGATTTTATTTGATATATATGAGATATATTTAATTAAAATGTGATAACCGAATCATAAAAAAACAACACAGTAAAAGAAAAGCAATTTGATTGCTTGAGAGAAGAAGAAAAACAGGTCGTGCACAGTAAACAAAAGCAAAACAAAAGAAGAAAAAAATAGGGTGTGGCAAGCTCAAGTGCTGCACTTCTAGCTTTTGTTTGTGTGTGTGTATTCTTCTATTCTTCCTCTATACATGTCCTGAATATCGTGACGCGCCCCACACGCTGTTACCAGTTCCGGGAGATAGCGAGGAAGATCACGTGGTTCAAATCAGGAGCAGTTCGTATCAAAGTGAAGGAGCCTCCTACGTAGGTATGAAAAAAAAATTCCTTCACTTTATTATTGTATTTGATTATTACTATACAAATGGGTTAGTTTAATGATTGCATTAAAAAAATTTAAAACCTTCCGCTGCGCAATCTGTAACCCTAGGTTCCAACACAACCAACATCACTACCCGACCTACACCATCGCCAAGCAGGCTGAACATCACGGTCCAAATTAGCAATCTCACGGTCCAAATCAGAATAACAGGTACTTTTCGAATCCACCTAACAAACCTCGCGCATATCGTGGTTTCTGTCAGCTCTGCAGTGAGCAAGGCCACACGGCAAAGCAATGTTCACAGTTTACGACCAGCCCTGTTCACTCTAGGCCTTCAACCGGCCAGTCCACCAGACCATGGCAGCCGAGAGCGCACTATGCAGCCCCAAACAACGTCACTGCTCCTGAGTGGCTTCTTGACTCCGGTGCTTCTCACCATGTGACCTCTGATCTTAACAACTTGTCGCTCCATTCTCCATACAATGGCTCAGACGACATTATGATTGGTGATGGTTCAGGTTTGCACATCACACACACTGGTTCCCTCCACCTACCCTCCAAATCTAAATCTTTTTTATTATCTAATGTGTTGTGTGTACCCAGTATGAAACAGAATTTAATCTCGGTATCCCAATTTTGTACTGCTAACCATGTCTCTATTGAATTCTCACCATACTCTTTTGCTGTGAAGGATCATTGTACGGGGGCGCAGCTCCAGTAAGGAAGGAATAACGGTGGTGTTTACGAATGGCTGTCTCATGCTAAGACGAAGTCGCCTCCTATCATCGCATTCTCTAGTGTCAAAACCTCAATCTCAGGAATGGCATCACCGTCTAGGTCATCCGTCACCAAAATTAATTCATAAGTTAGTGTCGTCCCAGGAATTGCCTGTTTCGTCAGTTAGTAAGTCAAGTTTTCATTGTGATGCATGCAAATGTAATAAAACTCATAAATTACCTTTTTCGGTTTCAACTGTCAATAGTTCAAAACCCCTTGAGGTAATTTACTCGGATGTTTGGAGTTCCCCTAATTATTTCTAGAGATGGTTATAAATATTATGTTTTATTTGTTGATCATTTTACGAAATACATGTGGTTGTATCCTTTAAAAAATAAATCCAATGTCCACGATGTATTCATGCGTTTTAAAACACTGGTAGAAATTTTTTTTGGACACTCCATTGTTTCGTTCTATAGCGATAATGGTGGTGAGTACATCACTTTGAAAAACACTTTTTCCACTTATGGTATTTCACATTACACAACACCACCACATACACCGGAACATAATGGCGTTTCCGAGCGTCGTCATCGTCACATTGTCGAAACAGGTCTCTCCATCCTCACCCATGCATCACTACCTCTTTCCTTCTGGTCTTATGCTTTCACCACAGCAGCCTACCTAATTAATAGGATGCCAACTCCGGTCCTAGACATGTCATCCCCTATTTGAGAAAATTTTCTCTTCTCGTCCATCATATGCAAAATTGCGTATATTTGGGTGCCTCTGCTACCCGTGGACCAAACCATATAATCATCACAAATTAGAACCGCGGTCTAGAGCGTGTGTCTTTCTAGGATACTCACTTTCCCAAAGTGCATATCATTGCTTAGACTTGGAGACTGGTCGTATATTCGTCTCCCGCCATGTGAAGTTCGTTGAGTCTATTTTTCCATATGCTACATATCATGATTCTTCTCCTAGATCTAGTTCCGAGTCTCACGAGTCTTGGCTGCCGTATCTGTCACCAACGGCCATTGTCCCTACTCACCATGCCCCTTCCTCCAACAATATGGCTACACATGAGGCTTCTCATTCGACAGCACCAGCAGATTCCCGAGCTCGAGCTGCAACAAGGCTTTCCTTCCTCCCCGAACCAGGTCCAGCTATGTCCCATGAACATCCTGCACCAACCAGTTCAGCCGTGACACACACCAGCTCTCCCGTGACTCACACCAGCTCACCCGCTAGCCACACCAACCTAGCCGCAACACACACCAGCTCTCCCACACATCACTCGACCCAGCTCATCACTACACCACCTGAACCAAGACCTGATCCAGCAACCCAAACTGGCCATCCCATAATTACAAGATCAAAAAATAATATCCACAAACTGATCACCAATCTTTCCTTCACCTGTGTACTGGCTTCACCAATACAAATTGAGCCAACCTGTGTCTCTCAAGCTCTAAAGTCACTCAAATAGCGTCAGGCGATGTCAGATGAATTTGATGCACTAGTTCGGAATGGCACATAGGACTTGGTTCCCTCTCAGTCATCTCACAATACTGTAGGTTGCAGGTGGGTTTTTCGTATCAAACGGTCTCCAGATGGTTCTATCTCTAAATACAAGGCCCGTCTGGTAGCCAAAGGTTTTCATCAACGGCAGGGCCTTGACTACACAGAGACTTTCAGTCCAGTGGTTAAGACAACTACTATTCGGGTAATAATAAGTGTGGCGGTTGCTCGTGGTTGGCCCCTCAGTCAACTGGATGTGAAAAATGCCTTTCTTCAAGGGCATCTCTCTGAGGATGTCTTCATGGCACAACCGCCAGGCTTCACTAACTCCATGTATCCATCTCATGTGTGCCGTCTCAAAAAGGCTATTTATGGTTTAAAACATGCTCATCGTGCTTGGTACAATAAGCTTCGTCAACATCTTCTCCAAACCGGGTTTGTCAATTCCTTATCTGACTCCTCTTTATTTATTTTTAATGAGAATGGCTGCACTCTTTTTTTGCTAGTGTATGTTGATGACATTATTGTCACTGGAAGCAATGGGGTACTTGTGGACAAGTTTGTTGCTTCGCTAGCTCAACGTTTCTCAATTAAGGATCTCATATGCTTATCATATTTTTTTTGGGGTTGAAGTTCTTCCCTCTCCGCATGGACTTTTTCTATCACAACAGAAGTATATTATTGATCTCTTGGCTCGCACCAAAATGCTTGATTCCAAACCAGTTCAAACGCCTCTCCCAACAGATCATTCTTTACAACTTCTTGATGGCACATCTTTGACTGATGCGACTGAATTTCGTAGTGTGGTTGGGGCGCTGCAATACCTCTCTTTCACCAGGCCTGACATCGCATTCGCTGTCAATAAACTCGCCCAGTTCATGCATCGCCCAACAACTGGGCATTGGTCTCTCACCAAGCGACTTCTTCATTATCTTCGTGGAACGCTTGGCCACGGTTTGTTTTTGCGTCATGACTCGCCGCTGTCCCTTCATGCCTTTTCTGATGCGGATTGGGTTGGCAACCAGGATGATCGCACCTCCACAAGTTCATATGTGATGTTCCTCGGGTCAAACGCAGTTTCGTGGTGCTCTCGCAAGCAGAGGTCTGTTGCTCGATCCTCCACTGCGGCCGAATATCATGCAGTCGCTTTGGCTGCGGCTGAGGTGCTCTGGTTCTCTTCTCTAATGCGTGAATTGTCCATTACATCCGTCTCTCCACCGATAATTTACTGTGAGAACGTTGATGCCACATATCTCTGCTCCAATCCAGTCTTCCACTCGGGTATGAAACACATCGCCATTGACTTTCATTTCGTGCGTGAAAGAGTTCAACGAGGCCAACTCCAGTGTCTCTCATGTTGCTTCGTCGGATCAGCTTGCTGATTCGCTTACGAAACCTCTACCGCGGCCTCGCTTCACTCTACTCAGGTCCAAGATTGGTGTCTCTCCATACCCACCATCTTGAGGGGGCGTATTAAGGATTATCTAAATTGTTTATATTTATCTTAACTACTCTTGTATAAGTATGAGTCTATGACTCCTAGTTCACTTAGAATAAGAAGACTTAGTCTTCAAGTATATACAATTGTATAAATACAGCTGTACTGTTTTTCATTCATGTGCAATACAGAATATTATTCATTCTGCCATATTAAATAGAACGTGCCAGTGATATATTACAACAAAAATAAACTAAAATTTTTTCTACTCTGATGTGACCGAGATGGAATGCCCCATTTCTCTAATAAATATATTTAAAATCACTCTTAAAAAAATTATAAATAAATTTTAAACCTTCTTCACTTTACCCCTTAACTTTTGTTTTGTTTTGTTTGTTTTTTTTATCATGCCTCCAAACTTGAATTTTTGGATCAGCCTCACTGCACAATGACATGTAATCTTATCGCTATATTTTTTTAAACAGCTAATTTTATTAAAAAGAGCCAAGAGGCTAGAGCAACAAACAACCGGCTTCAAAAAAGCCAGGAAGACAACAGCACAAAAGGCCAAACCCCCCTAAAACAGAAAACGGAAACAGGGGAAAAGAGCACCAGAACAGAGCAAAACCACAGAACCGAAAGCCCCCACCAGACAACCACGTCAATACTCCCTCCATTCTAATCTGTCCTCTCCGCCATCCGAGCTCCTCTTCGCCAGGGTATCCGCCACTTCATTTGTAGACCTCGGATTATATATAATAGACAGACCTTTCATCTTTTGTAAATGACCTCTAATGTCGAAGATTGTGTTAAGATGAAGGAAGCTCCCGAAAGCTTCAAGGGTATTGGCCCAAGAAACAGCCACCATAGAATCGCTCACAATTTGATTATTACAATCGGACAACCTGTGATTGGAGGTGCACAGATCACAAGCTTTCAGGATTGCTAGAATCTCCACGGCATTCGAGTCCTGAATGCCAACAGACAGAGTAAACAGGCAGATAATCTTTCCTTCAGAATTCCAGACAACTCCCCCCCGATACCCGCCGGACCTGGCTTCCCTCTCGTTGACCCGTCCACATTAAATTTCAGATTACTACCCACCGGAGGCGACCAACTTTCCAGGTTCGATTTCTTGGAGGGAACAAGAGTAACACAGCTATCTTTAATGTTAAGCATCATAATATGTAGAAACAGGAACCTTATTGCCCCTGCCATAACACTTGAACCACCGAGCCACCCTAAATTTCACATCATCCAAAGCCACCATAACATCTTGACCTTTGAAAATGTAATTATTCCTAAACTCCCATATCGTTCAGATCACCGTCAAGAACAAAATGCTCCAGACTTTCTCTAAGTACTCGAAGTACCTACAAGAGCAGCGTGACTCAAAGATTGTCATATGATTTCAAAGTCATGCATTCAATTCCTTGTGTTTCTCATCATAAACTTTGGTATTCCTTAGTTTCTCATATTTTTCTTTTATTTTCAAATCAAGTCATACTTCTGTAGTTCTGTTACATACTCAATACGTAAAAGAATTATAATAAGCAATGTTACTTTTAAAAAATTGTGAAGAGAAAACTCGAACGAACGAGAGAGACAAGGGAAGATAAAAAAGAGAGAACATATAAAAATCTAATGGAGGGAGGGAACAAATAAAATTGAAGAGAGCTAAAATTTTTTTGTATAAGAGATAAGTGCAAACCTATGAGTTTTTTGAACCGTTGACTTTCGAGTTATTTATTCAAACTTTAAACTCGTTCATCTACCGGCTGAGCTACTTTCTTGGAGCCTGAAACTTTGCTCAATTAAAAATCAAAATCATCACTAAAACTGTGTCGGGGATCACAAACCAATCTACACCTTTGTTGGAGATAACAAATCAATAGCCACATATTTTCACGATGTCAACAATGTTGTAATGTACTAATGTCTAATGTTGTGACTTTATTTTCATGTCATGTTCTATTCATGCATACTAAGATTCCAAGTTCCAATCTTGAAAAAGGGTTATAATTGGCTTCTTGTATAGTTATATATGACAATTTGGTCCCAACTATGAGAAAAGCACCAGACCCAAAGAAAATAATTAATGGAATTAATGGCGGGTCCCATGAATGATGAAAGAATGAGAATCAAGATGATGAAAGCATCAATTTAATGTTTTCCCCGTGTTACTTTTTGGTAATCAAGATGATGAAAACATCAATTTAAGACTTTCACGCTTTAGAGGAAAAACATTGTTTAATTTCCATTCGTTTCCAAAACAATTTTATCAAGAAACAACACAGAAAGTAAATCCATTAATTTTGTGATTCAAAAAATAAAAGAAAATCACCTTTTAAAAACAACACCGAACGGCACCTGTATAGTTTATGTATGTAATTATCAGTTTTCATGAGTAGAAATTGTTTACTGCAATTATTTGGTTTAGAAGATTATAGTATGACTCGAACCGATAATATCAATAGTATAGATGTAATAGGGTATATTACTGGGTCATTCTCTTTCCATCACCAAAATCAGATAAACACATCATTTTTTTTTTTAAACAGCAAATATCAATATATTAAAAGCCATTAAGGCAGCAAACAGAACACCAGTCCAAAACAACCTATACTACAACCAAGAACCAACGCCACGGCAACAAGAGTAACCTAGACAACAAGAAAATGTAATATTGTTAGGAGATTAAATCCTAATAATATTATTAGAATTTTATTATAAAGTTTCTCCAATACTTTGTTGACATATGTCACTCAAATACTTTAAAAATATGATGTAATCGGTTCAAATTATTTTATTTTAAAAATATAATAATTTAATTTAATTTAATTTAAATAATTGTGTTAAATAATTTTAAATAATAATTAGATAAAGATTATGCATATCCTCATAATAATCTTCTTGATTTAAATAAATATATAATACATTTTTTTATGATTTGAGTTTGTATTTAATTTAAATAAACATTTATAATATAATAGATTTAAAATAGTTAAAAATTATTTTTTTATATTTTAAATTATTATTATTATTATTATTAGAAAATAAAAATATATATTTATTAATTTTGAAAATATATTTGAAGTATTATATTTTCAAATTAATATTTATTTGATTTAATTTTAAAAAATATTTGTAACATAATAATTTTTGAATTAAAATTACATTTTAAATATTTGTAATTGTTTTTATTAATTTTTATATGATAAATTACGTGTAGCATAATTTTTTTATGATGTCACAAATTTTGGATAAAAAGTTATAATTTAGATATGTACGGTAACAATTTCAACTTTCACTACTAGAAAAATGATGTTTTATGATGGGTAAAAACCGTCATAAACGTTAATTATTGAAGGTTTAAAACCATCAAGAATCCAGCGTCAAGAGAGGTTTCATGATGGTTTTAATTTATGACGGTTTTTTTAGTCATTAAATTTTGATGGTTTTTATCCATCATAAAATTATGACGGTTAAAAACAGTCATTAACTTGAAAAGTTTATTAAAAAAATTAATTTTATAATTACTTATATGAATATATAATTCGATTAATTTTATCAAATTCAATAAATTATAAAAAAATATAATACAAATAAATATTCTGTAACAAAATTACACAAAATAACTTCAAGAAACAAAAAGTATTATTATGTAAAAGTATTACAAAAAATTTATTCAACAAATTTTATCTTATAACAATGAACAACTATGAAAAAAAAAAAGATTAATAACAAATACAAGATATAAAAATTTTAACTAACAAATTCAAGTTGCAAAATTCATCTAAGCATACTTCGACTTCAACAAATGCTTCTACACGATGCTATAATCTTCATGTTGATAACCTGGATGATTGAAACACCAAAACAAAAACGTATGTATCAATAAAAACTAAACACAAGTGGTGTAAAATAATTGCAATAACATGAATAAAAAATAGAAATACAAAATAAAAATTGTACAAGAATTAAGAAAAAAAAACAAGAATATATATAAGAATCAAGTAAAAACAACCATGTAATATGTATGAAAAATAAAATAAAACATGAATAAAATATATATATATATATATATATATATTAAAAGAATCATGTAAATAAGGAGAGAAAAAAAACAAGAATATATATAAGAATCAAGTACAAAAACTAGGTAAAAAGAACAAAAAAAAAAAAACAATGCTTAAACAAACAAATATAACCCAAAATATGTTGGAAAAAAAAAACAAGAATAAAGAAATATATGGTTAAAGAATCATGTAAATAAGGAGAAAAAAAAAACAATAATCTATATGACAATCATGTAAAAACAACCATGTAAAAAGATTAAAAAAAACAAAGCTTAATCAAATAAATAGAACCCAAAATATGTAAGAAAAATAAAATAAAACAAGAATAAAAATATAATTAGTAAAAGAATCATGTAAATAAGGAGAAGAAAAAAAACAAGAATATATATATATATATATATATATATATATACACACGAATTAAATAAAAACAACCATGTAAAAAGAACAAAAAAAATGCTTAATCATACAAATAGAACCCAAAATATGTAGGAAAAAAATGAAAAAATATATATATATATATATATATATATATATATATATAGTAAAAGAATCATATAAATAAGGAGAAAATAAGTAAGATGTGGTGTTGATACCTTAAGATGTGGTGAATGATAAGAACAACAATATGAAACAAGAGAAAGTTATGAATGTGAGAGAATGAGGGGGGTTTGGCAGCAATGAGAGAGTGTAAAAGATAAAAAGAGCATAGGGAAATTAGGGTTTGTCAAATATATTTATTTTATTTAAAGGGATAATGATGATTACAAATCGTCATGCTTTTACGACGGTTTTTAAAAATCATCACGATCTTATGACGATTTTTAAAAACCATCAAGACTTTATGACGATTTTTAAAAACCATCACGATTTTATGACGGTTTTTAAAAACCATCATACCTTTTTGACGGTTTTTAAAAACCATCAAGATTTTTGACCCTTTTTTAAAAACCATCATTATTTTGTGTCATAAAACCTTATTTTTCTAGTAGTGTTTGTAACAAATTTTAAGTGATATGTAACAATAAAATAGCAGCTTGTAACAATTTTACCGTAGCATGTAACAATTCGGTTTATATGGGTAACAAAATATATGTGTTTTGTAACAAATTTCACGTAGAAAGTTATAGTTATAACGTTTGTGGTAGCAGTTTCACGTTAGTTTGATGTGTAACGATAAAGTTGTACGTTGTAACAACGTTGTCATATCATGTAACAACTCTTTTTATATGGATAACAAAATATTCATACTATGTAATAAGTTTTACATAAAAACCAAAACTCGTAACCCTCGGCTTGACGAGCGAATCGTTATCCTTCATCGGAGAATGCGAGATGAGCGCTCCCACTGATTGGAGTCTTCCCGCCAAGACTAATAGACAAGTAGGTCAAGAACACGAAGTCAGAACTTTCTGAACTTGCAGGCCTTTTATTGTATACATCTATAGGCAAACTCGCCAAACAGATCAATGACTCCAGCTCCAAGCAACTCCAAGTGAATAATCCAACCACGACTATCTAACCAACTACCGATGAACTAGTCAACAACCGAACGAGACTGAATCCAAGCAAGTAAATGAACGAGTCAGGAGTTTGTAAAGAGCAAAGGACTCTAAAAAACACTACCCAAAATATGAGTCTTTGCTTATGAGTTTGGGTTTGAGCTAGAAGACGAGTCGAAGAAGTCAAAAGAGCAGGAAGAGGTTATCAGGCATGGCAGGAAGAGGTGAGACCAACTGAGGCATCTGATCGAGAGAAATTCCTCCCACTTTTTTTACCCAGTAATACTCCGTGTCTAGTCCTTCTCCACAGGGTGGATTCGAACTTGTGATATCTTATTAGATTTCCAATCTACTGCAAGCAATGTCATTTTTGCTTTTCCAATTAGAATAAGGGGATCCATATCCCTCTGTGGCGAGAAAAGGTTATTTGCCATATGCCATTGCAGTTATATACGGTATAATTAAATAATAGTAAGAAATGGATGTGCTGGATTAGTGTTGAATTTACCTGAATGAAGTCAAATTTTTTAGAAAAGGTCCGGGTCAAATAGCAATGATTCGAAGCACTTCTTTTTACACTATTTCTAAAACCCAAGGTAGTTTACTTGCTTACTTCCATCCAAGCTCGATTTTGTCTAAATCTTCGTGGAAGAAGAAGAAGTGGTTCACCAGCCACTACATATGTGGATCCTAACAAATCTAGTAGGTCTGATTCTACCCTATCTAATAGAATTTCTTTCGGGTTGTTAACTGTATGGTTAGAAAAGATAAAAAGGAAAAGAATGGATCCCTAATCGGTCTTAGAGCTCTTAGGTAGTTGATGTCCTTGACTGACTTCCTAGCCTATCTAGCCTATTTAGCTGCTAGTAGTTCTTGTTCTTGGATGGTAGCCTAGTAGCTAGGTTTTTTGTTGTTGTAATGTCTATCCGATTAGAGCAAGATAGGTTTTCAATCCCGAGTGAAGTAGCTAATTGAATAGTGCTGCTGGGGAGAAGCTTAGGCGAAGAAAGAGATTACTTTTAGGGTAGAGATATCAGGTGCGAAGCGAAAAAGAAGGTTGTTTACTTACTTACTTGTTAAGGAACCCACTTATGATCTTTGCTTTCACATGAAGCAATATCTCGGCCTCCTAGACATGTTCTCTCGCCCAAGCCTCCTATCATATTCCAAGCACTAAGTATTCCCTATCTGCTCAGATGCGTCAATCCGCCTATCTGTACCATTTTCCGCCCAGGTACGAGGGAGGAGCAAGTTTTAGCTAATGGAGCAGTTTGAGTGTCACCAAATAAAGGACCGCAGGCATCGGCCTAAGAACGAGAGCGTATTACGTTCATTACAAAATAGGACTTCCCCTTTCTTCGCACAATATTAATATATATATATATATATATTAATACAAAATCAATTTTAAAAAAATTGAAATAGAGGACAAGCCCAACTGGCCATTACGTGGGTCCCCCCTAATAGTGATAGTCACCGCACAATATTAATATGTATATATATATTTATATAAAAAACATATTAATACAAAATCAATTTTAAAAATCTGAGATAGGACACAGGCCCACCCGGCCTTAACATGGGTTCGCCCATGCTTGAATCCATATGGGAGAAACCCCCTTACAAAATCACTAAACACCCCCCCCCCCCCCCCCCCCCCCCCCTCCCACACCAAAATAGTGATAGTCACTGCACAACACCAAATAGTGTATTAACTGCACAATATTAACAAAATTCAATAAGTGTCCCTTTCTCCTCTCTCTCCCTCTGCGATCTTTTTCTCTAATCCCATGCCAATAGATAGGGGATGACATAGTGGTGTAAATATGGGTCGGGCCGTGCCTGGCACGGCCCCCATTCTTGGCACGTGTCGGATCAGTGTTCCAGGCACGGCGTGCCGGCCCGGCACGGCACGCCGGGCCGGCACGCGTGCCGACCTTTGGGCCAGTGGAAATTTTTTTTTTTTTAAATATAAGTATATAACGGTTGTTTTTTTAAAAAAAATAACCGTTGGCTGACTTCATGGCTGACGTCAGCCAACAGTTATGTTTTTAAAAAAACTATAAAAATTACAATTTGCCCCCTCAACTCTTGTCTTTTATATTTTTACCCACTTTTCTAATTTTTCTATAAATACTCCCATACATTCCACTTTTCATTCACTTTCTCTAATTCTCTCAATCTCTCCATTCTCAAACTCTCTATACAATTTCAATTATTCTTAATTTCATTCTTACTCTCTCTCTACTATTCTACACTACTAATATACTATTATAATATGTTATTAGTAATTTACTATTATATAACTATTATTCTCTAATCTCTCCACCAAGACACCAAAGTTCAAACTTCAAAGGTACATTTTTATTTAAGTGTTATATTTTAAATTTAATATGTTTGTTTAGTTAGTAAATTTATCAGTTTATGTTTATATCAGTTATTAATTTTATTTATTTAGTAAATTTATCATTTTTATGTGTAGGGGTTAATTTTAATTTTTGTTTTTAGTAAATTAAACAATTTATTTTTAGTAGTTAATTTTAATATATTTTGTTAGTAAAATAATCATTTTATATGTAGGAGTTAATTTTAATATATTGTTTTAGTAAAAACAATCATTTTTATGTGTAGGAGTTAATTTTAATATATTGTTTTAGTAAAATAATCATTTTATGTGTAGGAGTTAATTTTAATATATATTTTTAGTAAAATAATCATTTTATGTTTAGGAGTTAATTTTAATATATTGTTTAAGTAAAATAATCATTTTATGTGTAGGAGTTCATTTTAATATATATTTTTAGTACAATATAATCATTTATGTGTAGGAGTTCATGTTATATATATTTTTAGTACATAATCATTTTTATGTGTAGGAGTTAATTTTAATATATATTTTTAGTAAAATAATCATTTTATGTGTAGGAGTTCATTTTAATATATATTTTTAGTAAAATAATCATTTTATGTGTATGAGTTAATTTTTATATATTGTTTTAGTAAAATAATCATTTTATGTGTAGGAGTTAATTTTAATATATTTTTTTAGTAAAAAAATCATTTTATTTTTAGTAGTTAATTTTAATATATTTTGTTAGTAAAATAATCATTTTATGTGTAGGAGTTAATTTTAATATATTGTTTTAGTAAAAAAAAAATCATTTTTATATGTATGAGTTAATTTTAATACTTGTTTTTAGTAAAATAATCATTTTATGTGTAGGAGTTAATTTTAATTTATTGTTTTAGTAAAATAATCATTTTATGTGTAGGAGTTAATTTTAATATATATTTTTTAGTAAAAAAATCATTTTATTTTTAGTTGTTAATTTTAATATATTTTGTTAGTAAAAAAATCATTTTTATGTGTAGGAGTTAATTTTAATATATATTTTTAGTAAAATAATCATTTTATGTGTAGGAGTTAATTTTAATATATTGTTTTAGTAAAATAATCATTTTATGTGTAGGAGTTAATTTTAATATATTGTTTTAGTAAAATAATCATTTTATGTGTAGGAGTTAATTTTAATATATATTTTTAGTAAAATAATCATTGTATGTGTATGAGTTAATTTTAATGACCTGGACTTTTTTTTTCTAGGAAATGGATCCTACCCATCCTTATTTTCCAGACGGTCTAAACATGCTGAACGATGATTTTGATCTCTCCGGACCGGCAGAAACCGTAGCGGGACCTTCTGGTTCCGGCGCCACACCGACATCACGTACCAAATCTAAGAGGTTAACATCAGACGTATGACAGTGTTTGGACGTAGTAGAAATGACACTTCCAGACGGTACAGTCGGCCCTAGAGCCAAATGTAAGTTTTGTCTTAAGAACTATACCACTACTAGGGGTGGAACCGGTCATTTGAGAAGGCATATGCTAAAATGCATGCCCAAACACGTACATGTACCCAATACAACCCAGACACAACTGCAACTGCACCCAGACGGGTCGGTTACGACGTGGCATTACGACGCCGCGCATGCTAGAGAATGTTTGGCACGGTACATTGCACAAACTGATCAACCTATTAATTTCGGTGACTGTGTTTTTTTTCAAGAATTTATCACATCTGCATTTTGCCCCCAAATGCAAATTGTTTCTAGAACCACCACTAGGAACGATTTGATAAAAATGCTTTAAACCCAACGAGATGACTTGACGGCTGAATTACAGCATCTAACTGTCTCAATTGCATTAACTTCCGATATTTGGAACGCATGTTCCAACAGGACTATTTATGTGTCACATGACACTATTTAGACTCTGAATGTAGGATACAAAAAAAATTCTTGGTTTTCGTCCTATAAATTTTGCACATACCGCAGACAATATTTTTGCTGTCATTCTTTCTGTTTTACAAACTTATGACATAACTCATCGCATCCTCTCTATCACATTAGATAATGCATCGGTAAATACTAAGTCTATTGCATTGTTTACTGAAAGAAACATCCCGCAAGCTGGGGGTTATTTCTTCCACCAGGGTTGTGCATGTCATATCATAAATTTAGTTGTACAGTCTGGTTTGAAGGAAGTAAGCAATCATATAGAACGCATCATAGATGCCATTTCTTGGATCGGTAGCTCTAATCCAAGATTTCAAGAATTTGGCAGACACTGTACATTAAACAGTCTACGACCCCGACGATTCCAAACTGATATGCCGGTAACGTGGAACTCTACTTACTTAATGCTGAAAAATTGTTTGGAATATGATACAACTATTTCAGGTTTTTATAACATGAAATTGGCCGAAAGTGGCTGTCCACCTGCTCAATCACTGACTACCAGACGATTGGTATGTGGCAAAGATTTTTATTGAATTTTTACAGGTTTTTTACAATGCCACTGTAACTCTTTCTGGGGTCTACTACCCCACATCTTCCCAGGTAATCCATCAGATTGTGGAAATGTCTGACATGTTAAACACTTATAGGGAAGATGACTTGCTTGGCGATGCAGTTGTTGCCATGGAGACCAAGTTTAAAAAATACTAATATGAAATGCCTTTCCTTTATACCTTAGGTGTTATAGTAGATCCTAGAATTAAATTAGCTGATTTAGAATATTTACTTGAGTTTACTGGTAATAAATTGTCAATAGATTATTCCGACCAGATTACTGACATTCGAAACAAGTTGTTCGAAGTTTTTAGTATTTATGAGCGCAGGTTTGGCGGCGTTCACACTGAACCATCACCAGAACCGGACACACAACCATTGCCGACAAGTTGGAGCATTCTCAAACGCCGGAAAAAAGACAAATCAGCAAGTTCTTCTTCTTCAACTACACGATCTGCTGCATCTTCTGGTGCCGAACTGAATAGGTTCCTTGCAGCACAGTTTGATGCCGACGAAAACACGGAGAATTTTGATCTGTTGTTATGGTGGAAGACCTATAGCTACAGGTATCCGGTCTTGTCACACTTAGCACGATGATATACTGGTTATCCCCGTGTCCACTGTGTCTTCAGAACAGACATTCAGCACGAGTGGACGAATTATTGAACCAAGAAGAAATTGTTTGACTCCAGAGATGGTGGAGGTATTAATATGCGTTCGGGATTGGGAGCATGCTCGAAAGAGGATGCAAAATGAAACGGTAGACGAACAATTTATTCAAAATTTCTCCAATTTATATGTCTATGAGGGTTCCGGCAGTAACCAGGTCCAGAACTAGGTTGTACATGTACAAATACTTGTAATACGATTGCACTCTTTTTCCCTTACCAAGTTTTTATCCCACTGGGTTTTCTTGGTAAGGTTTTTAATGAGGCAATCATGTAAATATGTAATACTGAAAATCCGAAATAAATAAATAAAGAATTCTTCATTTCATATTTTTATCTACTTTTTTTTTCTTTCATGTTTTATCTTTATTTATTCTTTGAATTAATTCATTAAATAAAATAAAAATGTATCTATAATCTATTATTAATTTATTATAAACATTTTTTTTTATTATACTAAAATAATAATATGTAAAAAAAATTAAAAAATATATATATATATATATATGGGCCGGCCCATTTGGCCCGCCAAATTGGCCCACGTGCCGGCACAGGCACGGCACGGAAGGGCCAGTGTCGGGCCCCCATTTAGGAAAACGGGTCGTGCCAGGCACGACCCGTTTTCCTAAATGGGCCGGGGGGGCGTGCTGATGTGGGCCGGACCGGCTCCCTTTTACAGCACTAGGCTGACATACATAGAGACCGGGCCCTACCTCAATTTTTTTTTTAACATTAGATTGCTGTTAGTATTGTTGGTAGTTGATCTTTCTTTTTCAATTTAGGGTACCCGGTTCAAGTCCCATTTCAATAGTACTTCTTTAATTTAATTTTATCTTTTAATTTTTTATGTCTTATTTATTTTACTATCTTTGTCAATTTCTTATCTACCGTTAATTTGTGTTTATTTAATTCAATTTTATTTTATATTAAAATATATATTATTTTTTTTTATTATTATATCTAATAATTTCAATTTGACATACCTAACACGTCCAATCAATAAACGCTAAAATTTCATAATTTACTTTAGTGGATTAAAATAGTTATTCTATTACTATGATTCAATTTATTTTATCCTTAGTATTTTCTTTATTTTATAGTTTTAATTTTTTTTAGAATCAATAAATCAATAATTTGAAGAATAAAAACTTTTAAAACATGTCCAGTAATAGTTATTAATAAATTATTTTTACATAAATTTAAATTGAATAAATTATAAATGCAAAACAAAATTTCTTATTATAAATTAGATGGTAATTTATTCTTTTAATTTTTTTCGTTATTTATGTTGGGTTTTTTTTTCTTGTTATTATTTATTATTTAATTTTTTTTCTTGTTTTTATTTCTTTTTGAATGTAAGATTTTTGAATTCATCATAGTAATTATTCTATTTATTTTATTTTATCTAAAAAAACTGTTTTACTATGATCTCAATTTTTCATTAATTTTTCAAATATTTACGATTTTAATTTATTGAAATACTCTACGTGAATAAAATGGGTCCGTCACTGTGCAATATTAACAACATTCAATACGCGTCCCCCCACATCCCTCCCAAATAGTGATAGTCATTGTGCAATATTAACAACATTCAATACGTAACCCCCCACATCCCCCCTAAATAGTTATAGTCACTGTGCCATATTAAAAAAATTTCCCCCAAATAATGATACTAATTGTGCAATATTAACAAAATTATATAAGTGCCACACACCCCCTCCCCCACCACATGTTGGTTTTTTTCTCGTTATTGTTTATATTTTATATTTTATTTATTTCTTTTTTAATATAAGATTATTTAATTTCCCCCACCTCTTGTTATTGTTTATTTATTTTTTATTTCTTTTTTAATGTAAGATTATTTAATTCATCTGAGTAAGTGTTCTATTTATTTTATTTTTTTCTATAAAAACTATTTTACTATGATCTCACTTTTTCAGTATTTTTCCAGATAATTGCGATTTTAATTTATTTAAATACTCTATTTAATTAAAATGGGTCTGTCCCTATGCAATATTAACCCCCCCCCCGGGTTGCATGTGCTCCTTATAAATTAAACAAGACTGTTGCACTGACCAACACCTATGCGTGAACAATCGCCACTCAACAACTACAACCTACCGACTTCTCACTAAACCCAAAAAATCTTGAAGAGATTCGAGAACCTCCCCCACAATTTAAATGTATAAATTCTTGAAATAGTTATATATATAAATTTTTATGTCTGTGCGTACTGATATAACTTTTATCAATGCATTGCTTGTGGACCATTAGATTTATATGCTTTGACTCAGTGTGTACGCATTTGTCATTGCTTCTCCATAATCAGTGGCCAACATGTACAACACACTGATGTAAGTTATATCAATGTGCACTGACCAGAACGAGACTGATTATAATATATATATATATATATATAAATGATAGCCACTCAAAAACTACTACCGACCTCTCACTAAAACAAGAAAATCTAAAGAGACCCGAGAACTCTCCTCCACAATTTAAATGTATAAACTCTTGAAATAGTTATATATAGAAAAAATTTCTCCTCAGTGCGCACTGATAAATGTATATCAGTGCCTTACAAGTGGACCATCAGATTCAATTGCCTTGACCTAATATATATATATATGCACTTGTCAGTGCTTATCCATAATCTATGGTCCACATACAATACACTGATATATATTATATCAGTGCGCACTGAGGAGAAAATGATTATATATATATATATATATATATCTCATTTTTTTTCTTTATTTTGCCTAAAACAAAATAAAACTGGAAAAATGAAAATCGCATAAACAAAACTAAAAAAATAAAGACATCTCTTCCATCTTCATCTTTATGCTTCTTTCTTTGTTTTCCTATCACTCTTGTGTTTCTAATTTTTCATTTTCTTGTTTTCCTATCACTTTGTGTCTCTTATTCTTCTTCTTCTTTTCTTTTTCTATTTTTGCGTTGATTTTTTTTAAATATAAAACACAAAATTAAAATAGGTTTTATTATATGTATATATATATAAGTATTTATATATGTATATATATATATACATATATATATATATATATATATATATATGGGAGGAGCCGCACTCCTCCCAAATTTTGCCTACTCTAGGGTTTTTGTTTTTTATTTATTAGTTTTAATTCGATTTAGTTAGTTAAAAATTTAAAAAATATAAAGAGTTATAAGAAATTATTATATTTTTGAATTAAAATATCAATAATTAAATTTAAGGGTAATGTTGAAATTTTGAAAATATATAAATTTAGGGTGTACATACTGTTTTAGAGAGTGAAAATATCATCATTCAATCAAAATATAGATCTAGTTTTGATCTCTATATTTGGAGATCCAAATCCTCCATCCCTATTTCACTATTTATTTTTTATAATCCACATATTCTTTCTTAAATTCCTTTAATATCATTTTTCCATTTTTTTAACTAAATTCAATTAATTTATATAACTATAAATTCATAAATCTAATTACTATAAAAATTATACCATTGGAAAATATTTTGTTGAGATCTTTTAATCGAGTATAATACTCTCTATAATTTAATAGCTTGTCTATTTTTTATTTATTACATCTTTTATTAATCAATAAACTAGTAAGTATTTTGATCCAAAATAAATATTTTCAAATCATCAATTTGTATATGTAATTAACATATTTCATACTAATTAACTATAAATAATTCAGTAAAACAAAATAATAACATTAACATCTTCTAATTAAAACATTAAAACGGAAAAATAACAAAAATTGTACATTTAAAATTAAAATAAAACAAATAAAAATAACAATGAAACTTAAAAGTTAGAGAAAAAAATATAAATGTTAAAAACAATTATATCAAAATCATTAAAAATAGTTATGTGTGACTAGGGATGTCCATGGGGTAAGTCCGAAACGGGAAAAACAAATCCCGAACCTAACCCCGACCCTGACCTCGACCCAAACAAAATTATTTACCCTGAAACTCGCTATTGAAGATCAGGGTCGAGGTCGGGGAATTTCCAGAGAAGGGGCGGTGGCCCCAAACCAGCCTGCCCCTCCCAAAGGTTGTATAATAACCTTTTTTTTAACTTAAATAAAAATTGGTGTAAATTAGATAACAAAATTCATAATAAATTTTTTATAGCTTAATATTACTAATTAAAATAACATATCTTAGTTTTTTTATTAAATATTTAACAGGTTTGGGTGGGGACAACAAATCCCTATCTCGTCTTGTTTTAGGAATGGGGAGTAGGAATCGATCCCAAACCCGTCCCGACCCCATTTATTTTGGTAAAATACCCTTCATCGGGGACGGAGTGGGGTGGGGCATGGTGGGTTCAGTTTTTTTTTTTTTTTTTTTGAAATCTCTAGGTGTGACTAATTATAAAAAAGATTAGAAAATTTTAGATGAAATAAAAGTGAGTAAATTATTATCTAAAATAATTAAGAGAAAACAATTTTATTAAAGAAAATTTGAAATATTATTTATATAGTAAAATAGTAATATTTTATTATTTGGAGATTGTAAAATAGAGAATGGTTGGAATAGTAAATTTATGAAGATAAATATTCCATTTACAGTCTCCAAAATGGAGAAAAAAATTAGAGAATCATCGGAAATGGCATAAAAGTTGAGGAATCTGCTAATTAAAAGTTAAAAGTTAGAGCTAGTAGACCGATGTCGATGGGTCTCCATTTTGTCAACAGTTCTCCAATTCACACGAACCGAGAAGTATCTAAATGTAGATCAAATTTTGATCTCTATATTTGGAGATCCAAACCCTGATCTCTATTTTACTATTAACTTTTTATAATCTCATTTTACCCTTATATTCATTCTTTAAACAAATTAAATTTCTCTCATATCCTTTTTACATTTTAAACTAAACTCAATTAATTTATTATAACTTTTTATTCATAAATGTAATTACAATAAAAATTATACCATTACAAATATTTTACTGAAATCTTTCAACCGAGTATAATATTGACTATATTTTAATAATTTTTAATTTTTTTATCACACATTTTATTAATCACTGAACTAATAAGTATTTTAATTCAAATATTTTTTCAAATAATCTATTTTTATATGTAATTAATAGATATCATAATAACTAACACTAAATAATTCAGTAAAACAAAATAATAACAATAACATCTACAAATTTAAATATTACAATAGAAAAATAACAAAAAAAGTACATTGAAAATTAAAATAAAACCAATAAAAATAACATTGAAATTCAAAAGTTAGATAAAAAATATACATGTTAAAAAAGTTATATCAAAATCATTACATGTAAAATAGTTAGGTGTGACTAGGGATGTCCCGATGCAAACAAAATTATTTCCCCCCATACCGGCTATTGAAGACTAGAGTTGGGGCCGGGGAATTTTCGGGGTGGGGGAGGTGACCCCAAACCCGCTTTGTCAGGGACAACAAATTCCAACCCCACCCCGTTTTAGAAACAGGGAGTAAGAATCGATTTCAAACCCTCCCAAGCCCATTTATTTTGGTAAAATACCGCCTCATATGGGACGGGGTGGGGTGGGTCCTCACTAGTTCGGGTTTTTTTGACATCCCTAGGTGTGACTAATTTTATAAAAGAAAGTTTGAAATATTATTTACAAAGTAAAGTAATAATATTTTATTATTTGAAGATTGTAAATGGAGAAACGATTGGAGTAGTAAATTTATAGAAATAAAATATTCCAAAAATATTCCATTTTCATTCTTCAACATGGAGAACAATTAGTAGATTGATTGGTGATGACCGTACTAACTTAAAAGCTTAAGTTTTAATAGCACCAAAAGTATGTTTCGGACAAAAATACCTTTAAAATACAAACAAAAATAAGTCTCGTGTTTTTTTTTTCGAGACTTATTTTGTTGTTTTTGACACTTATTTTGGGTTTTTTTAGACTTAATTTAGGTATTTCTAAGACTTATTTTGTATTTCCGAAACTTATTTTGGTATTTCTGATATTTATTTTGTATTTTCTGAGACTTTGTTTTTGTAATTTAGAGACTTATTGTGTAATTTTCGAGACTTATTATACATTTTTGTAAATTTCAAGACTTTCTAGATAAAAAAAAAGTCTAGAATTTTTTTTCATCTTCTTCTTCGACTTCCATTGGATTGCGGTTTCACCTCCATTAGTCCTCCAACAATTGAGGTTTTTGAAGAAAAAAAATAATCCTAATAATGGTAGAAAAGAAATAAAAGAATAAGTTGAGGGTATTTTTGTCCATTGTTATTATTTAAACTCAAATTATTAATTTAGTGGCAATCCCAAAAGTCACTATGGATTTGGTGCTATTTAGACCCATTTTCTTTTAGTAGATTCTGTGAGCAAAAAATGTTTTACTTGAAATATTTTTTCACCAAAATTTTTTTTTCTTGAGCTATTACAATTAATTTGGCATGGTTTTGAGAAGAAAGACATGACTCGAGTTCACAACTTCATTGAAGTATGTGTTAGGGGTGCGCCACCATGTCATCGTTATTTCGTAACCAAAAATGATCTTAAACACATCATTAAAATAATACGTATCGACAAATTTCTTGTGTTTGTTGAAAAATAATGCATATGTTCATGATTGTCTTATTTATTTTATTTTATTTTATTTTATTGATATAACAGTTGCGGTGCTCAAGTTGGACATCACTGAATGTTAGACCGAGTCTTAAAAAAAATTATATAAAGAAAAATTGATAGTATACTGAAGTTTAGATAAAATAAAACAAATAGAACACTTATTTATGATAAACTAAATAATCTAACATTCAAAAATAAATAAAAACAAGAAACACAATATTAAAAATAAATAATAACTAGAAAACAACATAAACAATGAAAAATTATAATATTTATTTTTAAATTAATAAATTACAATCTAATTTTATAATAAGAAATTTGGTTTTGTATTTATAATGAATTCAATTTAAATTTATACAAGGATAATTGATTAATAAATATTATTAGACATGTTTTTTTAATTTTTATTCTTCTAATTATTGGTAAATTATTGATTCTAAATAAATTAAAACTATAAAAAAAAATACTAAGGATAAAATAAAATGAATCATAATAATAAATGAACTATTTTAATACAATAAATTAAATTTTTAGATTTTAAGGTTTATTGATTTGATGTGTTAGATATGTTAAACAAAAAACTATTGGAAATAGTAAGAGATAATTTAATATAAACTAAACTATTGGAAATAATAATAGATAATTTCATATAAACTAAAATTTAATTAAATAACCACAAATCGAGGGTAATTAAGAAGTTGATAATGACCAAAAAGATAAAATGAATTGTTTGGTTCAATGAGAAGATGAAATTTTAAAAAAGGAATTGGAAAAAATAGTAAAATTAAAAAGACATGCAAAATATTATTAAAATCCCCGGATAAAATTGAATTCAAAAATAAAAAGATATTTAGTTTGCTTGTAAAATGGAAATGGTAAAAATTGAACCCATAATGGAGCTGACCAGCTGTACTGAAATATGAATTTTTATAATAAATGGTAATTAATACATACATATATATATATATATATATATTAATACAAAATCAATTTAAAAAAAATATGAGGTATGGCACGGGCCCACCTAACCATAACATGGGTTCCTCCATGCTTGAATCCATACGGGAGAAACCCCTTTACAAAATAAGCATCAAAATTCATTTTACCCCTAGTCAAATAAATACAAAACTACCCCTACAAGATTCTAATGCATGTGCCTATTAATAAAATTCAATAAGTGTAGCCCCCGCTCCCCGCTCCCCCCTCCCAAGATGACAAAACACAAAGTGTCATCTCTTTCAATGAAGTCTCTCTCTCTCTCCTCTTAAATTAAACAAGACACTTGCATTGACCACCACCTTTTACGAGAACGATAGCCACAAAACAACCACTACCTACCGACCTCTCACTAAAACCAGAAAATCTTGAAGAGAATCGATAACTCACCTCCACAATTTAAATGTATAAATTTTTGAAATAGTTATATATATATATAAATTCTTGAAATAATTACATATATATATATATATATACATTTTTAAGTTAGTATATACTGATATAACTTTCATCAGTGTGTTGCATATGAACCATTAGATTTATATATTTTGACTTAGTGTATATACATTTATCGGTGTTTTTCCATAATCAGTGGTCTACATACACAACACACTGATGTTAGTTACATCAATGTGCACTGACCAGAACGCGAGACTGGTTAAATATATATACATATAAATGATAGCCACTCAAAAACTACTACCGACCACTCACTAAAACCAGAAAATGTTGAAGAGATCCGAGAACTCTCCTCCACAATTTAAATGTATAAATTCTTGAAATAGTCATTGGTTCTCTCATAAGAGATTTTTTTTATTTTAATATCGGTAAAAAGTTTGATAAAATCACATCGATTTTTATGAATTTTGATCTGAACTTTTGTGTGGATGATAAGTTAATTGAAGTCTGTCTATTAATAAAATTTAAGAATTTTTCAAGCATTATAACTATTTATCCCGATTTTGTTAAATATGAAGATATCCGAAAATTGACAAAATATAGGAAAATTCAAGAGAAATAGTTGTAATGCTTGAAAAATTCTCAAATTTTATTTACAAGTAAATTTCATTGAACATCTCATTCACACAAAAATTCAGATTAAAATTCATAGAAATCGATGTGATTTTATCAAAGTCCTTACCAAAATTAAAATAAATAATCCCATATGTGAGAGTGAGAACATCTATATGAGGACAACAGAAATAAGAAAAAAAAACACTATAATTCTAAAAAAAAATATAGCCTTACATTGCATTCCATATGAGATACTTTAATTTCGTGAACCATTGGCATGTTACAAAAGTTTGTAATTTTGTTTTTTTTTTATTGCTTTGTTTTGTTTTGTTTTTAATACGTGGATAACCTCATCACCTAAAAGATTAGTCTATTATGTTGTAATATTATTGATTATATATATACATTCTCTTGTTATATGTTTTTTCAATGCGGGACTAATTCCATCTTCTCGAGTTTCATACATGGGTTCTTATCTAATAATTAAAAAAAAATCCATATATTAATAGATGTCACAACCCGTAAAACTAGTCTTTTAAGATGTAAAGCTATCATCTGTTATATACACAAATTCTAAACACGTACATAAAGCTATATATCCGTCAACTTCTCAGTACAAATCAAGCATCAAAAACGCTCTTTAAAAATCTGAATTGATTACATACTCTTTTTTTTTTTTGAACAGCAAAATTCATTAAACAGCCCAACAAGGCAACAGATCAGCGAAACAACCAGCACCCAGAAACCAACAGAACAGGAACAGGGCAAGAGGCAACACGCCATCCAAGCAAGAAAACAAAGAAAGAGTAAGACAGAACCCAAGAAAGACAAAACAAAACACAAGAAAACAAACTGGGACTGTCAATGCACCCAAACTCAGACAACTAGCTCTTAAGTGACGTACAAAAACAATCAGAAATGATTGAAGGTCATGGAGGAGCTTTCAGAAAAGCAAAACAGAACGAAGATGGATTAAAACAAAAACCATAACGAAGATTTCCTTGATTGGTGGTGTTGACAGAGACTGCAGATTCAGAAACAAAACCATTGCTTCAACGGTCCATTGCAGCAATCCGACGAAGCCAGTCAGCTCTGACAACATGAAAGACAGAGCAAGCTAAACAGGGCCAGGACATTACAAGTCCCATATCAGATTATCCCCACGCAAGGCAGAGCCGTTTTTTGCTAAACTATCAGCAAATGAGTTACTAGTTCTGGGATTGAAAATGACCCGCGTGTTTCTTAAAATAGACAAACAGTGGCGAATTTCCAAAATAATATTCTTGCAGACTAGGTTCCCCTTACCATCAGTATTCACCCAAGAAACTGCCTCAAAAGAGTCGCTAACTATGTCAATCTCTTTGCCAATAAGAGAACTAGAAAGTGAACACAAATAAGCAGCCTTTTGGATAGCTAAAATCTCAGCAAGTCTTGAATTTCCAGTCCCCAAGAACAGCGAGAATAAACCCAAAATCTGGCCTGAATTGTTCCTTAATACCCTGCTATCCCAGCGTTTCCGGGGTCTCCCCTCGCCGAACCGTCCACGTTGAATTTCAAAGCATTTGTTGAGGAAGGGTTCCAGCTTGTCATTGTATTGTGGTGATCAGACTTTGTCAAGACACAGCTCTCCTTAAGGTTTAAAAGCATTATAGAAATGGAAGATTTGATTCCTTTCCTAGGTGCTTAAACCACCAGACTACACGGAACTTAACAGTGTCAGAGGCTTGATAAAAAGTTGTCTGGATATTCCTGAAAACCTGTTGATTCCAAGCCTCCCAAATGGTCCAGGTGACCGTAAAAAATAGCGTGTTCCAGGCGCCACTGTACTTAGCCTTCGGGCATAAACCTGACCAGTTATGGAACCAATCCAGCATTGAATTAGTTGTACAATACACCACATCCCACCAAATCATACAAACCGACCACAGATTCCAAGACCATTGACAATGAAGAAATAAGTGGTCAATTGATTCCTCCTTCTTGTCACAAAGAGGGCACAACAGATTGGCTATAGGGTCATACCCAAACCTTTGCAAGACTTTCCTTACCATGGTCCTTCCTTTTAACAGCTGCCATAAGAAGATTTCGACCTTAGGTGGACTTGCCCCTTGCCAAATGAACCTGAAGTCAGTAGGATTATCGGTTGAAACAGTCCTCTAAGCATTTACGAAAAGAGCCCACCGTAAACTGACCATTTGGAGTGTGCATCCAGGAAATACTGTCCATAACAGAGTTATAAATGGTTATGCGATACAAACAGCTCATGAACACTCTCCACTGCTCCTTTTCCCAATCGAAACAGGGCCTCCGCAAAGGGATTTCCCAAACCCACTGAGTTCCTTACCATCTCCTGAATTCGCTTATGTCTCCATATTTACGGGTTGAGAGAGCAAAAATTCTCGGACAAGCATCCCTCAGCTTGCCATTTTCCCCTGTGTCTATATCCCAAAACGAGCTCCTTTTACCATTGCCTATCACATTCTTCAGACCACTCCGTACAATCTTCTCCGAACTGGAACCCTGTAGCATAGAGGTTGGCCACCGCCTTAACAAAAGGAGAAGGACTGCAGGAACCTTTCCAGTCCCAAGTTAAAGCCTGAGTAGATATTCCGTACTTAACACAGATTACTCTCCTCCATAGTGAGTCGTCCTCTGAACCAAATCTCCAAATCCACTTTGCCAATAAGCTCATATTCTTGTCACCCATTCTACCAATCCCGAGACCACCTAAACTCTTACTTTTGCAAATCGTATCCCAATTGACAGCGTGAGTTTTTTTCTTCTCAACCTCATCTCCCCAAAAGAAGCTTCTTTGCAGTCTTTCAATGGTGCTGGCCATCCCATAGGGGAGTTTGAAAATCGAGAGATAATACGTTGGTATGCTGGACAAGACTGCTTTGATGAGTACCAGTCTGCCACCCTTGTTTAGGAACTTTCTTTTCCACGGAGCCATTATTTTCTCAATACGTTTCACAACAGGATTCCAAAAAGCCTTGGATGAAGGTCTAGCCTCGAGTGGAAGGACTAGCAGTGTTGTTTTGGCATCTTTATTCATAGAAAGGACTTCTCAATTATCTGGAAATTTCTAAATTTCGGACAACCATCGATCAATATCAATATGCCTTTGAAATGGAAAACATCAATATACTATACACGGTAGAATTCCACCATCTACCGCTTTAATTGATATAACTAATTATATGACGAAAAATAGAAAATACACGGGGACGTGTGTATCATAGAAATCCACTATATGAATAAAAGATTATACCCTCAAGTGATACTCGGACTCTCACTCTCGATAACTTCGGGCTATAAACACTACCACTCGCCACTCTTGGTTAAATCTCTAGTGATACCGATCCCCTGATGCACTACTCTTGGCGTGAGCACCTCTTACTCTACCATATGGGCCTTTTATAGTGGCACTTGACCAATGCTTGCCAACCACACCTTAGTTGCAAGACTTCAATGTTTGTGCAACTTCACCCCGAAGCCACAAGACTTTGACTCAAAGAATGTTATAAGTACGGAACCCACATTCTCCACATTGGTATGATATTGTCTGCTTTGGGCCTAAGCCAGCACGGATTTGCTCTTGGGACACTTCCCAAAAGGCCTCATACCAATGGAGATTGTTTCCATACTTATATACCCAAGATCATCCCCATGTCTAGCCAATGTGGGACTTTGGTTGCACACCTAACAATCCTCCCCTCGAACAAAGGACCATCATTATCTTCACGGTCCGGGCCTCCCCTCAAGCGATCATTCATCCGTCAATGCTAGATGGGAACCTCCATCAAGGTCACTCCTCTCCACCGCGTCGAAGCACACGCCTTACGTGAAGCACTGGAGCATTTCCTGTCTCGAGAGCTAACATCACAGACCCATCGCGAGCTACCTGGGCCCACCATCTCTTGGTTTGGTTCGGCTACGTCTGGCTAAGTCTGAGGGTCGGCTCTGATACCACTTGTTAATAAGTACGGAACCCACATTCTCCACATTGGTATGATATTGTCCGCTTTGGGCCTAAGCCCGCACGGATTTGCTCTTGGGACACTTCCCAAAAGGCCTCATACCAATAGAGGTTGTTTCCATACTTATATACCCAAGATCATCCTCATGTCTAGCCAATGTGGGACTTTGGTTGCACACCCAACAAAGAAGAGTGTAAAAGTCTAAGTGTGCATATGACAATATACTTAATGCAGTAATGTGCAAGACCAAACACAAAATGCTTAACTAGATGTTATAATGCAATTGAATAACCTAGTTATCAAACAATGCCTATATGTACACACATGAAGTCTCAATTAGTTGTATGAAAATTTTAACAACCTAATTGTCAAATAAAACTCACATAAATATTCAAGAATTTGACTAGATGCACAAAGTCAACCTAATCATCAATTAAGCATACATAAACATTTATGGATTAGCTATTTAGGCATAAATGACATAATAATGCAAGCTATCACAAATAAACTCAATCATGCAATTTTGACTCATAAATATATACAATAAAGTGAGTCAAGGTATTTAATCAAGCAATAAATAACTAATTTAGAGTAAGTAGAACAATAAATGATATTCAATGAAGTTCTAGCTTACCTAGTCATGAAACCATGAAGACTCATGCTCAAATGATGTTGAATGATGCAAAATGGAGATGGGTTTTGGGTTTGGAGAGTGAAAGAACAAGGCTTGAAGCTTTCTCTCTCTAGACTCACTCTATCTCTCTCTAGGGTTTCTGCAAATGTGAAGGTCTAAAAGAAGAAGAAGAGATAAGGATGTATATATAATGTGGAAAAAATGAGCTGACGCGAAAAGACCAAAATGCCTTGGTTTTTGGTGCCAGGCGACATGCCCAAGTCCCCTAGCATGTCGACTTCTGTTCTGGAAAGAAACCGAGCAACCTGATGCGACATTCAAAGAGACATGAACAAGTCACTTAATCATGTCGCCTAATGTTCTGGAGAAGAAAAACATGTCTGAGGCGACGTCAAAGGCGACATGCACAAGTCGCCTAGAATGTTGCCTAACATTCTGGTGAAAAATTACAAGTCTAAGGTGACTTATGAGGCGACATGCACAAGTAGCCTTGCATTTCGCCTAACACACTGGACAACACACCAGCTCCAGAAACAAGCAACCCAAAACACGACCAAGCGACATCGAAACCTTTCATATGATATTCCATTGGAAATGTATGAAAGTTTACTTTCTACTCCAATTAACAAAACATGATTTGGATAACCGTAGAAAGAATTATGGTCAAAAGAGTGACCAAATGTCAGAATTGGTCAATAACAAACATTCCACAATCATGGTATAAAACTATGTAACCAAATAACAATCCAAGAGAGCACAAATGGAGACTCTCTATGGTCACAAATCGAGCTAAGACTCAAGCACACCAACGTGCGAGTGAGGACGTTTCCGAACACACAAAAGAAAACGTAAAACAAAACAAACTATACGTAAAGACAAACAAAGACGTGCTCGTGTGAGTTGTGTAACTGGATGCACACATATACACAATAAAGAACATAAATGCAAGATGAACAAAGCATGCATGAAGTGTGTGTGTGCACCTAAACTCTTCAAGAGACAAAGTCAAGTGAGTACACCTTTTGCTCTTGAAGTCATGAAGATGCTTGGAAGCTTGCCGACATGGACCTAAACTACCCATTACACAGTCATCCCCAATGTGGTGTGGTTTGTCATGAAAAAAGCCAATCATAAAATCGAGGTCCTTACAAAAAGGAAAAACAATTTTTATTTGAAATCTTATGGACTATCCAAAAATGGATAGTGTTGTGCTGTACGCTATAGTTTCTGTATATAATTAGTAGATAGGGCTCTAACTTTTAACCTTTAATTATTAGATTGCACTGGTTCTCCGGATCACGTCAAACGATGAAATTAAAATGAGTGGCGAAGTTTACACTTCTGAAAAACTGTATATACAACCCTTTTGGTATGTGAACCCCATTAAATTTTTTTAAAATATGAAATTTTGTAAACACACCCCATACATTACCAAATATGTCATTTCTTTTCATTTATAAAAATATTATAAATAAAAAGTTATAAAATAATTAATAATATATATACATATATATAGGAAAACTTTCTCCTCGGTATGCACTGATAAATATATATCAGTGCTTTGCATGTGGACCATTAGATTCAATTGTTTTGACCCAATGTATATGCACTTATCAGTGCTTATCCATAATCTATGGTCCACATACAATACACTGATGTATTTTATATCAGTGCGCACCGAGGAAAAAAAGAATATATATATATATATATCTCATTTTTTTTTCATTTTTTTGCCTTAAACAAAATAAAACTGGAAAAATGAAAAACGCATAAACAAAACTAAAAAACAGAGACATCTCTTTCATCTTCATCTTTTTGCTTCTTTCTTCGTTTTCCTATCACTCTTGTGTTTCTTATTTTTCTTTTTCTTGTTTTCCTATCACTTTTGTGTTTCTTATTCTTCTTTTTCTGTTTTTAATTTCTAGTTTTTGCGTTGATTTTTTAAATATAAAACACAAAATTAAAATAGGTTTTATATATATATATATATATATATATATATATATATATATATGGGAGGAGCCGCACTCCTCCCAAAATTTGTCTAATCTAGGGTTTTTGTTTTTATTTATTAGTTTTAATTCGATTTAGTTAGTTAAAAATTTAAAAAAGTACAGAGTTATAAGGAATTATTATATTTTTGAATTAAAATATCAATAATTAAATTTAAGGGTAATGTTGAAATTTTGAAAATATATAAATTTAGTAGATTTAGTGAGCAAAAAATGTTTTACTTGAAATATTTTTTCTTGAACTATTACAATTAACTTGGCATTGTTTTAAGAAGAAAGACATGACTCGAATTCATAATTTCATTGATGTAGGTGTGATGGGTGGCTGGGTGCGCCACCGGGTCATCCATATTTCGTAACCAAAAATGCTCCTAAACACACCATTAATATAATCCGTATTGACAAATTTCTTGTCCTAGGTGAAAAATAATGCATATGTTCATGATTGTCTTATTTATTTATTTATTTTGAAATAACAGCCGCGGTGCTCAAGTTGGACATCGCTGAATGTTAAATCGAGTCTTATTGATAGTGAAATTTTAACTGATTAATTTTAATGCCTAATAATTTATTATTACTATTATATACAAAAATATATATAACTTCATCAGTGCGTTGAATGTGGACCAATAGATTTACATGCATACTTTGACTCAAAGTGTATGCACTTGTCAAAACTTCTCCATAATCAGTTATCCATATACAACGTACTGATATAAGCTATATCAGGGCGCAATGAGGAGAAAATGACTTATATATATCACCTGCTGACGATATAGACCGATTTGAACTTGAGAAATTGTCCGACTAAATGAGCTAGTTAGCGTCTTTCACCACCAAAGAGGGAAAATTAATTCGAACAAGTTTGATTAATGGAGTTTTTTTTTTATTAAAAACGTTTGATTAATGGTATTGGTGATTAATTAATCTTTTTCTTGAATCTGATCCTGTCTCCCCAACAGTGAAGATTTCTTGCACAGTTCCAAGTCACAATGTGCTATAAATGTTGAGCATACAAGTCTCTTTAGTACACAACTTTAAACAACTACATTGTTGTCACATTTCCTTACAACAGAACAGGAAAATGTCTTCACAAGTTTCAGAATTTTCTGGTTCAATCCAAACAGATACATCCGAGGCTAAACGTCACACAGCCAGTTATCATCCTACTCTTTGGGGAGATCATTTCCTCACACATGCTTCCGATTCTGAGGTAATTTTTGCAGTTTCTAGTCACAGAATGAATTCGATCAATTCTTTGTATATATACTGTAATTCATATGAGACCTATTGTTAGAGTTCTTTATATTATTGTTGACGGTTTAAGTTTTTGAGTCAAAAGGTAACTAACACTAGCTCTCATCTCTTGAATTTAGTGTGTTCTTTCTTGAGTATGAGGTGTTTTGTGTCATCCTACCAGGGTCTGATGGTAATGTTATTATTATTATTATTATTTTTATTATATAAGATGGTGTAGAGCCTATGTATCATTATTCCATTTATACTATAAAAGTTGTTTGGGAAAATGAAATTTATGCGTTCTGTTATCCCATTATTTCAATATATAGTTAATGAAAGTCAATATTTGTTTCAATAATCCTCATTGTTGAATATTTCTGTGAAATTCTTGTATAGACAAATGATGCTACAATTGAAAAAGAATTCCAAGGACTGAAACAAGAAGTCAGGAGTATGTTAACATCGACTATGAACAAGGATAACCAGAAACTGTGCTTGATTGATGCTGTCCAACGCTTGGGAGTTGCTTACCATTTTGAGAGAGAGGTAGAAGATGCATTGGAAAATCTGTATAATGACTACAATGGTGATGTCAACAATCTTTACACTGTTGCTCTTCGATTTCGGTTGCTTAGACAACAAGGTTACAATGTTCCATGCGGTAAGTGTCCATTTTTCATTTATCTCACATATATAAATATATATATATATATATATATATATACAATAATTTTCACATAAATGCGCACTGATAGAATTATATAAGGACATTGAATGTGAGCCACTCATTTTACATATTTTGACTTGGCATGTATGCATTTGTCAAAACTCTTTTATAAATGAGTGGCTCACATTCAATGTCCTTATATAATTCTATCAGTGCGCACTGACAGGAAAAGGAGGACATTGAATGTGAGCCACTCATTTATAAAAGAGGTTTGACAAGTGTATACATGCCAAGTCAAAATATGTAAAATGAGTGGCTCACATTCAATGTCCTTATAAAATTCTATCAGTGCGCACTTATATGAAAATTATTATATATATATATATATATATATCTACATATGACTGTGAAGACACCAGACCCTAGCCTTCAAACAATGTGGGAAGAAATTCTCTAACAACCTTATATACTTTGGTTATTCTTAAAATTTGCATTAAAATATTAGTAAAGAGATATCTAACAAATAATTATTTTTGATTGTGAGGCAGATGTGTTCAACAAATTCAAAGATGACAAAGGAAAGTTCAAAGAGTCTTTAATTGATGATGTAGCTGGCATGCTATGTTTGTATGAGGCTGCACATCTTGGCATACGAGGAGAAGATGTCCTGGATGAAGCCCTAGCTTTCAGTACCTCTCATCTTGAGTCAATGGTTGCTCATGATCAAGTCAGTCCTCAGCTTGCAGAACAAATTACTCGTGCCTTGAATCGGCCCATCCGCAGAAACTTACCAAGGTTGGAGGCAAGATATTACATCAATATCTTCTCAGGAGATGATGGTGATTCAAAAAATCAAACACTGCTCAAGTTTGCAAAATCTGATTTTAACATGTTACAAGTACTACACCAGAAGGAGCTAAGTAACATCACTGAGTAAGTTCAAGTTACAAATTAAAATAACCGACAAAAAGTACTTTCTTTTCTAGTAAGGACGTCCTAATTTTGATAATATCAGGATCATGGAAAATTCAAGGTCCAGATTTAATTGAAATTAGGATGTTCAATATAAGAGAGGATTGTTAACAACAAAACTAATCCAATGAAGTTTTATCTCAGATGGTGGAAAAACATGGACGTCAAAACAAACTTTTCATATGCTAGAGATAGAGTGGTGGAGTGTTATTTTTGGACAATGGGAGTGTACTATGAGCCGCAATACGCCTTCGCAAGAATATTACTGACCAAAGTAATAGCCTTAGGGTCCATCGTAGATGATACATATGATTCGTATGGTACATATGAAGAACTTGAGCTCTTTACCGAAGCTATCCAGAGGTTGATTTCGAAAAACCCTAGAATATTCGTCTTGATTACATTTGAATGTTATCAATTGATCACTTAATTGATAAGATTGGAGATGTTTTCACATAATTTTCAATTGGGACATCAACACTACAGATGCTCTTCCTGAGTACATGAAGCTCATTTATCGGTCACTCTTAGATGTTTACTAGGAAGCTGAGGAAGAGATCTCAAAGGAAGGAAGATCATATTGTATTCACTATTCAATACAAGAGGTGAGCCATTTCATGTATTTTGTTGCTTAATAAATAATAAACCTTTCCATTGTATTTATATATAGATTATTTAACGTGTGCTTATGTAACATTACATATGTAATTGCAAAACTTTTTTTCCTATATTTGTGCAATTTTATTTTTTATACTGTATAATGTTATAAAGTGGATTCAAAAGACACATGCGTTATTGGACATATATATTTGGTTTTTATTTTTATTTTTTATTTTTATATATCAGGTCAAAAAAGTAGTCAAAGCCTATTGTATTGAAGCCAAGTGGTGCAACGAAGGCTATGTTCCAACGACAATCGATGAGCATTGGGACATTTCACTTGTGACTAGTTGTTATCCAATGTTAGGAATAACTTCTTTTCTAGGCATGGGAAACATTGCTGATAAGGAGGTCTTCCAATGGAGCTCTAATGATTATCCTAACATTATTAAAGCTTCAGCAATTATTGGCAGACTCATGGATGACATAGTAACTCATCAGGTACGATCGATTAACAATTATTTGCAGTGACTTAGTTATGAAGAGGTTTGGAGGGTTCGTGCCCGCTGTAGCCTCTTGGAAAATTTTCTCTCGGTTCTTGCATTTATTTATTTTTTCTGTTTGATTATTGTAAAATGAAAATTTTTTAGTTTTCCCCTCTCCTTGTATTAAATTGTTTTTTTATTTATATTTGCTTATTGTAAAATGAAAATAATATAGTTTGCCCCCTCATTAAATTTTAAATTCTGACTTAACCTAAGACTCTTAACTCAGGTGGTGTGCAATTTCCCTTACGTGTTTGTGGTCAAGAGTTATTCAATAAAAAAACCATCCGGACCCTAGAAATTTATCATTTAGATGAGCAAATATTGCCACAACACAAGAAGATTTTTTTTTCCAATTAACCTTTGGATATCTATGTGTAGTTGTAGTTTGAACAGAAGAGACAACATGTAGTCTCTGGTGTTGAATGCTACATGAATCAACACGGCGTTTCAGAAGAAGAGGTGATCAAATTGTTCCGGGAAAAAGTATTCAATGCCTGGAAAGATGTAAATCAGGAGTTCTTGAAATCAACCGCTGCTCCGATACAAATCCTAACTCGAATTCTCAACCTTTCGCGGGTAGTGGATGTAATATACAAGGACGATGATGGCTACACCAACTCTCATGTGATAAAACACTACATTGATTAATTGCTTATCGATCCTTTTCTCCTTTAATAGCAAGAATTCTATTCTCGATCTCTGGTGGAGTGATTGTGTTGTGTGTAATATATTAATTACTTGAAGTAATGATGGTTTACTCGATCTAGCTAGTTTCCTGTAATAAACAATTCTCTATATATAAGCTCTTAAGGTGTGGTTTGCTTTTTTTTATATGAAAACTGAATAGATCTGAAGTTTATTGAACACTAAACAGAGACTTCAACTTAAAGGCTAAAGCCTAAATGGCATGTTTGGTTGTTCAAAAATTATGAAAACTCTGTCGGTGATCACACACCAATTAATCAATAGCAACATGTTTTCAAAACTAGAGTGTGTGATAATAAAGAAGCTGCACGTGTGAAAGATGGGACAAGCAAGTTCACTACAATGTTAGTGTATCCAGTCCAGCAAGGTTCCACATGATCTCTTCCATCATAAAGATCAGACGGTGGCTAACATAGCAACCTGAAGCAGAGAACCATTTCAAGGAAGAGTATTGTTGCTGGGAAATTCTGTTACAGCAGAATTTCCAACCTTATCCGGAATTTTAATCTTATCGAAATCAGTCTTCGGCCTGACCTCAGATTTTCATTTGTGTAGAAAACTAATAAAATTATCTTTTTACAGAGCAAGTAGTCTCTCGTTTCTCTGCTCTATTTTCTTTTCTTCTTAGTTGATTTTTCTTCTACTTTTCTCTAAGGTCTAAGAGACCTTTTAACAAACATTTAGTGTTCATTATAAAAGATTTCATGGCTTCTTCTATAAGACAATTTGGCCCCAAATATTTACTCAAACCTTTCCAAAGTAACATTGTTATTAGACCATATTGAATCATATAAAGTGTTTGAACGAGACGTATTTTTCTATAAAAGCCACTAGCCTTCATTGTTCACGGAGGATGCTGATGGCAGTCACGCAAATCACGTAAATCACAATCATACATGCATGTAGATAATATGAAAGAAATAAAGAATCTATTTATTAATGTTAGGTGTTTTTTTTTTGTTAATTATTTAAAAACTATTTATTAGTTCAATACTTTTAAGGAACACCTTTATCAATTGTATGTTTGGACGGTAAGTACCGAGTGATAAACATTATCTTTGTTTTTTTTTTTGAAACAGTAAATTTTTTAAACAAGCCAAAAAAAGTGAAGAACCAACAACAACCAAACCGGAATCCAAGCACCAAACTACACGAAGCAAGGACCCAAACAAGACAGCACCTTACAGACTGCATAAAAACAATCAGCATACACCAAAAAACTGAACAAACAGGGAAAAGAAAACCCAGACAGAAGCCATAAAACTGATCGAAGCCTCAAGATACAATCCAATCTAACCTGACTTATCAAACATTATCAAACACCATATTGGACTAAATTAGTCTTATATTAACAGTTGCCTCCAGTCCAATTTATACAGTCACTATATTTTTTAATTATTAAATTAACACCATATTGGACTACATTATTCTCCGTAATGTGAATATTATTGTTTTACAACATAATGCAGTTGGTATAAGAGTTTCAATATATTATTCTTGAAAGAGGAAACATCATGCACCATCTATTACTTTATCGCCTCCCCAATTAATATAAACCAAAAAGGAAAAACAAAAATTTAAAAGAATTTAGAGCATCCCCAATGCTATAAGGAAATTTGGATCATCAAAAGTTGTCACCTCAGCATTTGATGATTGTTTTCAAGGATTGCTAAATTTGATGATTGTGTAGTCCACAATGGTACACTTTATTTAAATCAAAAATCTACTTTATCTAAATCACAAATCTAATCCCGCCATATTTTTAAAAAAAAAACTATAAAAGACAAGATGAGGTATGTGATATGGGTATTGATTCATTCGTAATGAAAAGACGAATTTTACCTGATTTCATGCCTATGTATCACTCGTCGGTGGGCCACCCAATTATCTTCATCACATTAATAATACACCCTATCACACAAGACACTCTCCATGTAAATTCTGTCTTCTATTATTCTCCACGTCCACCAATCAAGTCTCCTATCTTTTCTATATTTTTTATTATCTCCATATGTTTTTCACATGTGTACGTCTTTTCCTTTTGCTTTTACACCACATGTTCACGGCACAACTTCTCTATTTCTCTTTGTCACCTCGCCATTCTCTTTGTCAATTATTTCCCTTTGTCGGATCAATTATCAGCAGAGCACGCCGTCAACAATTGGATCAAAGCATATGCGGTTAACAATTGGGTTTCCGAATTTGGGCTTGAATTTGAAATGGAAAGTGGGCTTTGAAATTGGAAGAGACTTGGACTTTAATTCCGGGCCTTCAAATTGGATCTTTGAAACTGCACTTGGATTTGGGCTTGGATTTGAGCTTGGATCTGGGCTTGGATCTTCAGATATTCAAATCCTTGAAATAAACCTACATATATTGATTATTCTTCGGATTTCATGCTCTTTCACCTAAAAATACAAAAATAACACTAATTAAATAGGTATAAAAAAACACTAATTAAATAAAAATAGACAATTCAAGGAGTTAACAAATCCAAATTAGCGAGGGGCAGGATCCATGCCTCCATTTTTTTACACAGGATTTGACACACTTTTGTATCCATTAGATCCTAGGTGTTTGAATGGTCCAGATTTAATGGTCATTAATTAACTTTCCTATTTTCTATTAATATTTGTATTTTTCTCTGACCTAAATTTTAATATTTCATTTCATTCTCTCTCCTCCTTTAAATTTCCTCTTTCCTCCCTTATTTTTTTTATTCTTTTACATCTCAAGTCTCAATAGACAACAGTTTTTTTTATAGCAAACAACAGACAATAACATGTTTATTATTTCAATTTTTTTCTCTTTTCACTTTGATTTATTTTTATTTTTATTATTTATGTACAAATGTTTCCATTTCTCACTTTATCTGTTTATCAATTGATAATATTATCTAAATTTCAAATAAAAATATTCCGTACTAGTGTATTAAAATTTAATTATCGTGAAAATAAATCTAGATTTTTTTTAAATGATAAGTTTAAGTGATAAAAAAATTAAATAAACTAAAATCAATATTCCACTTAAATTTCTTTTATAATATAAATTAAAACTTGTTCAGTGTTCAAAAAATCTAGAAAAAAAACTAATTAACAAAATCATAGCATACACTTTCCATTCCTTTTTTTTTGGACATTTTGATGAGGGTGAAATATTAAAGAAATTATGAATAGAGAAGGAAGGGAAAAAAAAAGATTTAAGATAGTGAGGAAAGAGGTCATAGAGTGAGATGAGGGAGGGAAAAAAAGGAAAGATAAAAATTAAATGAGAACAGATAATCAAATATAACATTAAAATTTAGGAGAGAGAATAGAAAAAATAGAAAGTAAATAAAAACATTAATAGAAGAAAGAGAAAAAAGATTAGAGAGTATCAAATCTGGACCATTCAAATACCTAGGATCTAGTGGATACAAAAGTGTGTCAAATACTATGTAAAAAAAATAGGGTCACAGTTCCTGCCCCTTAAAGGAATATGATATAAAATATGTCAATCACACCACATTGTTAGGAAACTCCCAAATTGTCCACACCACATTGAAAAACATGGTATTCAACACTCTCTTCCTATTCGATGAAGGACACAAGCCATTCCAGTCATTCAACCACTCCATGATTGTTAGGATTGAAATTAACCTAAGTGTGAATGACCTATAATTGGTTGGTTGTTTCTATTTAGATCTAAATTTTTAAATATGCGGTATATTTATAGATCTATTTATTTAATTAGGTCACATGCTTTAGTCGTTTGATGCTCTCTATGTCCTTGTCAATATCGTGTACCTAGCTAATAATCGATTACATTGTAAGACAATGGGAGTAAGTTAAAGATTGTAGTCAGGATTTTTTGTTTATCATGATAGGAAATATCAAGTATAATTTTTTTTTTTGATATACCACTTGCGGGTGACGGCGACTCCGACCTGAATTCCAACCTAAAATATTAGTATGATAAATGAGTGCTCTTACCACCAAACCACATTGGATGATGGTTGTATAAAAGATTTTACCCAAACATTATTAATGACCAGGGAACTGAATATTGATAGATATACCGAAATATCCATCGATATATCCGTATTTTGGAGGGATCAATATCGAAACAGGCAAATATCCAATATCCTGTAAAATATCCGGCCGAATTTGATATATCAGTAAAAATTTCCCGATATGACCAAAATTTCACGGATTTCACCCAGAAAGTTCACGGATATTTTGTATATTATTAAAATAATTTTTTTAATCCTAAATAATTAATTTATTGTTAAAATAATTAAGATTGAAAATTATTTTAGAAGAAGCATTAACAAATTTATAAAAATTTCCAACATAATAGTCAATAGTAAAATTATTGAGGACTTAAAGTAAAATTGAACAAAGAACCAAAGAGTGGACATGTAAAATATGTAAAAATTTGTGAAAGCAATCTGAAAAAAAAAAAATTTGTTTGTGACTCAAATGTGTAAAACTAATTTCAAATAATATTAAATATGTACCATTCAATTTATAAATATATAGAATGTGTTTTTTTGTAACTTTGAACCGATATTCCAAATAATGAAATCTCAAAATTGTTTGTGCAAAACGTGTAAAAACCCAAAATTGTTTCTTTTGAGTAGAGAATCTAAAGAAACTCAATTATTTTTATATATAAAAAAACAAATAAGAAGTCAATTGTTTGATATAGACCATATGACAAAGAATCAAAATGATAGAAAATTGAAAATACTATGGTAGAGAATAATAATGATAGAATTTTGAAAAATAGAAACAAAATGAATGCCTATGCATCATGTATTTTGTATTTGTTGCAGCGAATATAAATGAATGCAATAATGAAAATCTCTTTCAATTATTCATATATTTGTTTACCGTTTGAGTTCATCTATAAAATAATCTTCACTATTCTCTTTCAAGTTTTCATTCTACACGACTACACTTTACATAACAAATTTTACATCACAATTTTATCTCAAATTGTCAATATCTTTATCAAATAATCAGATACTTAAATGTTTACTTTGATAATTTTTTTATATATAAAATAATAATATTATAATTGTATACAAATTTTAGATATTATGTGGTATTGTTTCTAAAATGCATTCGAATTTTTTAAAATCTGAGGTAGGGCACGGGCCCACCTAACCATAACATGGGTTCGTCCATACTTGAATCCATACGGGAGAAACCCCCTTACAAAATAAGCATCAAAAATTCATTTGACCCCTAGTCAAATAAATACAAAACGACCCCTACAAGATTCTAATGCATGTGCCTATTAATAAAATTCAATAAGTGTAGCCCCCGCTCCCCCCAAGACGACAAAACACAAAGTGTCGTCTCTTTCAATGAAGTCTCTCTCTCTCTCCTTATAAATTAAACAAGACACTTGCACTGACCACCACCTTTTACGAGAACGATAGCCACTAAACAACAACTACCTACCGACCTCTCACTAAAACCAGAAAATCTTGAAGAGATTCGATAACTCTCCTCAACGATTTAAATGTATAAATTCTTGAAATAGTTATATATATATATATATTTTCAAATCAGTATATACTGATATAACTTTTATCGTTGTGTTGTATATGAACCATTAAATTTATATATTTTGATTCAGTATATATATATTTATCAGTATTTTTCTATAATCAGTGGCCTACATGCACAACACACTGATGTTAGTTATATCAATGTGCGCTGACCAAAACGAGACTGGTTAAATATATATACATATAAATGATAGCCACTCAAAAACTACTACCGACCCACTCACTAAAACCAGAAAATGTTGAAGAGATCCGAGAACTCTCCTCCACAATTTAAATATATAAATTCTTAAAATAGTTATATATATATATATATATATATATATATATTGGTTCTCTCATAAGAGATTTTTTTTATTTTAATATCGGTAAAAAGTTTGATAAAATCACATCGATTTTTATGAATTTTGATCCGAACTTTTGTATGGATGATAAGTTAATTGAAGTCTGTCTATCAATAAAATTTAAGAATTTTTCAAGCATTATTACTATTTATCCCGATTTTGTTAAATATGAAGGCATCCGAAAATTGACGAAATATAGGAAAATTCAAGAGAAATAGTTGTAATGCTTGAAAAATTCTCAAATTTTATTTACAAGTAAATTTCATTGAACATATCATTCACAAAAAAATTCAGATTAAAATTCTTAGAAATCGATGTGATTTTATCCAAGTAAATTAAAATAAATGATCCCATATGTGAGAACATATATACGAGGACAACAGAAATAAGAAAAAAAAAACACTATAATTCTAAACAAAAAATATAGCCTTACATTGTATTCCAATGAGATACTTTAATTTCGTGAACCATTGGCATGTTACAAAAGTTTGTAATTTTGTTTTTTTTTATTGCTTTGTTTTGTTTTGTTTTTAATACGTGGATAACCTCATCACCTAAAAGATTAGTCTATTATGTTGTAATATTCTTGATTATATATAAACATTCTCTTGTTATGTGTTTTTTCAATGTGGGACTAATTCCATCTTCTTGAGTTTCATATATGGGTTCTTATCTAATAATAAAAAAAAATTCCATATATTAATAGATGTCACAACCTGTAAAACTAGTCTTTTAAGATGTAAAGCTATCATCTATTATATACACGTACATAAAGCTATATATCCGTCAACTTCTCAGTACAAATCAAGCAGCAGAAACGCTCTTTAAAAATCTGAATTGATTACATCCTCTTAAATTCCAACCAGCTCTAGCAGTGTTGTTTTGGCATCTTTATTCATAGAAAGGACTTCTCAATTATCTGGAAATTTCTAAATTTCGGCCAACCATCGATCAATATCAATATGCCTTTGAAATGGAAAACATCAATATACTATACACGGTAGAATTCCACCATCTACCGCTTTAATTGATATGACTAATTATATGACAAAAAATTGAAAATACACGGGGGCGTATGTATCACAGAAATTCACTATATGAATAAAAGATTACACCCTCAAGTGATACTCGGACTCTCACTCTCGATAACCTCAGGCTATGAACACTACCACTCGCCACTCTAGGCTCAATCTCTAGTGATATCGATCCCCTGATACACTACTCTTGGCGTGAGCACCTTCTACTCTACCCTGCAGACCTTTTATAGTGGCACTTGACCAATGGTTGCCAACCATACCTTAGTTGCAAGACTTCAATACTTGTACAACTTCACCCCGAAGCCACAAGACTTTGACTCAATGAAGAATGTAAAAGTTTAAGTGTGTATATGACAATATACTCAATGCAATAATGTGCAAGACCAAACACAAAATGCTTAACTAGATGTTATAATGCAATTGAATAACCTAGTTATCAAACAATGCCTACATGTACACACATGAGGTCTCAATTAGTTGTAGAGAAATTTTAACAACCTAATTGTCAAATAAAACTCACATAAATATTCAAGAATTTGACTAGATGTACAAAGTCAACTAAATCATCAATTAAACATAAATAAACATTTATGGATTAGTTATTTAGGCATAAATGACCTAATAATGCAAGCTATCATAAACAAACTCAATCATACAATTTTGACTTATAAATATATACAATAAAGTGAGTCAAGGTATTTAATCAAGCAATAAATACCTAATCTAGAGTAAGTAGAATAATAAATGATATTCAATGAAGTTCTAGCTTACCTAGTCATGAAACCATGAAGACTCATGCTCAAATGATGTTGAATGATGCAAAATGGAGATGGGTTTTGGGTTTGGAGAGTGAAAGAACAAGGCTTGAAGCTTTCTCTCTCTAGACTCACTCTATCTCTCTCTAGGGTTTCTGCAAATGTGGAGGTCTAAAAAAAGAAGAAGAGATAAGGATGTACATATAATGGGGAAAAAATGTGCTGACGCGAAAAGACCAAAATGCCCTCGTTTTTGGTGCCAGGCGACATGCCCAAGTCGCCTAGCATGTCGCCTTCTGTTCTGGAAAGAAATAGAGCAACCTGAAGCGACATTCAAAGCGACATGAACAAGTCGCCTAATGTTCTGGAGAAGAAAAACATGTCTGAGGCGACGTCAAAGGCGACATGCACAAGTCCTCTGGAATGTTGCCTAACGTTCTAGTGAAAAATTACAAGTCTAAGGCGACTTATGAGGCGACATGCACAAGTAGCCTTGCATGTCGCCTAACACACTGGACAACACACCAGCTCTAGAAACAAGCGACCCAAAACACGACCAAGCGACATCGAAACCTTTCATATGATATTCCGTTGGAAATGTATTGAAGTCTACTTTCTACTCCAATTAACAAAACATGATTTGGATAACCGTAGAAAGAATTATGGTCAAAAGAGTGACCAAATGTCAGAATTGGTCAATAAAAAACATTCCACAATGGTATAAAACTATGTAACCAAATAACAATCCAAGAGAGCACAAATGGAGACTTTCTATGGTCACAAATCGAAGACTCAAGCACACCAAAGTGTGAGTGAGGACGTTTCCGAACACACAAAGGAAAACGTAAAACAAAACAACTACACGTAAAGACAAACAAAGACGTGCTCGTGTGAGTTGTGTAATGGATGCACACATATATACAATAAAGAACACAAATGCAAGATGAACAAAGCATGCATGAAGTGTATGTGTGCACCTAAACTCTTCAAGAGACAAAGTCAAGTGAGTACACCTTTTGCTCTTGAAGTCATGAAGATGTTTGGAAGCTTACCGACATGGACCTAAGCTACCCATTACACAATCATCCCCAATGTTGTGTGGTTTGTTATGAAATAAGCCAATCATAAAATCGAGATCCTTACAAAAAGGAAAAACAATTTTTATTTGAAATCTTATGGACTACCCAAAAATGGATAGTGCTGTGCTGTACGCTATAGTTTCTATATATAATTAGTAGATAGGGCTCTAACTTTTAACCTTTAAATATCAGATTGCAATGGTTCTCCGGATCACGTCAAACGATGAAATTAAAATGAGTGGCAAAATTTACACTTCTGAAAAACTATATATACAACCCTTTTGGTATGTGAACCCCATTAAATTTTTAAAAAATATGAAATTTTATAAACACACCCCATACATTATCAAATATGTTATTTATTTTAATTTATAAAAATATTATAAATAAAAAATTATAAAATAATTAATAATATATATACATATATATAGGAAAACTTTCTCCTCAGTGCGCACTGATAAATATATATCAGTGCTTTGCATGTGAACCATTAGATTCAATTGTTTTGACCCAATGTATATGCACTTATCAGTGCTTATCCATAATCTATGGTCCACATACAATACACTGATGTATTTTATATCAGTGCGCACTGAGGAAAAAAAGAATATATATATATATATCATTTTTTTTTCATTATTTTGCCTAAAACAAAATAAAACAGGAAAAATGAAAAACGCATAAACAAAACTAAAAAACAAAGACATCTCTTTCATCTTCATCTTTTTGCTTCTTTCTTCGTTTTCCTATCACTCTTGTGTTTCTTATTTTTCTTTTTCTTGTTTTCCTATCACTTTTGTGTTTCTTATTCTTCTTTTTCTGTTTTTAATTTCTAGTTTATGCGTTGATTCTTTTAAATATAAAACACAAAATTAAAATAGGTTTTATTATATATATATATATATATATATATATATGTATATATATATGGGAGGAGCCGCACTCCTCCCAAAATTTGTCAAATCTAGGGTTTTTGTTTTTATTTATTAGTTTTAATTCGATTTAGTTAGTTAAAAATTTAAAAAGTATAGAGTTATAAGGAATTATTATATTTTTGAATTAAAATATCAATAATTAAATTTAAGGGTAATGTTGAAATTTTGAAAATATATAAATTTAGTAGATTTAGTGAGCAAAAAATGTTTTACTTGAAATATTTTTTTCACCAAAAATAATTTTTCTTGAACTATTACAATCAATTTGGCATTGTTTTGAGAAGAAAGACATGACTCGAATTCACAACTTTATTGATATAGGTTTGATGGGTGGCTGGGTGCGCCACCGGATCATCCTTATTTCGTAACCAAAAATGCTCTTAAACACACCATTAATATAATCTGTATTGACAAATATCTTGTCCTAGGTGAAAAATAATGCATATGTTCATGATTGTATTATTTATTATTTTATTTTTTTGATATAACAGCTGCGGTGCTCAAGTTGGACATCGCAGAATGTTAAATCGAGTCTTATCGATAGTGACATTTTAACTGATTAATTTTAATGCCTAATAATTTATTATTACTATTATATACAAATATATATATACAGAAATTTTCAAGTCAGTACGTATTGATATAACTTCATCAGTGCTATCAATGCGTTGGATGTGGACTAATAGATTTACATGCATACTTTGACTCAAAGTGTATGCACTTGTCAAAACTTCTCCATAATCAGTGATCCATATGCAACGTACTGATATAAGTTATATTAGATCGCAATGAGGAGAAAATAACTTATATATATCACTTGCGATGGTATAGACCGATTTGAACTTGAGATATTGTCCGACTAAATGAGCTAGTTAGCATCTTTCACCACCAAAGAGGGAAAATTAATTCGAACAAGTTTGATTAATGGAGTTTTTTTTATTGAAAACGTTTGATTAATGGTATTGGTGATTAATTAATCTTTTTCTTGAATCTGATCCTGTCTCCCCAACAGTGAAGATTTCTTGCACAGTGCCAAGTCACAATGTGCTATAAATGTTGAGCATACAAGTCTCTTTAGTACACACAACTTTAAACAACTACATTGTTGTCACATTTCCGTACAACAGAACAGGAAAATGTCTTCACAAGTTTCAGAATTTTCTGGTTCAATCCAAACAGATACATCCGAGGCTAAACGTCACACAGCCAGTTATCATCCTACTCTTTGGGGAGATCATTTCCTCACACATGCTTCCGATTCTGAGGTAATTTTTGAAGTTTCTAGTCACAGAATGAATTCGATCAATTCTTTGTATATATACTGTAATTCATATGAGACCTATTGTTAGAGTTCTTTATATTATTGTTGACGGTTTAAATTTTTGAGTCAAAAGGTAACTAACACTAGCTCTCATCTCTTGAATTTAGTGTGTTCTTTCTTGAGTATGAGATGTTTTGTGTCATCCTACCAGGGTCTGATGGTAATGTTATTATTATTATTATTTTTATTATTATATTAGATGGTGTAGAGCCTATGTATCATTATTCCATTTATACTATAAAAGTTGTTTGGGAAAATGAAATATATGCGTTCTATTATCCCATTATTTCAATATATTGTTAATGAAAGTCAATATTTGTTTCAATAATCCTCATTGTTGAATATTTCTGTGAAATTCTTGTATAGACAAATGATGCTACAATTGAAAAAGAATTCCAAGGACTGAAACAAGAAGTCAGGAGTATGTTAACATCGACTATGAACAAGGATAACCAGAAACTGTGCTTGATTGATGCTGTCCAACGCTTGGGAGTTGCTTACCATTTTGAGAGAGAGGTAGAAGATGCATTGGAAAATCTGTATAATGACTACAATGGTGATGTCAACAATCTTTACACTGTTGCTCTTCGATTTCGGTTGCTTAGACAACAAGGTTACAATGTTCCATGCGGTAAGTGTCCATTTTTCATTTATCTCACATATATATATATATATATATAATATATATATCTACATATGACTGTGAAGACACCAGACCCTTCAAACAATGTGGGAAGAAATTCTCTAACAACCTTATATACTTTGGTTATTCTTAAAATTTGCATTAAAATATTAATAAAGAGATATCTAACAAATAATTATTTTTGATTTTGAGGCAGATGTGTTCAACAAATTCAAAGATGACAAAGGAAAGTTCAAAGAGTCTTTAATTGATGATGTAGCTGGCATGCTATGTTTGTATGAGGCTGCACATCTTGGCATACGAGGAGAAGATGTCCTGGATGAAGCCCTAGCTTTCAGTACCTCTCATCTTGAGTCAATGGTTGCTCATGATCAAGTCAGTACTCAGCTTGCAGAACAAATTACTCGTGCCTTGAATCGGCCCATCCGCAGAAACTTACCAAGGTTGGAGGCAAGATATTACATCAATATCTTCTCAGGAGATGATGGTGATTCAAAAAATCAAACACTGCTCAAGTTTGCAAAATCTGATTTTAACATGTTACAAGTACTACACCAGAAGGAGCTAAGTAACATCACTGAGTAAGTTCAAGTTACAAATTAAAATAACCGACAAAAAGTACTTTCTTTTCTAGTAAGGACGTCCTGATTTTGATAATATCAGGATCATGGAGAATTCAAGGTCCAGATTTAATTGAAATTAGGATGTTCAATATAAGAGAGGATTGTTAACAACAAAACTAATCCAATGAAGTTTTATCTCAGATGGTGGAAAAATTTGGACGTCAAAACAAACTTTTCATATGCTAGAGATAGAGTGGTGGAGTGTTATTTTTGGACAATGGGAGTGTACTATGAGCCGCAATACGCCTTCGCGAGGATATTACTGACCAAAGTAATAGCCTTAGGGTCCATCGTAGATGATACATATGATTCGTATGGTACATATGAAGAACTTGAGCTCTTTACCGAAGCTATCGAGAGGTCGATTTCGAAAAACCCTAGAATATTCGTCTTGATCACATTTGAATGTTATCAATTGATCACTTAATTGATAAGATTGGAGATGTTTTCACATAATTTTCAGTTGGGACATCAACACTACAGATGCTCTTCCTGAGTACATGAAGCTCATTTATCGGTCACTCTTAGATGTTTACAAGGAAGCTGAGGAGGAGATCTCAAAGGAAGGAAGATCATATTGTATTGACTATTCAATACAAGAGGTGAGCCATTTCATGTATTTTGTTACTTAATAAATAGTAAAGCTTTGCATTGTATTTATATATAGATTATTTAACGTGTGCTTATGTAACATTACATATATAATTGCAAAACTTTTTTTCCTATATTTGTGCAATTTTATTTTTTACACCGCATAATATTATAACGTGTGTTCAAAAGACACATGCGATATTGGACATTTATAAATGAGTTTTTTTTTTTAATCAGGTCAAGAAAGTAGTCAAAGCCTATTGTATGGAAGCCAAGTGGTGCAAGGAAGGCTATGTTCCAACGACAATCGATGAGCATTGGGACATTTCACTTGTGACTACTTGTTATCCAATGTTAGGAATAACTTCTTTTATTGGCATGGGAAACATTGCTGATAAGGAGGTCTTCCAGTGGAGCTCTAATGATTATCCTAACATTATTAAAGCTTCAGCAATTATTTGCAGACTCATGGATGACATAGTAACTCATCAGGTACGATTAACAATTATTTGCAGTGACTTAGTTTTGAAGAGGCTTGGAGGGGTCATGCCCGCTGTAGCCTCTTGGAAAATTTTCTTTCAGTTCTTGCATTTATTTATTTTTTCTGTTTGATTATTGTAAAATGAAAATTTTATAGTTTTCCCCTCTCTTTGCATTAAATTGTTTTTTTATTTATGTTTTCTTATTGTAAAATGAAAATAATATAGTTTGCCCCCTCATTAAATTTTAAATTCTGACTTAACCTAAGACTCTTAACTCAGTTGGTGTGCAATTTCCCTTACATGTTTGTGATCAAAAGTTATTCAATAAAACCATCCGGAACCAAGAAATTTATTATTTAGATGAGCAAATATTGCCACAACACAACAAGATTTTTTTTTTCCAATTAACCTTTGGATATCTATGTGTACTTGTAGTTTGAACAGAATAGACAACATGTTGTCTCTGGTGTTGAATGCTACATAAATCAACACGGCGTTTCAGAAGAAGAGGTGATCAAATTGTTCCGGGAAAAAGTATTCAATGCCTGGAAAGATGTAAATCAGGAGTTCTTGAAACCAACCGCTGCTCCGATACAAATCCTAACTCGAATTCTCAACCTTTCGCGGGTAATGGATGTAGTATACAAGGACGATGATGGCTACACCAACTCTCATGTGATAAAACACTACATTGATTCAATGCTTATCGATCCTTTTCTCCTTTAATAGCAAGAATTCTATTCTCGATCTCTGGTGGAGTGATTGTGTTGTGTGTAATGTATTAATTACTTGAAGTAATGATGGTTTACTCGATCTAGCTTGTTTCCTGTAATAAACAATTCTCTATATATAAACTCTTAAGGTGTGGTTTGCTTTTTTATATGAAAACTGAATAGATCTGAAGTTTATTGAACATTAAACAGAGACTTCAACTTAAAGGCTAAAGCCTAAATGGCATATTGGCATGTTTGGTTGTTCAAAAATTATGAAAACTCTGTCGGTGATCACACACCAATTAATCAATAGCCACATGTAAAGGTGTCCACGGTTTGGTTAAACCGGCGGTTAAAAACCGAAACCGAAATTGGAAAACCGAAACCGAAACCGAAACCGAAACCGAAACCGAAACCGGCGGTTACAAAACCGGTTGGAAACCAGTTGAAGCCGGTTCGGTTTCGGTTTAGGCTTTGGAAAAAACCGTCCCCAAAACCGTTCAAAACCGCCCAAAACCGGCTGTTAAAACCGGCGGTTTAACCGCCGGTTTACATAAAATAAAAAAATAAAAATAAAACCGTCTAAAACCGGCGGTTTAACCGCCGGTTTACATAAAAATAAAAAAAAAAACCGTCCAAAACCGCCAAACCGCCGGTTAAAAACCGAACCAAAACCGAAATTTTTCGGTTCGGTTTCGGTTCGCCCTCTCCACGGAACCGGAACCGCCGGTTTCGAACCGAAACCGGCCCGAACCGGAACCGTGGACGGGTCTAGCCACATGTTTTCAAAACTAGAGTGTGTGATAATAAAGAAGTCGCACGTGTGAAAGATGGGACAAGCAAGTTTACTACAATGTTAGTGTATCCAGTCCAGCAAGGTTCCACGTGATCTCTTCCATCATAAAGATCAGACGGTGGCTAACATGAAGCTTACTCTAAGAACAGAGCAACCTGAAGTAGAGAACCATTTCAAGGAAGAGTACTGTTGGTGGGAAATTCTGTTACAGCAGAATTTCCAAATTAGTCTTCGGCCTGACCTCATATTTTCATTTTGTAGAAAACCAATAAAATTCTCTTTTTACAGAGCAACTAGTCTCTCGTTTCTCTGCTCTATTTTCTTTTCTTCTTAGTTGATTTTTCTTCTACTTTTCTCTAAGGTCTAAGAGACCTTTTAACAAACACTTTGTGTTCATTATAAAAGATTTCATGGTTTCTTATATAAGACAATTTGGTCCCAAATATTTACTCAAACCTTTCCAAAGTAACATTGTTATTAGACCATATTGAATCATATAAAGTGTTTGAACGAAAAGCCACTGACCTTCATTGTTTATGGAGGATGCTGACGGCAGTCATGCAAATCACATAAATCATAATCATACATGCATCATGTATGGATGTAGATAATATGAAAGAAACTATTTATTAATGTTAGGTTTTATTTTTGTTAATTATTTAAAAACTATTTATTAGTTCAATACTTCTAAGGAACACCTTTGTCAATTGTATGTTTAAAAGATTTCGTGAATAAGAAGAAGAAAGAAAGTTTGAGAGAAAAATATTATTCAGTATATGATTCTGATACAATCCTGGAAATATATACAAGAAGTTTCCCGAATGAAAACAAGGAAGGGAATAATTACAGTCAATACATCTACAATCTAGGAAGCTATACATGTAAACAAAATCACCACAATAAAGCAGACAGTTCGAATGATCAGAGAAGAATAATGGTGATTATTTATTTCCTATTTTAACACTCCCCCTCAAGTTGGAGAGTGGATGTCAAGAACTCCCAACTTGCCAAGTAAAGAATGAAAAACAACTTGTCCCAATGGCTTAGTGAATAAATCCGCAATTTGTTTTCCACTTTCTATAAAAATGGTTTTGAGTTCCCCACTTTGTATTCGCTCACGAACCGTATGGCAATCTATCTCAATGTGTTTTGTTCTCTCATGGAAAACAGGATTAGCTGAGATATGGATTGCTGCCTGATTGTCACAGAAAAGTTGAGCTGGCTCTGGATGAGACACCTGAAAATCTCGCAATAAATACCGTAGCCAAGTTAATTCGCATGTGATCAATGCCATGGACCTATACTCGGATTCGGCTGAAGATCGAGATACTGTGACTTGCTTTTTACTTTTCCATGAAATAAGTGAGTTTCCAAGGAAAACGCAATAGCCCGTGATAGACCGTCGTGTATCTAAACAACCTCCCCAATCCGCATCAGAGAACCCTGTTAATTGTAGCTTGCCATGTGAAGGAAATAAGAGACCCTGTCCCGGAGCATTTTTCAAGTATCGTAGCACACGATGAACAGCTTCAAGATGTGGTTTCCTGGGTTGTTGCATGAATTGGCTAAGCGTATTGACTGAGTACGTGATCTCTGGTTTTGTGATGGTGAGATAAATCAATTTTCCAATCAACCTTCGATAGTAGGTCGGATCATTAAGTAACTCTCCCTCATTTGTGGCTAGTTTTAGGTTTTGCTCCATGGGAAATTTTGCAGGTTTGGCACCCAATAGACCAGCTTCCTCAAGTATGTCAAGTGTATATTTTCGTTGGTTGATAGATATTCCACCTTTAGAGCGAGCTACTTCAATCCCAAGAAAGTATTTCAAGAACCCAAGATCTTTAATCTGAAAATAACTGCCCAAGAAATCCTTTGCGTTCTGAATTTCCTTCTCATTGTTGCCTGTGATGATCATGTCGTTAACATAGAGAAGTATAGCAGTAAAAGAACCATCACTGACCTTGGTAAATAAGGAATCATCTGCCCGTGACTGCTGAAAACCAAACTTTTGAATTGTAGAAAGAAACCTGTGAAACCAACTGCGTGAAGTTTGTTTCAGTCCGTATAGGGATTTATGAAGTCGACAAACCAAGAGTTGCTCCCCCTGTCGACGAAATCCAGGTGGAGGACTCATATACATTTCTTCTGTTAAATTTCCATGAAGGAATGCATTTTGAACATCCATCTGATGAAGCGACCAATTGCGAATAGAAGCAATGGTCAAGAGACATCGAAAAGTTGTAAGTTTGGCCACTGGAGCAAAAGTTTCAGTGTAATCAATCCCTTCACGCTGTGTAAATCCTTTGGCCACAAGACGGGCCTTGTATCTTTCAATGGAGCCATTAGAGTTATATTTGATCTTGTACACCCATTTACAGCCAATAGGACGATGGCCAGGAGGAAGCGGAACCAAACTCCAGGTGTGATTGGCTTCAAGAGCCAAAATCTCATCATTCATGGCAGTAACCCACTTAGGATCATGACAAGCTTGCTCATACGTTTCTGGTTCAACCAAGTTAGACACAGTGTGGATAAATGACTGATGAGCAATAGAAAGATTAGAGTATGAAATATAACTGGATAATGGGTGGCGTGTGCTGAACATGACAGAAGAAGATGGGCCTGAGGCAAGAATCTTGGAATGGTTTACCTCATAATCTCGGAGATGTGAAGGAAGTTGAGTGGTGCGAGAAGACCGTCTGAGAGGTTGTATTGCTGCTGTCGCAGAATCAGTGGCAGAAGAGGCAGCGTCGCGACATGGTACTATGGGCTTCGCACTGATCAAGTCTGTATGGGAATTTCCTTCAGCAGAATGTTCAGCACCATATTGCGAGATGGTTGGCACTACAACATCAGTGTTAGTGAGCTCAGTTGGTGGTAGATCAGTTTCTGTTGGTGGTAGCGTGATGTTGGGTGGTTCAATATGGGTGTCTAATGGCAAAGGTAAGGTTGGAATATCAATTTGACTGTCTGTATTATTTTGAGGTATGGTGGAGTATGGAAAATTGTTTCATGGAATACAACATCACATGAGGTAAACAATTTATGAGAAACCAAGTCATAAACACGGTACCCTTTTTGGCCATGTGGATAGCCAAGGAAGATACATTTGAGAGCTCGAGCATCAAACTTATGGTGGGGAGTAAGGTTGGTGGCATAGCATAAGCAACCAAAGGTTCGAAGGTGGGAATATGTGGGTGATTTGTTGTGAAGGCGATGGTAAGGTGTTTGATAGGATAAAACGGGCGTAGGTAAACGATTTATTAAGTAGCAGGCAGTTTGTAGACTCTCACCCCAGAATTGTAATGGTAAGTTGGCTTGAAATCGAAGGAAACGACCCACATTTAAAAGATGTCTATGCTTACACTCTACGACTCCATTTTTTTGGGGTGTATATGGGCAAGAATGTTGGAAAAAGACACCATTTTCTTGAAAAAAGGTTTGTAATGATAAAAATTCTTTCCCATTATCAGATCGTAAAGACTTAATCCCACAATTAAATTGATTTTTGACCCATGAAAAGAATGATTTAAGCAATGGTTGAGTTTCAGATTTAAGACACATAAGATGAATCCAAGTATAACGAGAATAATCATCAACAATGGTCAAAAGATAACGAGTTCCCAAATTAGAATTAACATTATAAGGTCCCCAAATGTCACAATGAATTAAATCAAAAGGTGATGCAGTAGATATGGAACTAGTAGGAAAAGATAGACGAGTCTGTTTGGCTAAAGGACAAATATCACAAAAAAATTTAGAATCAAAAGCAATATCTGGGTTGTTCTTGGAAAGTGCCTGGAGCGGTGCGGTAGATGGGTGTCCCAACCGTTGATGCCAGATATTCGGTGTGCATTTGGTGTGATGGGCGAGATGCAGATGATGACTTGATCTGAAATAATATAAACCATTAAGATGCTTGCCTAGGCCAATCGTCTTCTTCGTAGCCATGTCCTGCACCACAAAAAAATCAGGATAAAAAGTCACACTACAACCTAATGCTCGAGTGAGTTTGCCAACCGATAATAATTTAACTCTAAATTTTGGAACATAAAGGACATCATTTAGAGTAATACTGTCAGACAATTTGGTAGAACCGACAGATTCAATCTTTGTCTGACCATTATCTGGTAACTGAACAAAATTGTATGTAGCAGTTGTTTTATTGAATGTTGGCAAGTTATTTGAGATATGATCGGTAGCCCCACTATCTATAATCTATTCAGAAACTGATGATGATTCATTCTCACAACAAAAGGGTGAATAAGTACCTGTAGTGTTCACAAAAGGTGGGGTATTACCAGTTTCTTTTCGAAGCATAGCCATGAGTTGATTGTACTCTTCAGAAGTTAAAGTAGCATTGGCATGTCTTTATGCCTCAAAGTTCTCCTCTATTGTTGAATTGTTAGCAGTAGGTCTCTTTCCTCTTGGCTTCACATCTTTGCCATGAAATTTGTGTCCTTGTGGAAACCCATGGATGTAATAACATCGATCAATGGTGTGGTAATCTCTTCCACAAAATGAGCAATTCTTCTTTTTGCCTGTAATGGTCATCCGTTCCTTATCCTGCGATCGACCGGCCTCCGATGGAATAAAAGAACCTGAGTACGAACCTTGCTGAATTTTGGAGGTTTGCATTGCAGCATTACCTGTATTTTCACGTCGTGCAGCAACTTCGGTTTGTCTCTCTTGTTGAAGCACCAAGGCATGGACCTTGCGAGTATCTGGGAGGGGGCTCATCATGAGAATCGAACCCCGTACGGTAGCATATGATTCGTTGAGACCCATCAAGAACTGCATAACCCTTTCTTTCTCCTCACGCTCAGCAAGATTTTTGAGACCCCCACAAGTGCAAGTAATTGGATCATGATAAGAAGTCAATTCATCCCATAGTGACTTCATCTTGGTGTAGTAGGCAGAAATAGATTGTTGTCCCTGCCGTTGTTCTGTAATCTCTTGTCGGATTTGATAGATTCGGGAATCATTCCCTTGTGAAAATCTATCTTTTAGATCATTCCACACCTCGCTCGCAGTTTCTGTATAAATAATGCTTCCTGCAATATTAGATTGTACCGAATTCAAGATCCATGATAATACCATGTGATTGCATCGTTGCCACGCCGGAAATTTGGGGTCGGTTTGTGGCGGTGCTTGTATTGTCCCGTTGATGAATCCGATTTTGTCTTTGGCACTTAGAGCTATTCGCATAGCGTGGCTCCATTGTCCATAGTTGTCTCCTTCAAGTGTTTTGGAAACCCAAACGAGACCCGGGTGATCCGAGTGATGTAAGGTGAAGGAATCCATATTGTCTGCAGCTTTCTCTGTCATTGTCTTGGTAGGAACAGTTTTGTTCTTTTCTCCTTCTTGTGTAGCGGAAGACATGTTCAGAACCTCAAGCTCTGATACCATAAAAGATTTCGTGAACAAGAAGAAGAAAGAAAGTTTGAGAGAAAAATATTATTCAGTATATGATTCTAATATAATCCTGGAAATATATACAAGAAGTTTCCCGAATGAAAACAAGGGAATAATTACAGTCAATACATCTACAATCTAGGAAGCTATACATGTAAACAAAATCACCACAATAAAGCAGACAGTTCGAATGATCAAGGAAGAATAATGGTGAATATTTATTTCCTATTTTAACAATGTTTGCACGGTAAGTACGGAGTGATAAACATTATCAAACACCATATTGGACTAAATTAGTCTAGCATTAACAGTTGCCTCCAGTCCAATTTATACAGTCACTATATTTTTTAATTATTAAATTAACACCATATTGGACTACATTATTCTCCGTAATTTGAATATTATTGTTTTACAACATAATGCAGTTGGTATAATAGTTTTAACATATTATTCTTGAAAGAGGAAACATCATGCAGTATATGCTTTACACGGTAGAATTGCACCATCTATTGCTTTATCGCCTCCCCAATTAATCTAAACTAAAAAGGAAAAACAAAAATTTAAAAGAGTGGTGTTATTGGATCCCTCTAGACCTAATGATGCTATATTTTCAAGAATAAGAGGGTTTATTTTTTCAGTAAAAAAATGGTTTATTTTCTATAAAAAAAAATTATAATGATTTATGTTCTAAACTACCCTTCAAGGCCTTCATACTCATTCTTAGTATTTTGATAATTTTGATAAATGGTTTAAAAAATTTCTATTACTTTTTACTCCCCTAATTTTAAGACTATATAACACCAACTTAGCTTTAATAACACTTAAAATGTGAATCTGACAAAAACATATTTAAAATACAATCACAAAAATAAGTCTCAAAAAAGAAAATAAGTCCCACGCTTTTTTGAGACTTATTTTTGTGTTTCCAGGACTTATTTTTGTGTTTCCAGGACTTATTTTGTATTTTCAATACTTATTTTAATATTTTCAAGACTTATTTTGTATTTCTGAAACTTATTTCTTAATTTCCGAGACTTATTGAGTATTTTTACAAATTCAAAGACTTACTAAATAAAATACAAAATTTCCCAAAAAAAATTTCATCTTCTTCAACCAATGAAGGTCGATTTTGACCTACATAAAGGTCTAACAGCCCTCCAAAGCTCCGATGGATGTCTGTTCCACCTCCACTGATGGAGGAGATCCAATATTGGTTTGTTTTTGAAAAAAAAAAAGTTAACTTAATGGCAGAAAAGTATTTAAAGAATAAGGTGAGTGTATTTTTGTCCATTTATACCATTTAAATTCAAATTATTAATCTAGTTATATTCCTAAAAATCATTATGGATCAGGTGCTATTTAGGTTTATTTTTACTTTTGATAAAAATAAATACAAATATAATATTAAATAAATTTAAAAAGTAAGGTATTATTACATTAACGGAGGGTGCCCAATGTGCATTTCTCGATCCCTCTGTATCCGCTGACATTTAAAAATAAAAATCTAGTCACTGTTTTATATTTTCCATGCAATTCACTTGAGAATATTGGAGTATGATATCATGTATCTTATGCAATTATAAAGCTAGTGTTATTTTATGATTGAGAAAATGTTCATGTTAATACTGATAATAATTAATTAGTAAATATTCACCGGATTCATTTTATTCAAACACTCAATGATTCTACCAAAAGAAAAAAAAAAAGGAAAAACTTGTGGACTCTCCAAAACAAGTAGAGTGATGTGCAATATACTGTATAGTTTATGTATTTTAGCATAATTCATGATAGAAAAAAAATAATTTCTTGAATATATATATATATATATATATATATATATATATTACCAAAATTACTTTTAAACACATCATTAATAGCATGTGTCGATAGCACATATCTTCTTAGTTCAAGTGGTGTATACGCATCTCCTTTTCCATAAGATGTTTAATACATCAATTATCATTATGTGTGGGAGTTTTCTGTTTAAAGGAGTAGACATCGAACCCCTCATTTAATGTTCAATCACGGCAGATTCTGCGAGAACCATATAGCCACACTCATGATACTCGTTCCGTGTTAAATTTCAAATGTAAGTAAATAAAATAATTTGTATGAACGAATTTCTATGCTTGGTGAAGAATAATGCGTATGTTAAACCTGGTCTTATTGATAATGACAATTTAACTAATTAGTTAATTAAGTGCCTAATAATTTATAATTTCTTTATAAAAACGGGACATTTAACTAGAACACGTTTTACATAATTGGTGAATTGGTGCTTTTTCCTGGATCCGATCCAGTCTGCCAAAAGTTAAGATTTCCTGCACAGTTCCAAGAGATAATGTGCCATATAAATACTGAATCACAATTCTCTTAGCTCACACAAGCCCTTCAAAGTTCAAGCAAGCTACATTATTTTCAAAAAAAAAAAAAATTCTTCAAAAGACCTCCTTTTTTTTTCCTAACAAAACAGAACAATGTCTTCACAGGTTTCAGAATTTCTGGGTTCAACCCAAACGTGAAGATTTCATTCTGGGTTGAATCCAAACGACTACGTCCAATGTTAATCGTCACACAACTATTTATCATCCGACCCTTTGGGGCGATCATTTCCTCACACATGCTTCTGATCATTCTATGGTAATTTTCACATTTTCTAGTTAATGAATGAATTCATACTTTAAAGTTGTCAGGGGTCTGTTGGGACTTGTTGAGATGAAGTACACCATGTGTGGCCTAAGCATGAAATTTAAGTGGTCTCTACTCATCACACATGATTATAAAATGCGAATGGGGGGCTGTTTACACGCCCTGAAATTTACATATTCTCTTATTCCATTTCAATATATAGGTAACAATATTTGTTTCAATAATCCTATTTTTGAATATTTCTGTCAAATTTTGTCTAGACAATTGATGCTACAGTTGAACGAGAATTCGAGGGACTGAAAGAAGAAGTCATGAGTATGATAATGTCATGCCCTAGGCATTTTTAATTGTATTTTCTGATGTGTTTTTGGGTTGATTTTGCAGGTTTATGGAATATTTCTGAAAATTTGATTGAAGATGAAGAGATAAAGAGAATTGAGAGAGAGAGAGAGAGAAACAGATTAGAATTTGAGGGAGAGAGAGATTAGAAATTAGTTGAGAAAATGAATGTAATATTCTTGATATTGAAATGATTGTTACAGACTCACATATAAGAGAAATCGAATAGAATACCCAATGTAAAAAGAACTCTAGACTAATTAGGACTTTAGAGAAATATTATTCTCAACAGCTCACTTATACTAACTATTATAGACTCTCAGGGAGACAATTCCCTACAATAGACTCACATTAATTAAGATAGGACCGTATGAGAAATGAATCCCTACAGTGAGACATATGGACTTGCATTAAATCCCTAATTTTCCCAATCCTTACAGATAACATCGAATACGGACAAGGATTTCCATAAACTGTGGCAACCTTATCCTTATCCTTTCTCAAGTCTTCTAGAATTCTGTTATCACACGAATTGTGTGACTATAAGTATATGAGCACAAGTTCATTCTTGGTAATCAAGAAAATATGTTATAGAAAATATACTATGTTTTGCTCTCAATTCATGTAGTATTTCTTTAAAGTTTCTTTTTCTTTTTCTCGACAAACAAACATCTCTCAAACTCTCATTTAGTCTTTTCATCAAACATCTAGTTTTCAATATGGTATCAAAGCCATTGAAGGACTAATCGTCCATGGCTTCTGACTCGCTCCAAGTGGGCGCTCGCAAGTGTACGAGGCCGGAGTGTAGTACAATAATAAGTAAAGTTCGTTCCCACAAAGATTGGGGAGTTGATTACCGAAATTGATTGATTCAATTACTATTTGAACAATGATTAAAAGGGATATTTTGTCTTGAAACTACAATTCTCTAAATTAAACTATCAAGCAACTAAAAGGTAAAATATGAACTTGAACGTAATGATGAGTGTAAATATATGATGAAATATGCTAAGACAAAGAATCCACCTCACCCTCTAACTAATGAAGTTCTAGACTCACTCAATTACCCAATTAGTGCACTTGTGTGTTGTAGACCCGTGTACCCAACAATAACCTCTATTCTCCCTCGAGTAATAGAAATAATACCCAAGCACACCCAAAGCCTATCTCTCGATGACCCTAGAATACATGCATGAATTCATTAGGAGCTTTGGCACACATACAAGGATCCTATACTCTAGCCTCGTGTACCTCTACCTTACTAGACATATATAGTGAACATTTTATCAAACATGTGGTGTGCATCACCCCACGGTCCATAACATACCACCAAAAATTATTCACAAGGTGATCAGTCTAGTGAAAACATTAAGTATTCAAAAACATCAATACATAACACAAGGCATAAATGAATAAAGGAGTAGTTTTTATAGATAAAATCCAGGGTTTGGTTTCATCAAGTCTTAGCAAAGGAAAGTTAGTTCATTTTACACATGGGAGCCATCCAAAATATATATGATAGTAAATACATAGCTCTACAACAAAAAGTAAAGGAGAAAGAGTTGAGAGAAAACTAAATGAAGAGCTTCCTACTTGTCTTGATTCTTCTTCTCCTTCTTGTTGTCTTCAACCCCCTTTTGCCCAAGAAGTGTGAGATGATGATGGTTTTGGTGTATGGAAGTGATGCAGGCTTTCGATTGTAAGGAAATGTGGTGTCTTGGTAGTTTACTTGGAAGATGTGTGGGTTGTGTGTGAGGAAGATGAAAGGGTGAGGTTTCAAGAGAGTGTTTTTGGGTAGGGAGTGGTGGTTAGGTCTGAAAATGGCAAAAGAATATATAGAATAGTGAATTAGGGTAGGGGCAAAAGGGTCATTTTCATGATCTTGTACCTTTTTCGGGCACAGGGGCGACCTTGGGGCGATCTGGATTGAAGTCGCCCTGAGGTCGCTTTCTTCTCGGACATCCCGTGGCAATAGCTACCTTGGGGCGACCTTGGTTGAAGTCGCCCTGAGGTCGCTTTCTTCTCTGCTGATGAAGCTTCAAACCTGACGCAATAACGCTTTTGCCTCTGTGCTAGCTTCTTGGATTGATTCTGGTCCACTTCGACTCTGGCCAACATAATTACGCTCTAATCCTATCTTGACCTGCAGAACTTGATTTAAAGGTTAAAAACGTGGTTTTACCCGAGGGAAGCGTACAAATTGAATAGATTTTGGGACTACATTTACATGTAGAAATAGAGCAGTCAGCTTCACTTCCCAGTTCTTTAACTGAGATTGAAGATGATTCTTCATCGATCTCGAAGGCCGGTGACTTCAAGTCTCTAGCGAAATCAATGCACTTCAATCTGCAAGTAAAGCTAGATAATGACAATTACATACAGTGGAAAGCTCAGGTGTTGTCGGTCATTAGAGCCTTTCAACTGGAAGACTATATGTAATGGATGTTATATACAAGGACAATGATGGCTACACCAACTCTCATGTGATAAAACACTACATCGATTCATTGCTTCTCGACTCTTTTCTCCTTTAATAGCAATTCAAGAATCTTATTCTTCTGTAGTAAAGTGATTGTGTTGGGTTCACTATTTAAATTAGTTGAAGTATTGAAGGTTTTCTCTATCTAGCTAGTATTCTGAAATAAATAATTAAAATTCTTTATAAGCTTGTAACCTTTTTTTAAGTAGAATAATGTGAAGGTTTGCTTGTTTTTTTATCTGAAATTTAATGAACAACGAACAAAGGAATTTTTTTTAAAAAAACAACAAATGTTATTGGACTAAAGCCCCAGAGGCAAAAACCAAACAACCAGAGCAAGCAATAGAGGGAAAGCAACAAAACCCTTGAACAAGGCCACAAACCCTAGAGAAACCCTTAGAGAAACGAGAACACAGGAAAACCTAAACCAAAACAGAGGAGACCAATATAGGGGGAAAACACAGCTGAGAAAAACAACCCCTAACAACAAAAGAAGAAACGAAAAAACACCACACAGAGAAACCTCAATGCAGAAAAAGCTACTCAAAAATCTCCTCATTCCAGTCTATCCCATCGCATACCAGAGCCAGATTTTGCTAAGCTGTCAGGTAAGGAATTGGAGCCCCTTGGCATAAACTTGATGGTGAGCCCTTTCATCGTTTGAAGGAGTTGACTAATGTCATACACCAAGTCAACCGGCTTTAAATTCCTAAAATCCTCATCATTGATCCAAGACACCGCAGATTTGGAATCACTAATAAGGGTGATATTTCAATCAGCTAAAAACTAGTTTGAGGAAACCAGCTGGCAGGCCTTGTGAATGGCGTGAACTTCAGCCAAGTTGGAATCCATTATTTCCACAGAAGACGAAAACAAACACAAAACCTTGCTTCTAGCATCTCTTAGCGCGCCTCCGATACCTGCCTCCCCCGGGCTGCCTCTTACTGAACCATCCACGTTGAACATAAGGTCATTATCAATGGGAGGGGTCCAAGCACAACATCAGATAGCCTTAGCAAAACCTATCAACACACCTCACTTTTAAATCTAAAAGGAACATAGTTAAATCATCATTAGAAGCACATCCATGGTTCTTGAACCACCAGGCCACTCTGAACTTAACCGAATCCAAAACCATATATAAGTTAGCTTAATTCCCACGAAACACCATGTTGTGCTTTAGTTAGAAAATATATTTACTCGCAAGCGCACGAGTCTATTATATAATAGATTATACGGATTACGAGGTCGATTCCAAGAGGATTGATGAAAACTAATCAAATCTAAATTTAATTTAATCCTAAACTAGTTAATGAAGGGTGAATTTTTGAATTAATTAAAACTGAAAACTAAATTAACACGCGAATTAAATTAAAAACTAAATTATGGAACTGAATTTTTAAACTTTACTCAATGGAAGAAAAATATGAGGTTCAAAATCCGCCGTTATTAACATTGCAACGTTTTACTATTTGAAATATCAATTTCCAAAATAATGAGTAGCAATTTAGAAATCAAATTTGAATGCTTTCTCAAAATTTATCAATTAAGTGCTTACAAATTAATCTTTTGTAATTTTTTTATTCCAATTGATTTAATGTATAAGACTCAAGTATTACATATATCCAATATTTGAAAAACATATAGTCAAGGTTCTTAATTTTAAACATTAAAACACAAAGCCCGATTAATAAAATCAATCGTAACTACCCAAAATACTTGATATTAAAGGTGAAATAATTTAACTAATATCAATCAATAGAAAATAAGAATTATAAACATTAAAACCAAATTGAGAATTATACTGAATAGCAAAATAATTGTAATATCAAATAGGTTTCATCATACACCTCAGAAATACAATTAGAAATATATAGCAAAAGTGAAAAACAAAGACTAAATTAAAATCCGACATGATGACAATATCGTGGCTGCGAGTCCGGTATGAATCCGAGCCAAGCCTGCTTCTAATTGCACGCACGCCCTTTTCTCTGTTCTTCCTTGTTCCACCAGAGCACTCTAAATCCTTTACGCTTCCCAAATATCCTCTCTTAGTCACGGCACAGCTTCTCTATTTCTCTGTCACCTCACCATTCTCTTTGTCAAATTATTTCCCTTTGTCGGATCAATTATCAGCTGAGCACGCCGTCAACAATTGGATCAAAGCATATGTGGTCAACAATTGGGTTTCCGAATTTGGGCTTGAATTGAAATGGAAAGTGGGCTTTGAAATTGTAAGAGACTTGGACTCTAATTCCTGGCCTTCGAATTGTATCTTTGAAACTGCACTTGAATTTGGGCTTGGATCTGGGCTTGGATTTTCAGACATTCAAATTCTTGAAATAAACCCACATGTATTGATTATTCTCCAAATTCCATGTTATTTCAACTAAAACACAAAAATAACACTAATTAAATAAAAATAGACAATTCAAGGAGTTAACAAATCCAAATTAGGGATTAAAAATATGATATAAAATAAGCTCATCACACCACATTGTTAAGAAACTCCCAAATTGTCCACACCCATTGAAAAACATGGTATTCTACACTCTCTTCTATTCGGTGAAGGACACAAGTCATTCCGGCCATTCAACCACTCCATGACTGTTAGGACTGAAATTAACCTACGTGTGAATGACTTATGATTAATTGATTGTTTCTATTTAGATCTTAATTTTTAAATATACTGTATATATGTAGATCTATTTATTTAATTAGGTCTCATGCTTTAGTCGTTTGATGCTCTCTATGTCCTTGTCAATATCTTGTACCTAGCTAATAATCGATTTCATTGTATGACAATGGGAGTAAGCTAATAATATTTTTTTTTTTCTTTATCAAAATTACTTAAAGAGACATACAATTTAAGAAAGAAATCTTCTACAAAGTAAATCTATTAAAATCTCACTTTCCTTTTCCAAAAAAAAAAAAACCAGTAATATGTTTCTTCAAAAAAACAAATTTATCTCTTAAACCCTAAAATCTGTTTCTTACATATGTATAAAATATTATGGAAGAGTTTAAGAACGATATCAAGAATATAGAAGAATTATCTAAGAACGATATCAAACATCTTGAAGAATTGTCTGAGAATGACATAAAGCAAAAATTGTCTGACAATGATAGTAAGCATCTGGAAACAATTCATTCTTTGGAAATAAGTTTGAAGTTTATTTTTTCTTTAAAATGATATCAAACTGTAGTTGTGTTAAAGTAACCTGTTATTTTTTATTTTTTCTTTTCCATCATGAAATAAGATTAAAAAAAAAAACTAAAAAAAAAAGAAATAAGAAAAAAGAAATAAATCAATCAATGTAGGTGAGAGAGATGTATACATATACAGAGATCAGAGATAGAGAGATTATATATGGTATGTATTAAGTTTGAAAAATAAGTAAAATGGGTAGTTTTGGAAATAAACCAAAAAATTTAATAAAAACATTTAATTTTATTTAATTAAATCAAAATTTTAAAAAGTGGAGCATGAATAGATCAGTAGAGGGTGTGCCAATAGAACCACTCTTAATTTAGGACTCCCGTTTATTGAAAATCTGAACGACATTTTGTATTTTCATTTGATATTTCAAGAAATAGGAGTGCTAAATTGACTCTCTCAACTTATTCTCTCAACCCATTCTCTTTTTATGTGATGACATGTATACACATTTTACTTTTTTAACATTAAATTTGAAGATACGTAAATGCACTGTTTTTTAATGTTATTTACCATTCAAACCAACTAACATCTTCCCAAATTACCTTTTGTCTTCTTAAATAAATAAAACTCAAAATTAAATGCTTAAAAAAAACCAGACTTAATAACTTTAACGTTATATAAATATTGTAATATAAAAAAACAATATATAAATAAATAAATGTATATATAGTATGCAATTAATATGCATATTATACTAATTAAATTGTATATTATAATTACATATTAATTAGTCTTTTTACCATTGCAATTTTAATTTATTATATTAAGTATTAATTAAATTGTTTATTTTACTTATAGAATAAAATAGTTGTTTCAGAATGGCTTTAAAACATCTCTTTTTAGCCTCTTTTTATGGTTTTGAATGTACTGTTAATTTTTATATATATATATATATATATATATATATATATACATATATTAATTCTTTGTATTTTTAACATATTAATTTTGGTTTTATATAATATAGAAGAAAAAAGGCAATTTGGGAACGTAAATTTAAATTGTAAGTAACATTAAAAAAGAAAATAGTGCATTTATATGGTTATAAATTTGATGTAAAAAAAAGTAGAAGGTGTACACATGTTATCATAGGAAAAGAGAGTGGGTTGAGAGAGTGAATTGAGAGAGTGATTCTAGCATCCAAATATATATAATACTGTATTAAAAAGTATTTTTGTGGACAAAAGTTATACAAGTATTTAAAAGTGATTAAAAAATTCATATATATAATTTCAAAATTTTAAAAAAAAGAATATATTAATATATCAAAATAATATATGTATATATATATATATATATTAATTCTTGAACATGACTCTTAGAAAAACAATAATAATTGGTGCCAATATTGTCACCCATAAATATGATTTACTTACTCATTTTATAAATGCAAATATATCTGACGAGATGAGGTTGGTCCGGTGATAAAACCTCTCACACCTACACGAATGCAACATGAGGTTGCGGGTTTGAGCTCCTCTCTCCCCAAAAAAATCTCTAATTTATATAATACTGTAAAACTTCAAAAATAAATAAATAAATACAAATATATCTAAAATTTTAAAATTAAACAATTACTATAACTACTCTTACCAATACTACCCTTATTAAAATGAATTACTTATTTTAATACATTTTATTTGTAAATCCTCCGAAATTATTAGTACATCCAATTTAATCCTTATATCATCATGTAACTCATATTAGTTTTTTTTTTTTAATGAATTACATCATCATGTAACTCATCTCTAACAATGTGGATGTGTAGTAGACAAGCTCAACCACAAGGTGGTTGCCTTGATGGTCCAAGTCTTGGGATGAAATCCAAATCCTTGGTTCTACTCTTCCACTCTTGGCAATTACTTTTGGCTAGCCTTCAAGGCGTTTAGTCCTGCTGCTGCTGGTCACTCTTAGATGTTTACAAGGAAGCTGAGGAAGAGATCTCAAAGGAAGGAAGATCATATTGTATTCACTATTCAATACAAGAGGTGAGCCATTTCATGTATTTTGTTGCTTAATAAATAATAAACCTTTCCATTGTATTTATATATAGATTATTTAACGTGTGCTTATGTAACATTACATATGTAATTGCAAAACTTTTTTTCCTATATTTGTGCAATTTTATTTTTTGTACTGTATAATGTTATAAAGTGGATTCAAAAGACACATGCGTTATTGGACATATATATTTGGTTTTTATTTTTATTTTTTATTTTTATATATCAGGTCAAAAAAGTAGTCAAAGCCTATTGTATTGAAGCCAAGTGGTGCAACGAAGGCTATGTTCCAACGACAATCGATGAGCATTGGGACATTTCACTTGTGACTAGTTGTTATCCAATGTTAGGAATAACTTCTTTTCTAGGCATGGGAAACATTGCTGATAAGGAGGTCTTCCAATGGAGCTCTAATGATTATCCTAACATTATTAAAGCTTCAGCAATTATTGGCAGACTCATGGATGACATAGTAACTCATCAGGTACGATCGATTAACAATTATTTGCAGTGACTTAGTTATGAAGAGGTTTGGAGGGTTCGTGCCCGCTGTAGCCTCTTGGAAAATTTTCTCTCGGTTCTTGCATTTATTTATTTTTTCTGTTTGATTATTGTAAAATGAAAATTTTTTAGTTTTCCCCTCTCCTTGTATTAAATTGTTTTTTTATTTATATTTGCTTATTGTAAAATGAAAATAATATAGTTTGCCCCCTCATTAAATTTTAAATTCTGACTTAACCTAAGACTCTTAACTCAGGTGGTGTGCAATTTCCCTTACGTGTTTGTGGTCAAGAGTTATTCAATAAAAAAACCATCCGGACCCTAGAAATTTATCATTTAGATGAGCAAATATTGCCACAACACAAGAAGATTTTTTTTTCCAATTAACCTTTGGATATCTATGTGTACTTGTAGTTTGAACAGAAGAGACAACATGTAGTCTCTGGTGTTGAATGCTACATGAATCAACACGGCGTTTCAGAAGAAGAGGTGATCAAATTGTTCCGGGAAAAAGTATTCAATGCCTGGAAAGATGTAAATCAGGAGTTCTTGAAATCAACCGCTGCTCCGATACAAATCCTAACTCGAATTCTCAACCTTTCGCGGGTAGTGGATGTAATATACAAGGACGATGATGGCTACACCAACTCTCATGTGATAAAACACTACATTGATTCATTGCTTATCGATCCTTTTCTCCTTTAATAGCAAGAATTCTATTCTCGATCTCTGGTGGAGTGATTGTGTTGTGTGTAATATATTAATTACTTGAAGTAATGATGGTTTACTCGATCTAGCTAGTTTCCTGTAATAAACAATTCTCTATATATAAGCTCTTAAGGTGTGGTTTGCTTTTTTTTATATGAAAACTGAATAGATCTGAAGTTTATTGAACACTAAACAGAGACTTCAACTTAAAGGCTAAAGCCTAAATGGCATGTTTGGTTGTTCAAAAATTATGAAAACTCTGTCGGTGATCACACACCAATTAATCAATAGCAACATGTTTTCAAAACTAGAGTGTGTGATAATAAAGAAGCTGCACGTGTGAAAGATGGGACAAGCAAGTTCACTACAATGTTAGTGTATCCAGTCCAGCAAGGTTCCACATGATCTCTTCCATCATAAAGATCAGACGGTGGCTAACATAGCAACCTGAAGCAGAGAACCATTTCAAGGAAGAGTATTGTTGGTGGGAAATTCTGTTACAGCAGAATTTCCAACCTTATCCGGAATTTTAATCTTATCGAAATCAGTCTTCGGCCTGACCTCAGATTTTCATTTGTGTAGAAAACTAATAAAATTATCTTTTTACAGAGCAAGTAGTCTCTCGTTTCTCTGCTCTATTTTCTTTTCTTCTTAGTTGATTTTTCTTCTACTTTTCTCTAAGGTCTAAGAGACCTTTTAACAAACATTTAGTGTTCATTATAAAAGATTTCATGGCTTCTTCTATAAGACAATTTGGCCCCAAATATTTACTCAAACCTTTCCAAAGTAACATTGTTATTAGACCATATTGAATCATATAAAGTGTTTGAACGAGACGTATTTTTCTATAAAAGCCACTGGCCTTCATTGTTCACGGAGGATGCTGATGGCAGTCATGCAAATCACGTAAATCACAATCATACATGCATGTAGATAATATGAAAGCAATAAAGAATCTATTTATTAATGTTAGTTTTTTTTTTTTGTTAATTATTTAAAAACTATTTATTAGTTCAATACTTTTAAGGAACACCTTTATCAATTGTATGTTTGGACGGTAAGTACCGAGTGATAAACATTATCTTTGTTTTTTTTTAAACAGTATATTTTTTAAACAAGCCAAAAAAAGTGAAGAACCAACATCAACCAAACCGGAATCCAAGCACCAAACTACACGAAGCAAGGACCCAAACAAGACAGCACCTTACAGACTGCATAAAAACAATCAGCATACACCAAAAAACTGAACAAACAGGGAAAAGAAAACCCAGACAGAAGCCATAAAACTGATCGAAGCCTCAAGATACAATCCAATCCAACCTGACTTATCAAACATTATCAAACACCATGTTGGACTAAATTAGTCTTATATTAACAGTTGCCTCCAGTCCAATTTATACAGTCACCATATTTTTTAATTATTAAATTAACACCAAATTGGACTACATTATTCTCCGTAATGTGAATATTATTGTTTTACAACATAATGCAGTTGGTATAAGAGTTTCAATATATTATTCTTGAAAGAGGAAACATCATGCACCATCTATTACTTTATCGCCTCCCCAATTAATATAAACCAAAAAGGAAAAACAAAAATTTAAAAGAATTTAGAGCATCCCCAATGCTATAAGCAAATTTGGATCATCAAAAGTTGTCACCTCAGCATTTGATGATTGTTTTTAAGGATTGCTAAATTTGATGATTGTGTAGTCCATAATGGTACACTTTATTTAAATCAAAAATCTACTTTATCTAAATCACAAATCTAATCCCGCCATATTTTAAAAAAAAAACTATAAAAGACAAGATGAGATATGTGATATGGGTATTGATTCATTCGTAATGAAAAGACGAATTTTACCTGATTTCATGCCTATGTATCACTCGTCGGTGGGCCACCCAATTATCTTCATCACATTAATAATACACCCTATCACACAAGACACTCTCCATGTAAATTCTGTCTTCTATTATTCTCCACGTCCACCAATCAAGTCTCCTATCTTTTCTATATTTTTTATTATCTCCATATGTTTTTCACATGTGTACGGCTTTTCCTTTTGCTTTTACACCACATGTTCACGGCACAACTTCTCTATTTCTCTTTGTCACCTCGCCATTCTCTTGGATCTGGGCTTGGATCTTCAGATATTCAAACCCTTGAAATAAACCTACATATATTGATTATTCTTCGAATTTCATGCTCTTTCACCTAAAAACACAAAAATAACACTAATTAAATAGGTATAAAAAAACACTAATTAAATAAAAATAGACAATTCAAGGAGTTAACAAATCCAAATTAGCGAGGGGCAGGATCCATGCCTCCATTTTTTTACACAGGATTTGACACACTTTTGTATCCATTAGATCCTAGGTGTTTGAATGGTCCAGATTTAATGGTCATTAATTAACTTTCCTATTTTCTATTAATATTTGTATTTTTCTCTGACCTAAATTTTAATATTTCATTTCATTCTCTCTCCTCCTTTAAATTTCCTCTTTCCTCCCTTATTTTTTTTATTCTTTTACATCTCAAGTCTCAATAGACAACAGTTTTTTTTATAGCAAACAACAGACAATAACATGTTTATTATTTCAATTTTTTTCTCTTTTCACTTTGATTTATTTTTATTTTTATTATTTATGTACAAATGTTTCCATTTCTCACTTTATCTGTTTATCAATTGATAATATTATCTAAATTTCAAATAAAAATATTCTGTACTAGTGTATTAAAATTTAATTATCGTGAAAATAAATCTAGATTTTTTTTAAATGATAAGTTTAAGTGATAAAAAAATTAAATAAACTAAAATCAATATTCCACTTAAATTTCTTTTATAATATAAATTAAAACTTGTTCAGTGTTCAAAAAATCTAGAAAAAAAACTAATTAACAAAATCATAGCATACACTTTCCATTCCTTTTTTTTTGGACATTTTGATGAGGGTGAAATATTAAAGAAATTATGAATAGAGAAGGAAGGGAAAAAAAAGATTTAAGATAGTGAGGAAAGAGGTCATAGAGTGAGATGAGGGAGGGAAAAAAAGGAAAGATAAAAATTAAATGAGAACAGATAATCAAATATAACATTAAAATTTAGGAGAGAGAATAGAAAAAATAGAAAGTAAATAAAAACATTAATAGAAGAAAGAGAAAAAAGATTAGAGAGTATCAAATCTGGACCATTCAAATACCTAGGATCTAGTGGACACAAAAGTGTGTCAAATACTATGTAAAAAAAATAGGGTCACAGTTCCTGCCCCTTAAAGGAATATGATATAAAATATGTCAATCACACCACATTGTTAGGAAACTCCCAAATTGTCCACACCACATTGAAAAACATGGTATTCAACACTCTCTTCCTATTCGATGAAGGACACAAGCCATTCCAGTCATTCAACCACTTCATGATTGTTAGGATTGAAATTAACCTAAGTGTGAATGACCTATAATTGGTTGGTTGTTTCTATTTAGATCTTAATTTTTAAATATGCGGTATATTTATAGATCTATTTATTTAATTAGGTCACATGCTTTAGTCGTTTGATGCTCTCTATGTCCTTGTCAATATCGTGTACCTAGCTAATAATCGATTACATTGTAAGACAATGGGAGTAAGTTAAAGATTGTAGTCAGGATTTTTTGTTTATCATGATAGGAAATATCAAGTATAAATTTTTTTTTTGATATACCACTTGCGGGTGACGGCGACTCCGACCTGAATTCCAACCTAAAATATTAGTATGATAAATGAGTGCTCTTACCACCAAACCACATTGGATGATGGTTGTATAAAAGATTTTACCCAAACATTATTAATGACCAGGGAACTGAATATTGATAGATATACCGAAATATCCATCGATATATCCGTATTTTGGAGGGATCAATATCGAAACAGGCAAATATCCAATATCCTGTAAAATATCCGGCCGAATTTGATATATCAGTAAAAATTTCCCGATATGACCAAAATTTCACGGATTTCACCCAGAAAGTTCACGGATATTTTGTATATTATTAAAATAATTTTTTTAATCCTAAATAATTAATTTATTGTTAAAATAATTAAGATTGAAAATTATTTTAGAAGAAGCATTAACAAATTTATAAAAATTTCCAACATAATAGTCAATAGTAAAATTATTGAGGACTTAAAGTAAAATTGAACAAAGAACCAAAGAGTGGACATGTAAAATATGTAAAAATTTGTGAAAGCAATCTGAAAAAAAAAATTTGTTTGTGACTCAAATGTGTAAAACTAATTTCAAATAATATTAAATATGTACCATTCAATTTATAAATATATAGAATGTGTTTTTTTGTAACTTTGAACCGATATTCCAAATAATGAAATCTCAAAATTGTTTGTGCAAAACGTGTAAAAACCCAAAATTGTTTCTTTTGAGTAGAGAATCTAAAGAAACTCAATTATTTTTATATATAAAAAAACAAATAAGAAGTCAATTGTTTGATATAGACCATATGACAAAGAATCAAAATGATAGAAAATTGAAAATACTATGGTAGAGAATAATAATGATAGAATTTTGAAAAATAGAAACAAAATGAATGCCTATGCATCATGTATTTTTTATTTGTTGCAGCGAATATAAATGAATGCAATAATGAAAATCTCTTTCAATTATTCATATATTTGTTTACCGTTTGAGTTCATCTATAAAATAATCTTCACTATTCTCTTTCAAGTTTTCATTCTACACGACTACACTTTACATAACAAATTTTACATCACAATTTTATCTCAAATTGTCAATATCTTTATCAAATAATCAGATACGTAAATGTTTACTTTGATAATTTTTTTATATATAAAATAATAATATTATAATTGTATACAAATTTTAGATATTATGTGGTATTGTTTCTAAAATGCATTCGAATTTTTTAAAATCTGAGGTAGGGCACGGGCCCACCTAACCATAACATGGGTTCGTCCATACTTGAATCCATACGGGAGAAACCCCCTTACAAAATAAGCATCAAAAATTCATTTGACCCCTAGTCAAATAAATACAAAACGACCCCTACAAGATTCTAATGCATGTGCCTATTAATAAAATTCAATAAGTGTAGCCCCCGCTCCCCCCAAGACGACAAAACACAAAGTGTCGTCTCTTTCAATGAAGTCTCTCTCTCTCTCCTTATAAATTAAACAAGACACTTGCACTGACCACCACCTTTTACTAGAACGATAGCCACTAAACAACCACTACCTACCGACCTCTCACTAAAACCAGAAAATCTTGAAGAGATTCGATAACTCTCCTCAACGATTTAAATGTATAAATTCTTGAAATAGTTATATATATATATATATATATACATTTTCAAATCAGTATATACTGATATAACTTTTATCGTTGTGTTGTATATGAACCATTAAATTTATATATTTTGATTCAGTATATATATATTTATCAGTATTTTTCTATAATCAGTGGCCTACATGCACAACACACTGATGTTAGTTATATCAATGTGCGCTGACCAAAACGAGACTGGTTAAATATATATACATATAAATGATAGCCACTCAAAAACTACTACCGACCCACTCACTAAAACCAGAAAATGTTGAAGAGATCCGAGAACTCTCCTCCACAATTTAAATATATAAATTCTTAAAATAGTTATATATATATATATATATTGGTTCTCTCATAAGAGATTTTTTTTATTTTAATATCGGTAAAAAGTTTGATAAAATCATATCGATTTTTATGAATTTTGATCCGAACTTTTGTATGGATGATAAGTTAATTGAAGTCTGTCTATCAATAAAATTTAAGAATTTTTCAAGCATTATTACTATTTATCCCGATTTTGTTAAATATGAAGGCATCCGAAAATTGACGAAATATAGGAAAATTCAAGAGAAATAGTTGTAATGCTTGAAAAATTCTCAAATTTTATTTACAAGTAAATTTCATTGAACATATCATTCACAAAAAAATTCAGATTAAAATGCTTAGAAATCGATGTGATTTTATCCAAGTAAATTAAAATAAATGATCCCATATGTGAGAACATATATATGAGGACAACAGAAATAAGAAAAAAAAAACACTATAATTCTAAACAAAAAATATAGCCTTACATTGTATTCCAATGAGATACTTTAATTTCGTGAACCATTGGCATGTTACAAAAGTTTGTAATTTTGTTTTTTTTTATTGCTTTGTTTTGTTTTGTTTTTAATACGTGGATAACCTCATCACCTAAAAGATTAGTCTATTATGTTGTAATATTCTTGATTATATATAAACATTCTCTTGTTATGTGTTTTTTCAATGTGGGACTAATTCCATCTTCTTGAGTTTCATATATGGGTTCTTATCTAATAATAAAAAAAAATTCCATATATTAATAGATGTCACAACCTGTAAAACTAGTCTTTTAAGATGTAAAGCTATCATCTATTATATACACGTACATAAAGCTATATATCCGTCAACTTCTCAGTACAAATCAAGCAGCAGAAACGCTCTTTAAAAATCTGAATTGATTACATCCTCTTAAATTCCAACCAGCTCTAGCAGTGTTGTTTTGGCATCTTTATTCATAGAAAGGACTTCTCAATTATCTGGAAATTTCTAAATTTCGGCCAACCATCGATCAATATCAATATGCCTTTGAAATGGAAAACATCAATATACTATACACGGTAGAATTCCACCATCTACCGCTTTAATTGATATGACTAATTATATGACAAAAAATTGAAAATACACGGGGGCGTATGTATCACAAAAATTCACTATATGAATAAAAGATTACACCCTCAAGTGATACTCGGACTCTCACTCTCGATAACCTCAGGCTATGAACACTACCACTCGCCACTCTAGGCTCAATCTCTAGTGATATCGATCCCCTGATACACTACTCTTGGCGTGAGCACCTTCTACTCTACCCTGCAGACCTTTTATAGTGGCACTTGACCAATGGTTGCCAACCATACCTTAGTTGCAAGACTTCAATACTTGTACAACTTCACCCCGAAGCCACAAGACTTTGACTCAATGAAGAATGTAAAAGTTTAAGTGTGTATATGACAATATACTCAATGCAATAATGTGCAAGACCAAACACAAAATGCTTAACTAGATGTTATAATGCAATTGAATAACCTAGTTATCAAACAATGCCTACATGTACACACATGAGGTCTCAATTAGTTGTAGAGAAATTTTAACAACCTAATTGTCAAATAAAACTCACATAAATATTCAAGAATTTGACTAGATGTACAAAGTCAACTAAATCATCAATTAAACATAAATAAACATTTATGGGTTAGTTATTTAGGCATAAATGACCTAATAATGCAAGCTATCATAAACAAACTCAATCATACAATTTTGACTTATAAATATATACAATAAAGTGAGTCAAGGTATTTAATCAAGCAATAAATACCTAATCTAGAGTAAGTAGAATAATAAATGATATTCAATGAAGTTCTAGCTTACCTAGTCATGAAACCATGAAGACTCATGCTCAAATGATGTTGAATGATGCAAAATGGAGATGGGTTTTGGGTTTGGAGAGTGAAAGAACAAGGCTTGAAGCTTTCTCTCTCTAGACTCACTCTATCTCTCTCTAGGGTTTCTACAAATGTGGAGGTCTAAAAAAAGAAGAAGAGATAAGGATGTACATATAATGGGGAAAAAATGTGCTGACGCGAAAAGACCAAAATGCCCTCGTTTTTGGTGCCAGGCGACATGCCCAAGTCGCCTAGCATGTCGCCTTCTGTTCTGGAAAGAAATAGAGCAACCTGAAGCGACATTCAAAGCGACATGAACAAGTCGCCTAATGTTCTGGAGAAGAAAAACATGTCTGAGGCGACGTCAAAGGCGACATGCACAAGTCCTCTGGAATGTTGCCTAACGTTCTAGTGAAAAATTACAAGTCTAAGGCGACTTATGAGGCGACATGCACAAGTAGCCTTGCATGTCGCCTAACACACTGGACAACACACCAGCTCTAGAAACAAGCGACCCAAAACACGACCAAGCGACATCGAAACCTTTCATATGATATTCCGTTGGAAATGTATTGAAGTCTACTTTCTACTCCAATTAACAAAACATGATTTGGATAACCGTAGAAAGAATTATGGTCAAAAGAGTGACCAAATGTCAGAATTGGTCAATAAAAAACATTCCACAATGGTATAAAACTATGTAACCAAATAACAATCCAAGAGAGCACAAATGGAGACTTTCTATGGTCACAAATCGAAGACTCAAGCACACCAAAGTGTGAGTGAGGACGTTTCCGAACACACAAAGGAAAACGTAAAACAAAACAACTACACGTAAAGACAAACAAAGACGTGCTCGTGTGAGTTGTGTAATGGATGCACACATATATACAATAAAGAACACAAATGCAAGATGAACAAAGCATGCATGAAGTGTATGTGTGCACCTAAACTCTTCAAGAGACAAAGTCAAGTGAGTACACCTTTTGCTCTTGAAGTCATGAAGATGTTTGGAAGCTTACCGACATGGACCTAAGCTACCCATTACACAATCATCCCCAATGTTGTGTGGTTTGTTATGAAATAAGCCAATCATAAAATCGAGATCCTTACAAAAAGGAAAAACAATTTTTATTTGAAATCTTATGGACTACCCAAAAATGGATAGTGTTGTGCTGTACGCTATAGTTTCTATATATAATTAGTAGATAGGGCTCTAACTTTTAACCTTTAAATATCATATTGCAATGGTTCTCCGGATCACGTCAAACGATGAAATTAAAATGAGTGGCAAAATTTACACTTCTGAAAAACTATATATACAACCCTTTTGGTATGTGAACCCCATTAAATTTTTAAAAAATATGAAATTTTATAAACACACCCCATACATTATCAAATATGTTATTTATTTTAATTTATAAAAATATTATAAATAAAAAATTATAAAATAATTAATAATATATATACATATATATAGGAAAACTTTCTCCTCGGTGCGCACTGATAAATATATATCAGTGCTTTGCATGTGAACCATTAGATTCAATTGTTTTGACCCAATGTATATGCACTTATCAGTACTTATCCATAATCTATGGTCCACATACAATACACTGATGTATTTTATATCAGTGCGCACTGAGGAAAAAAAGAATATATATATATATATCATTTTTTTTTCATTATTTTGCCTAAAACAAAATAAAACAGGAAAAATGAAAAACGCATAAACAAAACTAAAAAACAAAGACATCTCTTTCATCTTCATCTTTTTGCTTCTTTCTTCGTTTTCCTATCACTCTTGTGTTTCTTATTTTTCTTTTTCTTGTTTTCCTATCACTTTTGTGTTTCTTATTCTTGTTTTTCTGTTTTTAATTTCTAGTTTATGCGTTGATTCTTTTAAATATAAAACACAAAATTAAAATAGGTTTTATTATATATATATATATATATATATATATGTATATATATATGGGAGGAGCCGCACTCCTCCCAAAATTTGTCAAATCTAGGGTTTTTGTTTTTATTTATTAGTTTTAATTCGATTTAGTTAGTTAAAAATTTTAAAAAGTATAGAGTTATAAGGAATTATTATATTTTTGAATTAAAATATCAATAATTAAATTTAAGGGTAATGTTGAAATTTTGAAAATATATAAATTTAGTAGATTTAGTGAGCAAAAAATGTTTTACTTGAAATATTTTTTTCACCAAAAATAATTTTTCTTGAACTATTACAATCAATTTGGCATTGTTTTGAGAAGAAAGACATGACTCGAATTCACAACTTTATTGATATAGGTTTGATGGGTGGCTGGGTGCGCCACCGGATCATCCTTATTTCGTAACCAAAAATGCTCTTAAACACACCATTAATATAATCTGTATTGACAAATATCTTGTCCTAGGTGAAAAATAATGCATATGTTCATGATTGTATTATTTATTATTTTATTTTTTTGATATAACAGCTGCGGTGCTCAAGTTGGACATCGCAGAATGTTAAATCGAGTCTTATCGATAGTGACATTTTAACTGATTAATTTTAATGCCTAATAATTTATTATTACTATTATATACAAATATATATATACAGAAATTTTCAAGTCAGTACGTATTGATATAACTTCATCAGTGCTATCAATGCGTTGGATGTGGACTAATAGATTTACATGCATACTTTGACTCAAAGTGTATGCACTTGTCAAAACTTCTCCATAATCAGTGATCCATATGCAACGTACTGATATAAGTTATATCAGATCGCAATGAGGAGAAAATAACTTATATATATCACTTGCGATGGTATAGACCGATTTGAACTTGAGATATTGTCCGACTAAATGAGCTAGTTAGCATCTTTCACCACCAAAGAGGGAAAATTAATTCAAACAAGTTTGATTAATGGAGTTTTTTTTATTGAAAACGTTTGATTAATGGTATTGGTGATTAATTAATCTTTTTCTTGAATCTGATCCTGTCTCCCCAACAGTGAAGATTTCTTGCACAGTGCCAAGTCACAATGTGCTATAAATGTTGAGCATACAAGTCTCTTTAGTACACACAACTTTAAACAACTACATTGTTGTCACATTTCCGTACAACAGAACAGGAAAATGTCTTCACAAGTTTCAGAATTTTCTGGTTCAATCCAAACAGATACATCCGAGGCTAAACGTCACACAGCCAGTTATCATCCTACTCTTTGGGGAGATCATTTCCTCACACATGCTTCCGATTCTGAGGTAATTTTTGAAGTTTCTAGTCACAGAATGAATTCGATCAATTCTTTGTATATATACTGTAATTCATATGAGACCTATTGTTAGAGTTCTTTATATTATTGTTGACGGTTTAAATTTTTGAGTCAAAAGGTAACTAACACTAGCTCTCATCTCTTGAATTTAGTGTGTTCTTTCTTGAGTATGAGATGTTTTGTGTCATCCTACCAGGGTCTGATGGTAATGTTATTATTATTATTATTTTTATTATTATATTAGATGGTGTAGAGCCTATGTATCATTATTCCATTTATACTATAAAAGTTGTTTGGGAAAATGAAATATATGCGTTCTATTATCCCATTATTTCAATATATTGTTAATGAAAGTCAATATTTGTTTCAATAATCCTCATTGTTGAATATTTCTGTGAAATTCTTGTATAGACAAATGATGCTACAATTGAAAAAGAATTCCAAGGACTGAAACAAGAAGTCAGGAGTATGTTAACATCGACTATGAACAAGGATAACCAGAAACTGTGCTTGATTGATGCTGTCCAACGCTTGGGAGTTGCTTACCATTTTGAGAGAGAGGTAGAAGATGCATTGGAAAATCTGTATAATGACTACAATGGTGATGTCAACAATCTTTACACTGTTGCTCTTCGATTTCGGTTGCTTAGACAACAAGGTTACAATGTTCCATGCGGTAAGTGTCCATTTTTCATTTATCTCACATATATATATATATATATATATATCTACATATGACTGTGAAGACACCAGACCCTTCAAACAATGTGGGAAGAAATTCTCTAACAACCTTATATACTTTGGTTATTCTTAAAATTTGCATTAAAATATTAATAAAGAGATATCTAACAAATAATTATTTTTGATTTTGAGGCAGATGTGTTCAACAAATTCAAAGATGACAAAGGAAAGTTCAAAGAGTCTTTAATTGATGATGTAGCTGGCATGCTATGTTTGTATGAGGCTGCACATCTTGGCATACGAGGAGAAGATGTCCTGGATGAAGCCCTAGCTTTCAGTACCTCTCATCTTGAGTCAATGGTTGCTCATGATCAAGTCAGTACTCAGCTTGCAGAACAAATTACTCGTGCCTTGAATCGGCCCATCCGCAGAAACTTACCAAGGTTGGAGGCAAGATATTACATCAATATCTTCTCAGGAGATGATGGTGATTCAAAAAATCAAACACTGCTCAAGTTTGCAAAATCTGATTTTAACATGTTACAAGTACTACACCAGAAGGAGCTAAGTAACATCACTGAGTAAGTTCAAGTTACAAATTAAAATAACCGACAAAAAGTACTTTCTTTTCTAGTAAGGACGTCCTGATTTTGATAATATCAGGATCATGGAGAATTCAAGGTCCAGATTTAATTGAAATTAGGATGTTCAATATAAGAGAGGATTGTTAACAACAAAACTAATCCAATGAAGTTTTATCTCAGATGGTGGAAAAATTTGGACGTCAAAACAAACTTTTCATATGCTAGAGATAGAGTGGTGGAGTGTTATTTTTGGACAATGGGAGTGTACTATGAGCCGCAATACGCCTTCGCGAGGATATTACTGACCAAAGTAATAGCCTTAGGGTCCATCGTAGATGATACATATGATTCGTATGGTACATATGAAGAACTTGAGCTCTTTACCGAAGCTATCGAGAGGTCGATTTCGAAAAACCCTAGAATATTCGTCTTGATCACATTTGAATGTTATCAATTGATCACTTAATTGATAAGATTGGAGATGTTTTCACATAATTTTCAGTTGGGACATCAACACTACAGATGCTCTTCCTGAGTACATGAAGCTCATTTATCGGTCACTCTTAGATGTTTACAAGGAAGCTGAGGAGGAGATCTCAAAGGAAGGAAGATCATATTGTATTGACTATTCAATACAAGAGGTGAGCCATTTCATGTATTTTGTTACTTAATAAATAGTAAAGCTTTGCATTGTATTTATATATAGATTATTTAACGTGTGCTTATGTAACATTACATATATAATTGCAAAACTTTTTTTCCTATATTTGTGCAATTTTATTTTTTACACCGCATAATATTATAACGTGTGTTCAAAAGACACATGCGATATTGGACATTTATAAATGAGTTTTTTTTTTTAATCAGGTCAAGAAAGTAGTCAAAGCCTATTGTATGGAAGCCAAGTGGTGCAAGGAAGGCTATGTTCCAACGACAATCGATGAGCATTGGGACATTTCACTTGTGACTACTTGTTATCCAATGTTAGGAATAACTTCTTTTATTGGCATGGGAAACATTGCTGATAAGGAGGTCTTCCAGTGGAGCTCTAATGATTATCCTAACATTATTAAAGCTTCAGCAATTATTTGCAGACTCATGGATGACATAGTAACTCATCAGGTACGATTAACAATTATTTGCAGTGACTTAGTTTTGAAGAGGCTTGGAGGGGTCATGCCCGCTGTAGCCTCTTGGAAAATTTTCTTTCAGTTCTTGCATTTATTTATTTTTTCTGTTTGATTATTGTAAAATGAAAATTTTATAGTTTTCCCCTCTCTTTGCATTAAATTGTTTTTTTATTTATGTTTTCTTATTGTAAAATGAAAATAATATAGTTTGCCCCCTCATTAAATTTTAAATTCTGACTTAACCTAAGACTCTTAACTCAGTTGGTGTGCAATTTCCCTTACATGTTTGTGATCAAAAGTTATTCAATAAAACCATCCGGAACCAAGAAATTTATTATTTAGATGAGCAAATATTGCCACAACACAACAAGATTTTTTTTTTCCAATTAACCTTTGGATATCTATGTGTACTTGTAGTTTGAACAGAATAGACAACATGTTGTCTCTGGTGTTGAATGCTACATAAATCAACACGGCGTTTCAGAAGAAGAGGTGATCAAATTGTTCCGGGAAAAAGTATTCAATGCCTGGAAAGATGTAAATCAGGAGTTCTTGAAACCAACCGCTGCTCCGATACAAATCCTAACTCGAATTCTCAACCTTTCGCGGGTAATGGATGTAGTATACAAGGACGATGATGGCTACACCAACTCTCATGTGATAAAACACTACATTGATTCAATGCTTATCGATCCTTTTCTCCTTTAATAGCAAGAATTCTATTCTCGATCTCTGGTGGAGTGATTGTGTTGTGTGTAATGTATTAATTACTTGAAGTAATGATGGTTTACTCGATCTAGCTTGTTTCCTGTAATAAACAATTCTCTATATATAAACTCTTAAGGTGTGGTTTGCTTTTTTATATGAAAACTGAATAGATCTGAAGTTTATTGAACATTAAACAGAGACTTCAACTTAAAGGCTAAAGCCTAAATGGCATATTGGCATGTTTGGTTGTTCAAAAATTATGAAAACTCTGTCGGTGATCACACACCAATTAATCAATAGCCACATGTAAAGGTGTCCACGGTTTGGTTAAACCGGCGGTTAAAAACCGAAACCGAAATTGGAAAACCGGAACCGAAACCGAAACCGAAACCGAAACCGGCGGTTACAAAACCGGTTGGAAACCAGTTGAAGCCGGTTCGGTTTCGGTTTAGGCTTTGGAAAAACCGCCCCAAAACCGTTCAAAACCGCCCAAAACCGGCTGTTAAAACCGGCGGTTTAACCGCCGGTTTACATAAAATAAAAAAATAAAAATAAAACCGTCTAAAACCGGCGGTTTAACCGCCGGTTTACATAAAAATAAAAAAAAAACCGTCCAAAACCGCCAAACCGCCGGTTAAAAACCGAACCAAAACCGAAATTTTTCGGTTCGGTTTCGGTTCGCCCTCTCCACGGAACCGGAACCGCCGGTTTCGAACCGAAACCGGCCCGAACCGGAACCGTGGACGGGTCTAGCCACATGTTTTCAAAACTAGAGTGTGTGATAATAAAGAAGTCGCACGTGTGAAAGATGGGACAAGCAAGTTTACTACAATGTTAGTGTATCCAGTCCAGCAAGGTTCCACGTGATCTCTTCCATCATAAAGATCAGACGGTGGCTAACATGAAGCTTACTCTAAGAACAGAGCAACCTGAAGTAGAGAACCATTTCAAGGAAGAGTACTGTTGGTGGGAAATTCTGTTACAGCAGAATTTCCAAATTAGTCTTCGGCCTGACCTCATATTTTCATTTTGTAGAAAACCAATAAAATTCTCTTTTTACAGAGCAACTAGTCTCTCGTTTCTCTGCTCTATTTTCTTTTCTTCTTAGTTGATTTTTCTTCTACTTTTCTCTAAGGTCTAAGAGACCTTTTAACAAACACTTTGTGTTCATTATAAAAGATTTCATGGTTTCTTATATAAGACAATTTGGTCCCAAATATTTACTCAAACCTTTCCAAAGTAACATTGTTATTAGACCATATTGAATCATATAAAGTGTTTGAACGAAAAGCCACTGACCTTCATTGTTTATGGAGGATGCTGACGGCAGTCATGCAAATCACATAAATCATAATCATACATGCATCATGTATGGATGTAGATAATATGAAAGAAACTATTTATTAATGTTAGGTTTTATTTTTGTTAATTATTTAAAAACTATTTATTAGTTCAATACTTCTAAGGAACACCTTTGTCAATTGTATGTTTAAAAGATTTCGTGAATAAGAAGAAGAAAGAAAGTTTGAGAGAAAAATATTATTCAGTATATGATTCTGATACAATCCTGGAAATATATACAAGAAGTTTCCCGAATGAAAACAAGGAAGGGAATAATTACAGTCAATACATCTACAATCTAGGAAGCTATACATGTAAACAAAATCACCACAATAAAGCAGACAGTTCGAATGATCAGAGAAGAATAATGGTGATTATTTATTTCCTATTTTAACACTCCCCCTCAAGTTGGAGAGTGGATGTCAAGAACTCCCAACTTGCCAAGTAAAGAATGAAAAACAACTTGTCCCAATGGCTTAGTGAATAAATCCGCAATTTGTTTTCCACTTTCTATAAAAATGGTTTTGAGTTCCCCACTTTGTATTCGCTCACGAACCGTATGGCAATCTATCTCAATGTGTTTTGTTCTCTCATGGAAAACAGGATTAGCTGAGATATGGATTGCTGCCTGATTGTCACAGAAAAGTTGAGCTGGCTCTGGATGAGACACCTGAAAATCTCGCAATAAATACCGTAGCCAAGTTAATTCGCATGTGATCAATGCCATGGACCTATACTCGGATTCGGCTGAAGATCGAGATACTGTGACTTGCTTTTTACTTTTCCATGAAATAAGTGAGTTTCCAAGGAAAACGCAATAGCCCGTGATAGACCGTCGTGTATCTAAACAACCTCCCCAATCCGCATCAGAGAACCCTGTTAATTGTAGCTTGCCATGTGAAGGAAATAAGAGACCCTGTCCCGGAGCATTTTTCAAGTATCGTAGCACACGATGAACAGCTTCAAGATGTGGTTTCCTGGGTTGTTGCATGAATTGGCTAAGCGTATTGACTGAGTACGTGATCTCTGGTTTTGTGATGGTGAGATAAATCAATTTTCCAATCAACCTTCGATAGTAGGTCGGATCATTAAGTAACTCTCCCTCATTTGTGGCTAGTTTTAGGTTTTGCTCCATGGGAAATTTTGCAGGTTTGGCACCCAATAGACCAGCTTCCTCAAGTATGTCAAGTGTATATTTTCGTTGGTTGATAGATATTCCACCTTTAGAGCGAGCTACTTCAATCCCAAGAAAGTATTTCAAGAACCCAAGATCTTTAATCTGAAAATAACTGCCCAAGAAATCCTTTGCGTTCTGAATTTCCTTCTCATTGTTGCCTGTGATGATCATGTCGTTAACATAGAGAAGTATAGCAGTAAAAGAACCATCACTGACCTTGGTAAATAAGGAATCATCTGCCCGTGACTGCTGAAAACCAAACTTTTGAATTGTAGAAAGAAACCTGTGAAACCAACTGCGTGAAGTTTGTTTCAGTCCGTATAGGGATTTATGAAGTCGACAAACCAAGAGTTGCTCCCCCTGTCGACGAAATCCAGGTGGAGGACTCATATACATTTCTTCTGTTAAATTTCCATGAAGGAATGCATTTTGAACATCCATCTGATGAAGCGACCAATTGCGAATAGAAGCAATGGTCAAGAGACATCGAAAAGTTGTAAGTTTGGCCACTGGAGCAAAAGTTTCAGTGTAATCAATCCCTTCACGCTGTGTAAATCCTTTGGCCACAAGACGGGCCTTGTATCTTTCAATGGAGCCATTAGAGTTATATTTGATCTTGTACACCCATTTACAGCCAATAGGACGATGGCCAGGAGGAAGCGGAACCAAACTCCAGGTGTGATTGGCTTCAAGAGCCAAAATCTCATCATTCATGGCAGTAACCCACTTAGGATCATGACAAGCTTGCTCATACGTTTCTGGTTCAACCAAGTTAGACACAGTGTGGATAAATGACTGATGAGCAATAGAAAGATTAGAGTATGAAATATAACTGGATAATGGGTGGCGTGTGCTGAACATGACAGAAGAAGATGGGCCTGAGGCAAGAATCTTGGAATGGTTTACCTCATAATCTCGGAGATGTGAAGGAAGTTGAGTGGTGCGAGAAGACCGTCTGAGAGGTTGTATTGCTGCTGTCGCAGAATCAGTGGCAGAAGAGGCAGCGTCGCGACATGGTACTATGGGCTTCGCACTGATCAAGTCTGTATGGGAATTTCCTTCAGCAGAATGTTCAGCACCATATTGCGAGATGGTTGGCACTACAACATCAGTGTTAGTGAGCTCAGTTGGTGGTAGATCAGTTTCTGTTGGTGGTAGCGTGATGTTGGGTGGTTCAATATGGGTGTCTAATGGCAAAGGTAAGGTTGGAATATCAATTTGACTGTCTGTATTATTTTGAGGTATGGTGGAGTATGGAAAATTGTTTCATGGAATACAACATCACATGAGGTAAACAATTTATGAGAAACCAAGTCATAAACACGGTACCCTTTTTGGCCATGTGGATAGCCAAGGAAGATACATTTGAGAGCTCGAGCATCAAACTTATGGTGGGGAGTAAGGTTGGTGGCATAGCATAAGCAACCAAAGGTTCGAAGGTGGGAATATGTGGGTGATTTGTTGTGAAGGCGATGGTAAGGTGTTTGATAGGATAAAACGGGCGTAGGTAAACGATTTATTAAGTAGCAGGCAGTTTGTAGACTCTCACCCCAGAATTGTAATGGTAAGTTGGCTTGAAATCGAAGGAAACGACCCACATTTAAAAGATGTCTATGCTTACACTCTACGACTCCATTTTTTTGGGGTGTATATGGGCAAGAATGTTGGAAAAAGACACCATTTTCTTGAAAAAAGGTTTGTAATGATAAAAATTCTTTCCCATTATCAGATCGTAAAGACTTAATCCCACAATTAAATTGATTTTTGACCCATGAAAAGAATGATTTAAGCAATGGTTGAGTTTCAGATTTAAGACACATAAGATGAATCCAAGTATAACGAGAATAATCATCAACAATGGTCAAAAGATAACGAGTTCCCAAATTAGAATTAACATTATAAGGTCCCCAAATGTCACAATGAATTAAATCAAAAGGTGATGCAGTAGATATGGAACTAGTAGGAAAAGATAGACGAGTCTGTTTGGCTAAAGGACAAATATCACAAAAAAATTTAGAATCAAAAGCAATATCTGGGTTGTTCTTGGAAAGTGCCTGGAGCGGTGCGGTAGATGGGTGTCCCAACCGTTGATGCCAGATATTCGGTGTGCATTTGGTGTGATGGGCGAGATGCAGATGATGACTTGATCTGAAATAATATAAACCATTAAGATGCTTGCCTAGGCCAATCGTCTTCTTCGTAGCCATGTCCTGCACCACAAAAAAATCAGGATAAAAAGTCACACTACAACCTAATGCTCGAGTGAGTTTGCCAACCGATAATAATTTAACTCTAAATTTTGGAACATAAAGGACATCATTTAGAGTAATACTGTCAGACAATTTGGTAGAACCGACAGATTCAATCTTTGTCTGACCATTATCTGGTAACTGAACAAAATTGTATGTAGCAGTTGTTTTATTGAATGTTGGCAAGTTATTTGAGATATGATCGGTAGCCCCACTATCTATAATCTATTCAGAAACTGATGATGATTCATTCTCACAACAAAAGGGTGAATAAGTACCTGTAGTGTTCACAAAAGGTGGGGTATTACCAGTTTCTTTTCGAAGCATAGCCATGAGTTGATTGTACTCTTCAGAAGTTAAAGTAGCATTGGCATGTCTTTATGCCTCAAAGTTCTCCTCTATTGTTGAATTGTTAGCAGTAGGTCTCTTTCCTCTTGGCTTCACATCTTTGCCATGAAATTTGTGTCCTTGTGGAAACCCATGGATGTAATAACATCGATCAATGGTGTGGTAATCTCTTCCACAAAATGAGCAATTCTTCTTTTTGCCTGTAATGGTCATCCGTTCCTTATCCTGCGATCGACCGGCCTCCGATGGAATAAAAGAACCTGAGTACGAACCTTGCTGAATTTTGGAGGTTTGCATTGCAGCATTACCTGTATTTTCACGTCGTGCAGCAACTTCGGTTTGTCTCTCTTGTTGAAGCACCAAGGCATGGACCTTGCGAGTATCTGGGAGGGGGCTCATCATGAGAATCGAACCCCGTACGGTAGCATATGATTCGTTGAGACCCATCAAGAACTGCATAACCCTTTCTTTCTCCTCACGCTCAGCAAGATTTTTGAGACCCCCACAAGTGCAAGTAATTGGATCATGATAAGAAGTCAATTCATCCCATAGTGACTTCATCTTGGTGTAGTAGGCAGAAATAGATTGTTGTCCCTGCCGTTGTTCTGTAATCTCTTGTCGGATTTGATAGATTCGGGAATCATTCCCTTGTGAAAATCTATCTTTTAGATCATTCCACACCTCGCTCGCAGTTTCTGTATAAATAATGCTTCCTGCAATATTAGATTGTACCGAATTCAAGATCCATGATAATACCATGTGATTGCATCGTTGCCACGCCGGAAATTTGGGGTCGGTTTGTGGCGGTGCTTGTATTGTCCCGTTGATGAATCCGATTTTGTCTTTGGCACTTAGAGCTATTCGCATAGCGTGGCTCCATTGTCCATAGTTGTCTCCTTCAAGTGTTTTGGAAACCCAAACGAGACCCGGGTGATCCGAGTGATGTAAGGTGAAGGAATCCATATTGTCTGCAGCTTTCTCTGTCATTGTCTTGGTAGGAACAGTTTTGTTCTTTTCTCCTTCTTGTGTAGCGGAAGACATGTTCAGAACCTCAAGCTCTGATACCATAAAAGATTTCGTGAACAAGAAGAAGAAAGAAAGTTTGAGAGAAAAATATTATTCAGTATATGATTCTAATATAATCCTGGAAATATATACAAGAAGTTTCCCGAATGAAAACAAGGGAATAATTACAGTCAATACATCTACAATCTAGGAAGCTATACATGTAAACAAAATCACCACAATAAAGCAGACAGTTCGAATGATCAAGGAAGAATAATGGTGAATATTTATTTCCTATTTTAACAATGTTTGCACGGTAAGTACGGAGTGATAAACATTATCAAACACCATATTGGACTAAATTAGTCTAGCATTAACAGTTGCCTCCAGTCCAATTTATACAGTCACTATATTTTTTAATTATTAAATTAACACCATATTGGACTACATTATTCTCCGTAATTTGAATATTATTGTTTTACAACATAATGCAGTTGGTATAATAGTTTTAACATATTATTCTTGAAAGAGGAAACATCATGCAGTATATGCTTTACACGGTAGAATTGCACCATCTATTGCTTTATCGCCTCCCCAATTAATCTAAACTAAAAAGGAAAAACAAAAATTTAAAAGAGTGGTGTTATTGGATCCCTCTAGACCTAATGATGCTATATTTTCAAGAATAAGAGGGTTTATTTTTTCAGTAAAAAAATGGTTTATTTTCTATAAAAAAAAATTATAATGATTTATGTTCTAAACTACCCTTCAAGGCCTTCATACTCATTCTTAGTATTTTGATAATTTTGATAAATGGTTTAAAAAATTTCTATTACTTTTTACTCCCCTAATTTTAAGACTATATAACACCAACTTAGCTTTAATAACACTTAAAATGTGAATCTGACAAAAACATATTTAAAATACAATCACAAAAATAAGTCTCAAAAAAGAAAATAAGTCCCACGCTTTTTTGAGACTTATTTTTGTGTTTCCAGGACTTATTTTTGTGTTTCCAGGACTTATTTTGTATTTTCAATACTTATTTTAATATTTTCAAGACTTATTTTGTATTTCTGAAACTTATTTCTTAATTTCCGAGACTTATTGAGTATTTTTACAAATTCAAAGACTTACTAAATAAAATACAAAATTTCCCAAAAAAAATTTCATCTTCTTCAACCAATGAAGGTCGATTTTGACCTACATAAAGGTCTAACAGCCCTCCAAAGCTCCGATGGATGTCTGTTCCACCTCCACTGATGGAGGAGATCCAATATTGGTTTGTTTTTGAAAAAAAAAAGTTAACTTAATGGCAGAAAAGTATTTAAAGAATAAGGTGAGTGTATTTTTGTCCATTTATACCATTTAAATTCAAATTATTAATCTAGTTATATTCCTAAAAATCATTATGGATCAGGTGCTATTTAGGTTTATTTTTACTTTTGATAAAAATAAATACAAATATAATATTAAATAAATTTAAAAAGTAAGGTATTATTACATTAACGGAGGGTGCCCAATGTGCATTTCTCGATCCCTCTGTATCCGCTGACATTTAAAAATAAAAATCTAGTCACTGTTTTATATTTTCCATGCAATTCACTTGAGAATATTGGAGTATGATATCATGTATCTTATGCAATTATAAAGCTAGTGTTATTTTATGATTGAGAAAATGTTCATGTTAATACTGATAATAATTAATTAGTAAATATTCACCGGATTCATTTTATTCAAACACTCAATGATTCTACCAAAAGAAAAAAAAAAGGAAAAACTTGTGGACTCTCCAAAACAAGTAGAGTGATGTGCAATATACTGTATAGTTTATGTATTTTAGCATAATTCATGATAGAAAAAAAATAATTTCTTGAATATATATATATATATATATATTACCAAAATTACTTTTAAACACATCATTAATAGCATGTGTCGATAGCACATATCTTCTTAGTTCAAGTGGTGTATACGCATCTCCTTTTCCATAAGATGTTTAATACATCAATTATCATTATGTGTGGGAGTTTTCTGTTTAAAGGAGTAGACATCGAACCCCTCATTTAATGTTCAATCACGGCAGATTCTGAGAGAACCATATAGCCACACTCATGATACTCGTTCCGTGTTAAATTTCAAATGTAAGTAAATAAAATAATTTGTATGAACGAATTTCTATGCTTGGTGAAGAATAATGCGTATGTTAAACCTGGTCTTATTGATAATGACAATTTAACTAATTAGTTAATTAAGTGCCTAATAATTTATAATTTCTTTATAAAAACGGGACATTTAACTAGAACACGTTTTACATAATTGGTGAATTGGTGCTTTTTCCTGGATCCGATCCAGTCTGCCAAAAGTTAAGATTTCCTGCACAGTTCCAAGAGATAATGTGCCATATAAATACTGAATCACAATTCTCTTAGCTCACACAAGCCCTTCAAAGTTCAAGCAAGCTACATTATTTTCAAAAAAAAAAAAAATTCTTCAAAAGACCTCCTTTTTTTTTCCTAACAAAACAGAACAATGTCTTCACAGGTTTCAGAATTTCTGGGTTCAACCCAAACGTGAAGATTTCATTCTGGGTTGAATCCAAACGACTACGTCCAATGTTAATCGTCACACAACTATTTATCATCCGACCCTTTGGGGCGATCATTTCCTCACACATGCTTCTGATCATTCTATGGTAATTTTCACATTTTCTAGTTAATGAATGAATTCATACTTTAAAGTTGTCAGGGGTCTGTTGGGACTTGTTGAGATGAAGTACACCATGTGTGGCCTAAGCATGAAATTTAAGTGGTCTCTACTCATCACACATGATTATAAAATGCGAATGGGGGGCTGTTTACACGCCCTGAAATTTACATATTCTCTTATTCCATTTCAATATATAGGTAACAATATTTGTTTCAATAATCCTATTTTTGAATATTTCTGTCAAATTTTGTCTAGACAATTGATGCTACAGTTGAACGAGAATTCGAGGGACTGAAAGAAGAAGTCATGAGTATGATAATGTCATGCCCTAGGCATTTTTAATTGTATTTTCTGATGTGTTTTTGGGTTGATTTTGCAGGTTTATGGAATATTTCTGAAAATTTGATTGAAGATGAAGAGATAAAGAGAATTGAGAGAGAGAGAGAGAGAAACAGATTAGAATTTGAGGGAGAGAGAGATTAGAAATTAGTTGAGAAAATGAATGTAATATTCTTGATATTGAAATGATTGTTACAGACTCACATATAAGAGAAATCGAATAGAATACCCATGTAAAAAGAACTCTAGACTAATTAGGACTTTAGAGAAATATTATTCTCAACAGCTCACTTATACTAACTATTATAGACTCTCAGGGAGACAATTCCCTACAATAGACTCACATTAATTAAGATAGGACTGTATGAGAAATGATTCCCTACAGTGAGACATATGGACTTGCATTAAATCCCTAATTTTCCCAATCCTTACAGATAACATCGAATACGGACAAGGATTTCCATAAACTGTGGCAACCTTATCCTTATCCTTTCTCAAGTCTTCTAGAATTCTGTTATCACACGAATTGTGTGACTATAAGTATATGAGCACAAGTTCATTCTTGGTAATCAAGAAAATATGTTATAGAAAATATACTATGTTTTGCTCTCAATTCATGTAGTATTTCTTTAAAGTTTCTTTTTCTTTTTCTCGACAAACAAACATCTCTCAAACTCTCATTTAGTCTTTTCATCAAACATCTAGTTTTCAATATGGTATCAAAGCCATTGAAGGACTAATCGTCCATGGCTTCTGACTCGCTCCAAGTGGGCGCTCGCAAGTGTACGAGGCCGGAGTGTAGTACAATAATAAGTAAAGTTCGTTCCCACAAAGATTGGGGAGTTGATTACCGAAATTGATTGATTCAATTACTATTTGAACAATGATTAAAAGGGATATTTTGTCTTGAAACTACAATTCTCTAAATTAAACTATCAAGCAACTAAAAGGTAAAATATGAACTTGAACGTAATGATGAGTGTAAATATATGATGAAAGATGCTAAGACAAAGAATCCACCTCACCCTCTAACTAATGAAGTTCTAGACTCACTCAATTACCCAATTAGTGCACTTGTGTGTTGTAGACCCGTGTACCCAACAATAACCTCTATTCTCCCTCGAGTAATAGAAATAATACCCAAGCACACCCAAAGCCTATCTCTCGATGACCCTAGAATACATGCATGAATTCATTAGGAGCTTTGGCACACATACAAGGATCCTATACTCTAGCCTCGTGTACCTCTACCTTACTAGATATATATAGTGAACATTTTATCAAACATGTGGTGTGCATCACCCCACGGTCCATAACATACCACCAAAAATTATTCACAAGGTGATCAGTCTAGTGAAAGCATTAAGTATTCAAAAACATCAATACATAACACAAGGCATAAATGAATAAAGGAGTAGTTTTTATAGATAAAATCCAGGGTTTGGTTTCATCAAGTCTTAGCAAAGGAAAGTTAGTTCATTTTACACATGGGAGCCATCCAAAATATATATGATAGTAAATACATAGCTCTACAACAAAAAGTAAAGGAGAAAGAGTTGAGAGAAAACTAAATGAAGAGCTTCCTACTTGTCTTGATTCTTCTTCTCCTTCTTGTTGTCTTCAACCCCCTTTTGCCCAAGAAGTGTGAGATGATGATGGTTTTGGTGTATGGAAGTGATGCAGGCTTTCGATTGTAAGGAAATGTGGTGTCTTGGTAGTTTACTTGGAAGATGTGTGGGTTGTGTGTGAGGAAGATGAAAGGGTGAGGTTTCAAGAGAGTGTTTTTGGGTAGGGAGTGGTGGTTAGGTCTGAAAATGGCAAAAGAATATATAGAATAGTGAATTAGGGTAGGGGCAAAAGGGTCATTTTCATGATCTTGTACCTTTTTCGGGCACAGGGGCGACCTTGGGGCGATCTGGATTGAAGTCGCCCTGAGGTCGCTTTCTTCTCGGACATCCCGTGGCAATAGCTACCTTGGGGCGACCTTGGTTGAAGTCGCCCTGAGGTCGCTTTCTTCTCTGCTGATGAAGCTTCAAACCTGACGCAATAACGCTTTTGCCTCTGTGCTAGCTTCTTGGATTGATTCTGGTCCACTTCGACTCTGGCCAACATAATTACGCTCTAATCCTATCTTGACCTGCAGAACTTGATTTAAAGGTTAAAAACGTGGTTTTACCCGAGGGAAGCGTACAAATTGAATAGATTTTGGGACTACATTTACATGTAGAAATAGAGCAGTCAGCTTCACTTCCCAGTTCTTTAACTGAGATTGAAGATGATTCTTCATCGATCTCGAAGGCCGGTGACTTCAAGTCTCTAGCGAAATCAATGCACTTCAATCTGCAAGTAAAGCTAGATAATGACAATTACATACAGTGGAAAGCTCAGGTGTTGTCGGTCATTAGAGCCTTTCAACTGGAAGACTATATGTAATGGATGTTATATACAAGGACAATGATGGCTACACCAACTCTCATGTGATAAAACACTACATCGATTCATTGTTTCTCGACTCTTTTCTCCTTTAATAGCAATTCAAGAATCTTATTCTTCTGTAGTAAAGTGATTGTGTTGGGTTCACTATTTAAATTAGTTGAAGTATTGAAGGTTTTCTCTATCTAGCTAGTATTCTGAAATAAATAATTAAAATTCTTTATAAGCTTGTAACCTTTTTTTAACTAGAATAATGTGAAGGTTTGCTTGTTTTTTTATCTGAAATTTAATGAACAACGAACAAAGGAATTTTTTAAAAAAAAACAACAAATGTTATTGGACTAAAGCCCCAGAGGCAAAAACCAAACAAGCAGAGCAAGCAATAGAGGGAAAGCAACAAAACCCTTGAACAAAGCCACAAACCCTAGAGAAACCCTTAGAGAAACGAGAACACAGGAAAACCTAAACCAAAACAGAGGAGACCAATATAGGGGGAAAACACAGCTGAGAAAAACAACCCCTAACAACAAAAGAAGAAACGAAAAAACACCACACAGAGAAACCTCAATGCAGAAAAAGCTACTCAAAAATCTCCTCATTCCAGTCTATCCCATCGCATACCAGAGCCAGATTTTGCTAAGCTGTCAGGTAAGGAATTGGAGCCCCTTGGCATAAACTTGATGGTGAGCCCTTTCATCGTTTGAAGGAGTTGACTAATGTCATACACCAAGTCAACCGGCTTTAAATTCCTAAAATCCTCATCATTGATCCAAGACACCGCAGATTTGGAATCACTAATAAGGGTGATATTTCAATCAGCTAAAAACTAGTTTGAGGAAACCAGCTGGCAGGCCTTGTGAATGGCGTGAACTTCAGCCAAGTTGGAATCCATTATTTCCACAGAAGACGAAAACAAACACAAAACCTTGCTTCTAGCATCTCTTAGCGCGCCTCCGATACCTGCCTCCCCCGGGCTGCCTCTTACTGAACCATCCACGTTGAACATAAGGTCATTATCAATGGGAGGGGTCCAAGCACAACATCAGATAGCCTTAGCAAAACCTATCAACACTACCTCACTTTTAAATCTAAAAGGAACATAGTTAAATCATCATTAGAAGCACATCCATGGTTCTTGAACCACCAGGCCACTCTGAACTTAACCGAATCCAAAACCATATATAAGTTAGCTTAATTCCCACGAAACACCATGTTGTGCTTTAGTTAGAAAATATATTTACTCGCAAGCGCACGAGTCTATTATATAATAGATTATACGGATTACGAGGTCGATTCCAAGAGGATTGATGAAAACTAATCAAATCTAAATTTAATTTAATCCTAAACTAGTTAATGAAGGGTGAATTTTTGAATTAATTAAAACTGAAAACTAAATTAACACGCGAATTAAATTAAAAACTAAATTATGGAACTGAATTTTTAAACTTTACTCAATGGAAGAAAAATATGAGGTTCAAAATCCGCCGTTATTAACATTGCAACGTTTTACTATTTGAAATATCAATTTCCAAAATAATGAGTAGCAATTTAGAAATCAAATTTGAATGCTTTCTCAAAATTTATCAATTAAGTGCTTACAAATTAATCTTTTGTAATTTTTTTATTCCAATTGATTTAATGTATAAGACTCAAGTATTACATATATCCAATATTTGAAAAACATATAGTCAAGGTTCTTAATTTTAAACATTAAAACACAAAGCCCGATTAATAAAATCAATCGTAACTACCCAAAATACTTGATATTAAAGGTGAAATAATTTAACTAATATCAATCAATAGAAAATAAGAATTATAAACATTAAAACCAAATTGAGAATTATACTGAATAGCAAAATAATTGTAATATCAAATAGGTTTCATCATACACCTCAGAAATACAATTAGAAATATATAGCAAAAGTGAAAAACAAAGACTAAATTAAAATCCGACATGATGACAATATCGTGGCTGCGAGTCCGGTATGAATCCGAGCCAAGCCTGCTTCTAATTGCACGCACGCCCTTTTCTCTGTTCTTCCTTGTTCCACCAGAGCACTCTAAATCCTTTACGCTTCCCAAATATCCTCTCTTAGTCACGGCACAGCTTCTCTATTTCTCTGTCACCTCACCATTCTCTTTGTCAAATTATTTCCCTTTGTCGGATCAATTATCAGCTGAGCACGCCGTCAACAATTGGATCAAAGCATATGTGGTCAACAATTGGGTTTCCGAATTTGGGCTTGAATTGAAATGGAAAGTGGGCTTTGAAATTGTAAGAGACTTGGACTCTAATTCCTGGCCTTCGAATTGTATCTTTGAAACTGCACTTGAATTTGGGCTTGGATCTGGGCTTGGATTTTCAGACATTCAAATTCTTGAAATAAACCCACATGTATTGATTATTCTCCAAATTCCATGTTATTTCAACTAAAACACAAAAATAACACTAATTAAATAAAAATAGACAATTCAAGGAGTTAACAAATCCAAATTAGGGATTAAAAATATGATATAAAATAAGCTCATCACACCACATTGTTAAGAAACTCCCAAATTGTCCACACCCATTGAAAAACATGGTATTCTACACTCTCTTCTATTCGGTGAAGGACACAAGTCATTCCGGCCATTCAACCACTCCATGACTGTTAGGACTGAAATTAACCTACGTGTGAATGACTTATGATTAATTGATTGTTTCTATTTAGATCTTAATTTTTAAATATACTGTATATATGTAGATCTATTTATTTAATTAGGTCTCATGCTTTAGTCGTTTGATGCTCTCTATGTCCTTGTCAATATCTTGTACCTAGCTAATAATCGATTTCATTGTATGACAATGGGAGTAAGTTAAAGATTGTGGTCAGGATTTTTTGTTTATCATCATAGGAAATATCAAGTATAATTTTTTTTTTATGTACCACTTGCAGGTGACAGCGACTCCAACCTGAAATATTAGTAGACTAAATGAGTGCTCTTACCATCAAACAACATTGGACGATGGTTGTATAAAAGATTTTACTCAAACATTATTAATGACGGTGGTCGGATAACATTTTTTTTTTTTGAACAAGCGAAATATATTAAAAGGCTGAAAAACATGGCAATCCCCCGGGCAGAGACAGCCGTAAACAAAACCCAAAACAACAACACCCCATAGACATAACAAGAACAACAAACCCAGGAAGCAACTGCAAACACAACCCCAACCAGGAAAAAACAAAACAAAACAAAAACAAAGCACAAGACAAAACTGAAAAGAAGCAAGCCACAAAGGAAGCAGAACTGCAGCACGCCATCAAACAAGAAAACCAGCAGCGACCAGACCAGAGGAAAAAACAACAAGACCACCACCATCCTGACGAAGAAGACCACATCACGTATCCCCCCATTCGACGATATCACCTTCATCCAAAGAGGCCCTCTTGGCGAGCATATCCGCAAAGGAATTGGAGGCTCTCGAGTTAAACACAACCACTGAATTGCCCATGCAACTAAGCTTGCTGCGAATATCGAAAATAATATCTATATGCTTCAGACTAATCTTTGTCCCTGACATAAGTACTATATGTCCAGGATCTCGGATTCTAGAAATTTTTTACAAAATAGAACTACTTAGAGAAGAACAGTATTCAGGAGAACTGAGGAGATATGATCTTTGAGAATATGAGAGTTGGTGTAGCCATCATCGTCCTTGTATATGACATCCATTGCACGTGAAAGATTTAGAATACACACAAGGAGAGGCATTGGAACAGCTGCTGTTGGTTTTAAGCACTCTTGATTAATATCTTTCCAAGCATTCGAAATTTCTTTCCTGAACAGTTTTATTACTTCATTTTTAGAAATTCTGTGCTGCTTCATATAGCATTCCACACTCGAGGCCACGTGTTGTCTCTTCTGTTCAAACTACAAATGCGAAAAAAAATCAATTAATAGATATTTTCAAATTAATTAGATTTGTTTGTATTTTAACATAGCACGGGTGGTCTCTGAATTATGACGATCATATATACCTCGTGAGAGACGATATCATCCATAAGTCTGGCAATAATTGCTGAAGCTTTAATAATATTAGGGTCATTAGATATCCAATCAAAGGCTTGTTGATTTGCAATATCTCCCATTGAAAGAAAACAAGTTGTGGCCAGCATTGGATAGCCACTACTCACAAGTGAATTCTGCATGTACTCCTCTACCTTTGGTACATATCCATCTTTGCACCACTTTGCTTCCACAAAGTAGGCTTGGACCAGTCTCTTCATCTGTTACACATAATAATAATAATAAACACTCAATATTGGAAAGTTAATATATGACTATACAAGATCGGTAACGATACAGGTTTTTTAATATGTAACACAAAAATGGCTTACAGCTTCTATTGCATAAGGCATATAATATGATCTTCCTAGTTCCTTTGAGATCATCTCTTCCTCAGCTTCTCTGTAAACGTCTACAAGTGCCCGATAGAGATATTTCATGTATTCAGGAAGTCCATCCATGACGCTAATATCCCACCTGAACATTAAGTGCTCCCCATGCATCTTATCAAACATTGTGATAATTAAAAAAATACTATAGAGATGGATTATTATTCAAATAAAGTGTTTTGAAATCAACCTTTGGATAGCGTCTGTAAGTAGCTCAAGTTCTTCATATGTACCAAAGGCATCGTAGGTGTCATCTAAAACGGACGCCATGGCTATTACTTTGGTCAGTGTTATTCTTGTAAAGGAGTATTGGGGCTTAGAGCACATTCCCATTATCCAAAAATAACACTCCACCGCTCTGTCTCTGGCATACGGCAGCTTTGTTGCAAAGTCTAAAATTTTCCACCACCTGAAATGCAAGTAAATGTGTTAAATTTTCTTATTCTTAATCCAATAAGAAAATTAAATCATAAGAACTTGGACCAACTTACTCAGTGATGTTGCTGAGCTCCTTCTGGTGTTGTACTTGTAACATATTGAAATCTAGTTTTGCAAAGCTTAGTAGTGTTTGATTATTATGTGACTCATCATTATCTCCTGATGAGTAGATATCGATGTAATACCTTGCCTCCAACGTCGGTAAACCTTTTCGGATGGGTCGATTCAAGGCATGATTTATCTCTTCCACAAGCTGCTGATGATGAATAATTACTTGATGATCATTAACCATCAATTGAAGGTGAGAGGTAGTGAAAGCTATGGCTTCATCCAGGATATCTTCTTCAGGTATGCCAAGATATGCAGCCTCATACAAACATAGCATGCCAGCCACATCATCAATTAAAGAGGCCTTGAACTTTCCTTGGTCATCTTTGAATTTTTCAAACACATCTGCCTCATCACAATTGAACATGTATAATTTGTAAGATCTGATCACTTGATAATTAATAACGATTAAATGTAAATCAGTTAATTTAGTACATATGACTTGTATATATTTACCACATGGAACATTATATCCTTGTTGTCTGAGCAACCGAAATCGAAGAGCGGCAGTGTGTAGATTGTTGTCATCATCATCGCAACCATTATAAATTTTGTCTAAAGCGTCTCCTATTTCTCTCTCGAAATGGTAAGCCACACCTAAGCGTTGGACAGAATCGATCAAGCGCAACTTCTCGGAAATCTCATCCGACGTGGTTGAGATTAACATCCTCCACACTTCATGTTTTAGTTCTTTGTATTCGTCTTGAGTTGTAACATCAATTGGCTAGAGAAAAATTTGAAAGGAAAATTAACAAGAAATCAATGATATACATACATACATGTTTTTTTTTATAGAAATGCAGAGATTGTATATGTACGTACCGAAGAATGAGAAGCAAATTTGAGGAAATGATCTCCCCAAATGCTAGGATGATAAGTAGTCGTGTGACGTTTAACACTTTGTGTCGAAGCTGAAGCAATATCTGAATCTTGCGAAGACATTTTCTTCTTCTAAATTTTTCAAATTTGTTTGATTCCCTTTGTGTGACTGAAGGCTTCGGTATTTATAGGGAAATTGTACTGGTCCTTCAGACTGTATAGTATACATATGCGGCCAAAAATTGGCATATGAGTATTATTTTTTTAAAATCTAACATCCAACAGGTAAAGGGTAAGGGTCTTTCGAGAATTGTCGAGATCATTTATTACATGCATAATTTAGATATTTACCTTCACAATAAGAAGAGAAAACTCCTCACATATAGGCAAATGTGTACAGTAGGACTTGAATACCACCATTGACATAGAGGGAGATGTGGCAGTGTGGCACCCATTGAGGTACTAATGGATTTGCAATACAGGGGCAGCTCGTGCCTTAGGCAAAGTTGCTTTAGGTTCCAAACTATCAATAATATAATATAAGATTAATTAATTACATTAAAAATTCATATTCAAATTAAATATTTCCTATTTCAAAATAACTTTTACAAATAAAATAATTTTTCATTTATTTTTCAAAAAAATATCTCTTAAATTTTTAATAAAGTACTAAATTATTGTTCAAAAAAATTTATTTCTAAAAAATATTCAAGTGGACTTAAATTCTCTTTAACGTTGTTCTTTCGACTATTAAAAATTTATAAACAATATATTCACAATTCTTTTTTGAAAGGGGAGTTACAATTTGTCCTTAAGTTTTAAGAAAATATTACTTTTTACCTCGATTTATGTGTGTTTGGTTCCTTGGTTCTCAACGTTTTAGAAATACATCAAAATGGTCCATTGAGCAAAAAGTTGACGGTCAAGCTTAACAGATTTATTAAAAAGACAGTTTTACCCCTGCTTTTAAAAAAGCTTGACTTAAATAACAGTTTTGTCCCTTTGCTTTTTCCATATTTAAAAATATACCATTGTGAAAAGGACTAGATTAACCCCATCAATAATTAACTACAAAACTATCCATAAAATATTTTAAATTGATTAAATCGACAAAATATGACAATTACCATTAAAACCATGTAATAATTTGATATTCCAATTTTACACTCGTATTATTTAATTTAAAAAATTATTGTTGTTCCAAGTCATAAATTTTGTTAGACAAGACCCAGATTCAGCTTCAGGGAAAAAAAGAGAGACTCAGATTCATTTAGATCAATTATTTGGCAAGAGCTTTAGAACTCTTGTTTATCATTTTTTTTTTCCAATTTTCAATTTCGTATATTAATTATTTTCATTTTTTTTCTCTTTTCTTCCATATTGTATGGTAAATGAATGAATTTTTCTTCATTTTCATTACCACCAACTCTCTCTAGCTACCTATCTATCTAAAGCATCCAAACACTCAAAATAAATCGGTGGAACGGATGATGAAACACTCAAATCCAATAGTGATTCGTGACCCTTCAGCTATCTTCATGCGCACTTGGGATTTTGAGTTAGAAACTGAGAAAGAAATTCATCATTCTTCAACAAATAAACAATCAAATGCAATGAAATCATGATTTTTTTTTTGTCTGTCATCATCCAAAAATAAAATTGAAATTGGTACTTGATTAGCATTCAAAACAATAGAAATACTCAAATACCATCTTCAATAACACTACACAAATTAATGCAAAAGTTCAACTACTTTTACAAGAATAGAATATCTGCAATCCCAAAATTTCTATTTTAACTGTGAAGATGTTGAAGAGGTGCAACTTTACCATCTGAGTTTACAGTCACGAGATTGAAACCAAAGAATAATCAAATATGTGCACAAACCAAATGTGTCCATAAATGCTACCAAGAAGAGGATATCCGAGCACGTTCTGGGATTGCGAGAGAGGAGTCTGGATTTGTTCTGGATGGCGGCACACATTATCGTTCGCGCGAAAACAAGAGGTTTGTGTGGTTGTCGTTTGCGCCAAGGATCTAGAACCTTTGGGTTTGTGGGGTTCTGGTTTGCGGCGAAGAGAGGTCTGGGTTTGGGTGGTTTGTTGGTTGCACGATTGGAAGGAATGGGTCTGGTAATAAGGGTTTGGTTTGGGTCAATCAATTTTTATTACACTTTTTTTTCATTTTTTTTTATACCTCACTTTTTTTTATACAATACCTATCTACTTAAGACAGGTTGAAGGTTTGTTTGGCTTCAGTAGGATTCAAGTCGCTGACTTGGGGTTTTTTGTCCAAACCCGTCCATCTACTAGCTGAGTTACACCTCTAGGGCCACTTTTTTTCATTTAACTTACACCTTTTTCATTTTTCAAAATTTTAATTACTAATTTTGACTATTTTATTTTTTTTTATTTTAAAACATCCGCCAGGTGTCACATATATGGGAATGCAGAGTGAAAGTACCTTATTACCCATCTATCTGTTATCTTTAACTAATTGTTGATTGATGGAAGGACCAATTTAATGTATTTCCAAAAAGATGAGGACCAAATACCCTAATATTCTAAAGTCGAGTAAAAAAATGATGTTTCAATAAAATATAGGGACCGAACTGTAATTCCTCTCTTTTTGAAATAACAATATATTGGCATTAAAACCTATTAATTTTATATCTTCTATATTTGATCAAACTTTATTACTACATCTTTAAGAACATCTCAAATGCAAAAATTAGTTTACATACCAATAATCGTTGATATGATAATAATATCAAGAGACTTGGTTCCTATGTGACATAAATATATGTTTGATAGACAATCAATTCAAAATTTAGTCTCCAATGCTTCTATCTAAAACATAAATTTTTTTAATGACATTTCCATTTTTTTTTTATTTCCTTACAAAAAATAGATAAAAAATTAATGTCAGTTTTAAATACTTTCTGAGTAAATCGAAAAAATAACTATGCAATAAGCTGTCTGAAAGTAGACGATCATGTTGACAATCTCTATTTTTTTTTTGCTACATCAGCTTGAGGTTGAATATGTACGGCTGCATCGGAGAAAGATTTATTAACAAAATATTTATTAATCCTATGTGACATTTTTTTTCACAAGTCACTCAAACATTTGAGATGCTTTAATGTTCCAAACTCTAATAAATTTTTTTTTTTGTATTTTTATTTATTTAGTTTTGTGTTATAACATAATTTCCGTTTTGGTTGATTTGTTGAAGTTTTGGTGTTATGTTCCCTGATTTTTCTTGTTATTTTATGCAATTGCAAGATTGCAAGAAGAATAAAATTTATATAACTTTAATATTTTTTACATTGCATATCCAGGACTTATTTTAAATTTTAGCATGACCCCCCAACACCCTTTATATGCCCCTGTAATACGCTATATATATATATTTTTTTAAGTAATAAATATAAAATTTTTAATTATATTTTTATACTTATTACTTTTATAAGAGAAAATCTTACGTACATCCGGTCCGATGGATGCATGTTATACAGTAAGAAAAACCAATCAACACCTATTTATTAGGATGTATTATATCAGAAGCATGCAAGTTTTTCACCTTTTATCCGTATAAAATTATTATTAAATTATTTATTTTTATTAATGACATGTATTTTTTTTTCAAACACCACGTGATAACTATGTTTTTTTTTTACGTGATATCTATTATTGAAACAATAATTTATCAACATGTTATATCAGTTTTTCAACATACTTTTTTGTTTCAACATGTACCGACATAAGTCGGCTGTCATTTAATTTAGTGAAAATCTGAATGACATTTTGTATTTTCATTTGATATTTCAAGAAATTATTTTAAGTTATTTTTGTTAGGTATTTTTAATATTTGACCATTTAAGAAAACAAATAAAAATTACATAATTGGTCTAATTCATACCTATTAAATGTTAAAAAAAACATATACTTTGAAGTTTGAAATGCCTATGTACGTATGCTTTAATTAAAAAGTTAAAATGAAAAATAAAAACATATATACATAGACATGACACCGGTTCCGGTTCAAGTTCGGAACCGACAGTTCCGGTTCTGAAGGAACTAGAACTGGAAACGGAACCTCCCGAACCGAAACCTTCCTAAGGGAGGTTCCGTTTCCGGTTCCACGGTTCCGATCCGGTTCTACCGGTTCCGGGGGTTCGGAACCGGTTTTTATTTTATAATTTTTTTTAAAAAAAAATCAACACAATCATGATTCATGAATCACTTCCCTACACTTGACCCAAACCCAAATTTACAATCCCTAATTACCTTCATCAATTTTCATCACAATATCACACACACACATACACACATACACACACACACACACACTGGTACACCACAAATCAAACCAATCAAAAATCAAATCAATCAAAACTCAAACACACACTCACACACCACCACAAACCCAATCAAAACTCAAACACACACACAATACACTTATACACCTCCAATCTCATCTCTGATCTCTCTCGTTCCGTCGTTCGATCCAAGAAAAAAATAGAAGAATGAAGAAAGAAGAAGAAACTGGGGCAAACGAAGAAGAAAGAAGAAAGAAGAAGATGACCGACACCGATCGGCCGATGATGATGGCTGACGCCATCGCCGAATTGCGGCGGTGGCCTGGTGGCTGGTGGAGTGGTGCGTGAGTGGATTTGGGGTTGATTTGTGTGTGTGTGTGTGTGTGTGTGTGTGTGTGTGTGTGTGTGTGTGTGTGTAAGAGAGAGAGAGAGAGAGAGGGATGAAGGAAGTGAATCAGTGATGAACTAATGATCTGATTTCTCAGATCTAGTTTAAAAAAAAAATTTTAAAATATATATATAAATTTTGTGAAACCGTCCGATTCGAACCATCGGTTCCGGTTTGGTTCAAACCGGACGGTTCCACAAATTAAGAACAGGAACCGGAACCACCCTGGTACCGGTTCCGGTTCTGATTTTTTCCAGACGGTTCCGGTTCGGTTCGCCGGTTTGAACCGAACCGGCGTCATGTCTATATTTACATGCATAAAAAATTAGACTTATATATTAATTTGAAGTATTATCTTTTAGTTATCTACTTATCTCAAACAATTGACCAAATATGATTTATATGGGGTATTATCACCGAAGTCCCTACTTTTTCACGAATTGTCATATTTTTAAACTTCTTTACCATATTTGTCATTTTAGTCCCTTATTTTTTCAAAATACACCACTTTGACCAAACAACTAACAGTCATTTATAACAGAATGTGTAAAAATACAATTTTACCCTTTATTGTAATTTTTTTATTTTTTTTATTTTAGTCCCTCTAGTTTCAATAATAGTCGGTCAACCCCTAAAAAGATTAAAACACCTCCGTTAGGGATCGAACTTACAACCTTAAGGTTAAAAACCGCAAACTCTAACCCCTAAAATATGTTTCTTACATACATATAAAATATTATGGAAGAGTTTGAGAACGATATCAAGAATATAGAAGAATTATCTAAGAACGATATCAAACATCTTGAAGAATTGTCTGAGAATGACATAAAGTAAGAATTGTCTGACAATGATAGTAAACATATGAAAACAATTCATTCTCTGGAAATAAGTTTTAAGTTTATTTTTTCTTAAGAATGATATCAAGTTGTAATTGAGTTGAGGTACCCTGTTATTTTTTATTTTTTCTTTTCCATCATGAAATAACAATAAAAAAAACTAAAAAAAAATGAAATAAGAAGAAAAAAAAAATCAATCAATGGAGGTGAGAGAGATGTATACATATACAGAGATCAGAGATAGATAGATCATATATGGTATGTATTAAGTTTGAAAAATAAGTAAAATTGGTAGTTTTGGAAATAAACCAAAAAATTTAATAAAAACATTTAATTTTATTTAATTAAATCAAAAATTTTAAAAATGGGGCATGAATAGATCAGTAGGGGTGTGCCAATAGCACCACTCATTTTTTTTAATGACATGTCTATTTTTTTCTCTTTTTTTATTTACTTACCAAAAATAGATGAAAAATTAATACCAGTTTTAAATACTTGCTGAATCAACCGAAAAAATAGTTGTGAAACATATTGTACGGTCATGTTGACAATTTCTAATATTTGTTTTTGCCACTTCAGCTCGAAGTTGAATATGCACAGCTTTATTAAAGAAAACTTTATTGACAAAATATCTATTAATCCTACGTGGTATTTTTTTTCACAAGCCACTCTACCATCGGAGATCATCTAATGTTCCAAACTCTAATAATTCTTCTTCTTTTTTTGTATTTTTATTTGTTTAGTTTTGAGTTATAACATAAATTCCGTTTTGGTTGATTTGTTGAAGTTTTGATGTTATGTTCCGTGATTTTTCTTGTTGTTTTTTTTAGACAACATATTTATTAATTCAGGTATTTTTTTAAAAGTTTTCGCCATTGGTAGGATTCGAACCGCTGACCTGAGACTTATTTATCCTAAATCTCAAGCTCGTCTATCTATCAGCCCATATTGGCATTTTTCTTGTTGTTTTATACAACTGCAAGATTGCAAGAAGAAAAAAATTTATATAACTTATTTAACTATTAGTTTAATATATTTTAAATTTTTAGCACGATCCCGCTATTTTTTTAATATATATTTTGAAATAATAAATATAAAATTTTAAATTACTTTTAGTTACTTATTACTTTTGTTGGAAAAAATCTTGTATGTACTGATAGCAACGTATCGGTCCAATAGATTCATGTTAAATGGTAAGGAAAACCAATCAAATGAGTTTTCCATACCATATGGGCATATGGTATGCATCTATTTATTAGGATATATTATATAAGATGTATGCAAGTTTTTCTCCTTTTGTCGGTATAAAATTATTATTATATTATTTATTTTTATTGTAATTTTTTTTTTCAAACATCACGTGATAACTATGTTTTTTTTACGTGATATCTATTATTGAAACAATAATTTATCAACGTGTTATATCAGTTTTTCAACATACTGTTTTTGTTTCAACATGTACCGACATTCTTTTAAGTCGGCTGCCATTTAATTTAGGAGTGGTGCTATTGGCACACCCCCTAGTGATCTATTCATACCCTATTTTTTTAATTATATAATATTCTTTTTTTTCTTTATTAAAATTACTTAAAGAGACATACAATTTAAGAAAGAAATCTTCTACAAAGTAAATCTATTAAAATCTCACTTTCCTTTTCCCAAAAAAAAAAAAAAACCAGTAATATGTTTCTTCAAAAAAAACAAATTTATCTCTTAAACCCTAAAATCTGTTTCTTACATATGTATAAAATATTATGGAAGAGTTTGAGAACGATATCAAGAATATAGAAGAATTATCTAAGAACGATATCAAACATCTTGAAGAATTGTCTGAGAATGATATAAAGTAAAAATTGTCTGACAATGATAATAAGCATCTGGAAACAATTCATTCTTTGGAAATAAGTTTGAAGTTTATTTTTTCTTTAAAATGATATCAAGCTGTAGTTGTGTTAAAGTAACCTGTTATTTTTTATTTTTTCTTTTCCATCATGAAATAAGATTAAAAAAAAAACTAAAAAAAAAAAAGAAATAAGAAAAAAGAAATAAATCAATCAATATAGGTGAGAGAGATGTATACATATACAGAGATCAGAGATAGAGAGATTATATATGATATGTATTAAGTTTGAAAAATAAGTAAAATGGGTAGTTTTGGAAATAAACCAAAAAATTTAATAAAAACATTTAATTTTATTTAATTAAATCAAAATTTTAAAAAGTGGAGCATGAATAGATCAGTAGAGGGTGTGCCAATAGAACCACTCTTAATTTAGGACTCCCTTTTATTGAAAATCTGAACGACATTTTGTATTTTCATTTGATATTTCAAGAAATAGGAGTTCTAAATTGACTCTCTCAACTTATTCTCTCAACCCATTCTCTTTTTATGTGATGACATGTATACACATTTTACTTTTTTAACATTAAATTTGAAGATACGTAAATGCACTGTTTTTTAATGTTATTTACCATTCAAACCAACTAACATCTTCCCAAATTACCTTTTGTCTTCTTAAATAAATAAAACTCAAAATTAAATGCTTAAAAAAAAACCAGACTTAATAACTTTAACATTATATAAATATTGTAATATAAAAAAACAATATATAAATAAATAAATGTATATATAGTATGCAATTAATATGCATATTATACTAATTAAATTGTATATTATAATTACATATTAATTAGTCTTTTTACCATTGCAATTTTAATTTATTATATTAAGTATTAATTAAATTGTTTATTTTACTTATAGAATAAAATAGTTGTTTCAGAATGGCTTTAAAACATCTCTTTTTAGCCTCTTTTTATGGTTTTGAATGTACTGTTAATTTATATATATATATATATATATATTAATTCTATGTATTTTTAACATATTAATTTTGGTTTTATATATTATAGAAGAAAAAAGGCAATTTGGGAACGTAAATTTAAATTGTAAGTAACATTAAAAAAGAAAATAGTGCATTTATATGGTTCTAAATTTGATGTAAAAAAAAGTAGAAGGTGTACACATGTTATCATAGGAAAAGAGAGTGGGTTGAGAGAGTGAATTGAGAGAGTGATTCTAGCATCCAAATATATATAATATTGTATTAAAAAGTATTTTTGTGGACAAAAGTTATACAAGTATTTAAAAAATTCATATATATAATTTCAAAATTTAAAAAAAAAGAATATATTAATATATCAAAATAATATATGTATATATATATATATTAATTCTTGAACATGACTCTTAGAAAAACAATAATAATTGGTGCCAATATTGTCACCCATAAATATGATTTACTTACTCATTTTATAAATACAAACATATCTGACGAGATGAGGTTGGTCCGGTGATAAAACCTCTCACACCTACACGAATGCAACATGAGCTGCGGGTTCGAGCTCCTGTCTCCCCAAAAAAACCTCTAATTTATATAATACAGTAATACTTCAAAAATAAATACAAATATATCTAAAATTTTAAAATTAAACAATTACTATAACTACTCATACCAATACTACCCTTATTAAAATGAATTACTTATTTTAATACATTTTATTTGTAAATCCTCCGAAATTATTAGTACATCCAATTTAATCCTTATATCATCATGTAACTCATATTAGTTTTTTTTTTTAATGAATTACATCATCATGTAACTAATCTCTAACAATGTGGATGTGTACTAGACAAGCTCAACCACAAGGTGGTTGCCTTGATGGTCCAAGTCTTGGGATGAAACCCAAATCCTTGGTTCTACACTTCCACTCTTGGCAATTACTTTTGACTAGCTTTCAAGGCGTTTAGTCATGCTGGTGAAATGATAGACATAGGGCTAACATCAGTGGTTCGAATCCTACTCAAGTGAGGGTGAGTCCAACATACAAGCGGTGTCACGCAGTTGAAGGAGCACAGATGGATATATACCTAGACAAAATCGGTATCCTCGATACCCAAAAAAAAAAAAGCAAAAATACAAAAACAAAAAACAAAACAAACAGACAAGCTCTTTGTCTTCTTCTTTTGCAGCTTCATTCATGGGCCTCTACTGCTGGTGACTTACGGGGTCTTTAGTAAGGCCCAGTTGATATGGTGGAATTAAAACGGGTGTAGTTAGTTTGGTCATGGTGTGTTTTAGAAATAGTAATTGTAGGAATAAAAAGAGGGGCCTTTGTGAAGCCCAGTTTCATGGTGGATTTACTGAGATCCATGAATTAACCGAACTCGAAATTAACCAGCTTTAGATGTTATTAATAATAATTTGGACACACTCTTATTTCTAGGGATTTGTTTTTCTTTTTTGATATAACACCTGCGGTATGTGATTCGAATTTGAGATATTTTCAAGCTAAATGAACGTTTTTTTACCATCAAACTATATTGGGATTTGTAAGTAAGAACTCATAATTATATATTACATATATGTTTAATGTGATTTGTGATATATCCCTTGTTTCCATGTATGTCCGAAAGCAAATATTCTCAGTTTTCATGTATAAGATATATATTATTATGATTTTATTCCCCTGTAAACCTATAAATAAATAGGCTCGTGTATTGTTGTACATAATATATATATATATATATATATATATATACTGAAATTAATACACCGATTATTTTCCCTTTCATATCCAAATATCAATCCTCAATTGTTGAATTCAAATTAATGAGCAAGACATTTTCACCTGATCAAGATATTCACTTAGTTTTCTCAACAAAAAAAAAAATTACTTAGTACTTGATTATGGACATATAGAGAATATTTAACCTACTTGACTTCAATTTCATCGATAGCGTACCTAACAAATAATATTTATTTGATTGTGATGTCCATGGCAGATATTACATCGATATCTATTCGAGATGATTCATTAAATATTCAAACACTTCTAAAGTCTGCAAAATTAGATTTCAACATGTTACAAGTACAATACCAAAAGGAAACTAAGCAGTATAACCGACTAAGTTATCATTCAGACTTCGAGTTAAAAAAATAATAATAATAATAAAATCCAACCAATTTACAACTTGGGTGGTGCCAATATTATGTTGTTTCTAGTAACGCTGATCGTTGCCTTTTGTTTGTCAAGATATGGTTTTCCAATTAAGTTTACAAATTAATATCCATGGAGATCAGATACTGGATCTTGCAGTATTAATTAATGGTCTATTGTTTCGGTGCATTAACTATCAAGCAAATATAACAATATATTTCTTGTAGTGAGCCAATATTGGGCAATAATAATTAATTTTATAGATATATTAAACTAGAATGAGAAACGTGCGTACATATCCCAACTTAACATCAACATCAAGTATCGCCCCGTCTTGTCAACTTCAAAGAAGATTGTAAGAAAACCAAATTTTGATTGACAGCTGGAAATACAAGAATTTTGTAAATGTGGAACATGCAAAGAAACAGAAGCAATAGTACACTACGTACTGGATTCGGGTTTAGGCAATTAGGCCTATCTAATTTTGATTTGAATCTAATTAATCCATATCTCTGAAGCAAATCATCAAATTCTCATATAAATTTTGGCGATTAATTGGTACATCGTGATATTTGCGTACTTACATTACTATTATGGTATCTACTTAAATCACTTTATTTGCATTGTACAGAAGTTGTTGGGGAATCAGGAATATTGAGTGATAATTTATAATATATTTTGATTAAAATGTTAATAATCTGGAGGATAATATCAAAATTAAAAATATGTAAACTAAGAATATACATGTATTCAGGTGGTATAAGTATCGTCACTTTTAAGTTTAAATTTTGAAAGTTGTGATTTTCTGTCACTTTTAGAAGTAATATAAAGGTCCAAATTAATTGCAATTTTGTGTATGAGCTTGTCACAAATTTGACAACTTAACTTTTAAAAAAAAGGATAAAAAAAATTAAGTCTTGATTAAAGGCTTGAAAAAAATTGTGAGACTTGATAAATGAATGTTGTGTTTATGTCTAGATAATGGTATTTTTGTCAAAAACATATTTTTTTTTGGTACTATGTATTAAAACAGGATATTAAATAACAATAAAATGTTGGTCTAGTGGTATGTCATTCAGAGCATCTTCAATGTTATTATGCATTTGGAGAAAATGAAGTGCCACATAGGATAGATAATAAAGAAGTTAGAAAAACGCTCTCCAATGCAATTATCTTAGTTGAATATGGAGATGATGTGGCCAAAAAAAAGTTAGAGAATATGAAGTTGAGTTTGTAATTCTAGAAAGTCTCCTAGAAATGCTGACGGATTTCTAACTATTTCCACCAATAATATTAAAATTCATTTAATTATAAAATAAAAGAGGAGAGATAATGTAATAATTGTTTTATTATGATTGGTCATAAAATAGATATATATTTGACTTTAGATAATTGCATTGGAGATATAATATACATTTATCTAAAAAATTTCAAAAATTGGCTCATAGTGAATAGAAATGATAATGTGACACTATTTAAAAACTCAAAATGCATATTTACATTGGAGATACTCTTACTCCTACACCACGGGGTTGTGGGTTATAATATTTTAAAAAAAATTATTAAATTGATGTTAATTACATCAAGGGTGACTCTATTGTCACCCATAAAATATCTTGATACACCCAATTTTCTCATTATACCTTATTATTAAGAGTAATTTTGTGTGCATCAATCGCCTGCCAATTAAATCAAAAAAAAAAAAAAAAAAAACCTTGGTGAATACGCTCACTGGTACAATGCCTCGGAAAATTCTTGCAGTAACACTATCAAGTTTCCTAAGTTTATCTAATAACCTTCATCAATCGAAATACACAGTCAATTTAGGAAATGGAATTGCACAGTCATTTTCTGTATGTATAGACTGCTGTAGTTAAAACATTTTCTGTAGAATAGTTTAGACGTGAAGCACCCAATGGGTGGTATAACTCATAAGTTGATTACAAATAAGTGCAATTTTGTTACTTTCTCATGTGTTATTATGTCAAATTGTCAGAAAAGTATATGACAACTATTTTGTAAACAATGCCGAACATTATTAGCCATTAGCCATTATTTTCGTTATCATGTCTCTTATGATAAGTATTCTACATGATTCATATTAACAGGATCTCAAAGTTTTTTTTTCTTTTTTTTTTTGTTTATAGAATATAGATTTTGTATTAAGGTTATGTTTGGGATTGATTTGCTTAAAACTAAATCCGCTTATAGTTTAACTTAATCAATAACCAGTTTAACAAAAATGTGGACAAGTGTTTGGTAAACTAAATTTTAAAATTGATTTGCTTTTTAAAATGTGGAAAATGTATTTGATGAAATGACAAAATTGGATATCATTTTAATATGAAAAACAATAAACTGGTATAATAATTATATATTTAAAATTTAAATATAATAAATTTAAAAAATAAATAATTAAACATTACAAATATATAAAAAAATAAAAACTTCAAATTGCTAGAGGTGGATCTGTCCACCTCCGGGACGACGACGGACGTCGATATGTCATCCTCTGACGGAGGCGACGGACGTCGACGGTCGGATATGGTTAACAGCGGTCAGCCTTCTTCTCTGTCGTTTGGATCCTTTTATCAGCCTTCTTCTCTGTTGTCGTATGGATCCGGTTCTCAGCCTTCTCTCTGCCATCGTTTGGAGTCGTTCGTCGGCGATCGAGTTCTTAGCCTTCTTCTCCGCCGTCGCTCAGAGTCATTCATCATCGATCTGGTTCTCAAACTTCTTCTCTGCTGCCGTTGTTTGGATGTCATGTAGCGGTATCAGCCAATCTTTCAAATCTCACGGCAACTCCGACTCTCCTCTTTCATCTCTGCCGTATGGATACTTTGTCTCCAGAAAAGTTTGGAGGAGCTGGCTTCCTCCGGTAGACCTCCTCCGGTCCAGCAGTGGCCAACATTGGTATAATTTTATTTTAAAAAACGTGAAACCGTTTTATTTAGTTTTATTAAATGAATGGGTAATATTGTCTTTTATTAAAATAGTGAGGATATTTTGGATATTTCTAAAGTAAAAATTCAGCTTCTGCTTCCAAAAACAACCCTCACCCAGCTTCTTAAAAACAGATTATTGGAGGAGTAAATTACAAAATAAGCTACTTTTGGGAAGTTTACCAAACACTCATCTGCTTAAAACTTGAGAAATAAGTGATTACTTATTTCTCAAGTAAAAGCAATCCCAAACATACCGTAAACCATCATATGGAATTTATAAATGAGCAACTGAATCTGACTGACGATGTGTCAAAGGAGCTTCAGAACATGTATGTAGCTAGTCGGGTTCTCCAGATAATTGTCTTCTCTTCGTTGACAATTTTATTAATTTCTATTTTTATCATATCAAGAAAAAAATTGTTTCCTTTGCAGCCACATTAGAATCGATTATTATTATTAGAATCGATTATTATTATTATTATTATTATTATTATTATTATTATTATTATTATTAGGGTTTATGATATATGATATATTTGTTTTGATTAGGTATGTATTACAGTAAAACTCCTCTAAATTAATATTTTTGAAACTCACCCTTAAGTATTGATTTAGAGGGGTTATTAATTTAAAGAGTTTTACCTTTAAAGTATTATTTTGTCTTAGAAAATGTGTAAAAGTCGGTTTTCTTGTTTAGAAAATGTTCATTTTTCGGATTTCTCGTTTAACCGGTTTTCTTCTTTAGGGAAAGTTCTTTTTTTTTTCTTTTAGGATTTTTATTCACAATAGCACTGCCCATGGCAAATCAAAAGGTTTTGATTCTCCTTGACAATTGCAATACCTATGTACCATTTACTCTATCTAATCACATCCAACCCATGAACACCATAGTGCACTATCAGCCACTAAATTTGAAGAAGAAGTGTGTTACACTACAACTGAAGAGGATATCGTCAATGATATCACAAGGTAAAATAATGATAATGTGGTTGAGATAGATGATGACGATGATGATAGTCGTGAGATACCTAAAATATCTACAAGTAAAGCTGTTGAAATGCCAAATTTAATTGAAACTTGTTGGTTATAACAGGAAGGTGATCATAATAGCTTCTTCAGGACAATTCAAAATATGAAGGATGAAATCAAAATATCGAACATGGTGGTCTAGTGTAAACTAGTATTTTGAAGTACTTTTCTAGTTCTTCAATAATATATAATATATTTTGTACTTTGATGAAATTATTAATTTATGCGACAATCGAAACTGATATTTTATACTATGTTTCAAAAAAAATTATTAATTATTACGATAAAGAGGTTTATTAATTTTTTACATTGACCAGAGTCAGGAACGGGATTTGTTATTTATTTAAAGAGGATATTAATTTATAAGAGATTAATTTACAAGAGTTCTACTGTATTATGTTTTATGATATATTAGGTGTTAACTTATGGGGTGTAAGAAGTAAATTTAAATTTTGAATTACAAAATCATACACTTTTAAGTAATCAAATATAAAAGTATTTTAAAATAAAAAATGTTATTAAAACACGATGTAGCAAGATATTTTGTGAGTGGTAACTAGAGTCATCCTTACATCAAACATGTTTAGAAATTTAATTACAAAAATATCTCAATGGAAATTTACCAATAAGGACAAATTACTTTAATTAAAAATAAACCAAATATTATCTACATTCATTAATTACATCCATGTCTTCAACAATATTTCTTTGAGTGGTGCTATTGGCACACCCTCTACTGATCTATTCATGCTCCACTTTTTAAAATTTTGATTTAATTAAATAAAATTAAATGTTTTTATTAAATTTTTGGTTTATTTCCAAAACTACCTATTTTACTTATTTTTTCAAACTTAATACATACCATATATGATCTCTGTATCTGTATACATCTCTCTCACCTCTATTGATTGATTTATATATTTTTCTTCTTATTTCTTTTTTTTTTAGTTTTTTCTTCTTCTTATTTCATGATGGAAAAGAAAAAAAAAATAGCAGGGTACTTCAACACAACGACATCTTGATTTCATTCTAAAGAAAAAATAAACTTCAAACTTATTTTCAGAGAATGAATTGTTTCCAGATGCTTAATATCATTGTCGGACAATTCTTGCTTTATGTCATTCTCAGACAATTCTTCAAGATGTTTGATATCAGTTCTTAGACAATTCTTCCATATTCTTGACATCGTTATCAAACTCTTACATAATATTTATATGCATGTAAGAAGTAGATTTTAGCGTTTAAGAGTTGAATTTTTTTTTTTTGAAGAAACAGATTACTGGGTTTTTTGTTTGGAAAAGGAATGTTAGATTGTAATAGAGTTACTTTGTAAAAGATTTATTTCCTAAATTGTATGTCTCTTTAAGTAATTTTGATAAAAGGAAAAAAGAATATTATATAATTAGAAAAGTGGGGCATAAATTGACCGGTAAAGGGTATGCCAATAGCACCACTCTATTTCTTTATTAAAAAAAAAACTTACCTTTAAAAAAAAACTTATGATAAACCTAACATATGATAAACCCTAATTAAGCTCTAATTTTATTTCAAGTATCAAACTTTCTCATCATCGCATCATTATCATATTGATTTTGTCTTTCTTTTATGTATAGTTATGAACTCTATCAATAAAAAAATATTTTTTTAACGCTAGTTGTAGATATCAACAAGTTTTTCTATTTTTTAAGATAGCCGTAGATATCAATAAGTTTTTTTATTTTTAAAAGATAGCTATATAAATAAAAGAATTCCAGATTGAAAATCTCTTGACCTCATATATGTTTCCACATATAACCTTTTATAAGGCTCCTACATTCGATATATTTCCAAAAGTAAATTGGATCATCATTAAAGGAGGATTTGATTCTAAAAATAATATGATTTTTGTTATAAATTGGGTGTGATAATAATTTAAGAGTATTTATAAATAATATGTATTAAAATGAATATAATTATTTCAATGAGGGTACTATTGGCATTAGGATGAGTACTTATAATCATATTTATTTGAGAGCTTTTTTAGACGATCCAATTTTTTTTCTTTTACACTTCTTTCTAAAGACAATCCATTATCAAAATTTAAATTTAAAAAATTCTAAAGACACTTCTTTTTATGCCAAGATTATCATTTTTATCTTTTAATACTCATATTCTAAAGGCACTCAATTTTTAAAAATAAACTTTTAAAGACACTCAATTTTATTTTAATAAAAGTTAGGACGAATTACCGTAGCATTTGGATTCATCCGATGAGTAATCTTTTTTGAATTAAATTATTAAAAAAGAAATTATCTCTCATAAATCATTTGATTAAATATTACATATTAAACACAGCCTCCTAATTTTTTAATTACCATATTAAACTCTTTCTTCTCCAATACATATCTCCAATTTTCTCTCTCTATTCCTTCTCAAGCAAAACTAACAGTTAAAAAAAAACTTACGAATAAACTTGATTTTTAAGAACCGTATATATGTATATATTAAAAAAAAACTCAAAAGACAAGTACTTTGTTTTTAATTCTTTCATTAGTCTTAGAAATTATAAATTTAATCAAATATAGTTACAACAAATCAAGTTTTCATGTATCTAAATTTTTTTTTTTGAAAATTGACTTTTTAATATATATATATATATATATATTACTATTATCAAACAACCAAAAATATTCATAATTTTTTTTTCTTGAACTATTAATCTAGAAAGTATGGAGATAAGATTTTTTTTTTGAAAAATGGAGAGAGAGAGAGAGAGAGAGAGAGAGTAATTAGGAGAGAGTGTTTAATATGGTAATAACAGATTTAGGAGAGATGGGGTTTAATATGTAATATTTAATCTAATAATTTAGAGAGAGATAATTTTTTTAATAATTTAAATAGTTTGGAGTGTTTAGGATTTTTTTTGTCTTAATTAGTAATTTTAGTTCGGGTTACAATTGTTATTAATAAAAAAAATAGAGTGTAAATAGCTAATTTATGGATTGTAAAGAGAAATTCTCTATTTATTTTTTAAATTTTAGACATAAGTATACTTATGAAAATGGATGTACTAATAAATTTTATTAGTGTCAATATCCACACCTTAAATCTATATAATTAATATGTTTTCTAGATGTTTAGCATTATCTATACATACCAACTCCATGTAAATACGGATCCATATTAAATTATCCATATTAAATTATCTTATGGTCAATGTGATAAATTTATTTATATCATCCACATGACAATTAAATATCTTATTTGTACATTTATTTTGGGGATTCAAACGTCCAATTTTTCTATTGTCAGTTCGAATTGATATAAGATATATCAGTTCCTTGTATGTGGACCATTGGATTTAAATGATTTGACTTGACTGCATACACTTGTCAAAGTATCTTTTAAATCCAATGAACCACATACAAAGAACTGATATATCTTATATCAGTTTAAACTGACAATAGAAAGACCGTCAAACGTCACCCTACATATTTATCAAGGACTCAAAATGTGAGAGTAAAGTTTTAATCATTATTATATTTGAAACATATATATATATATATATATAAATATATATAATCTAATTGTTGTTAAATTCAAATAAATAAGGGGTATTATTATTTTCCACCTCCACTTATGAGGTATTAGTCATTTTCCACCCTCTTGTTTTGGTATTAGCCATTTTCCATCCTACCGTTAGTTTTGGATGGAATGACATCTTCTGGTTGTGAAATTACATTGTTACCCTTGGAATCTTTTAACAAAATTGGAAAAAAAAAATTAAACATCATCATCTCCAAATCTTTTCTTCGGAGATTGAAAAACATCATCTCCAAAAATCAAATAACAAAACACAAACCAAACCGATTTCAACAACCACAAACACAGTCCATTTGTATAGTTGTATAATCAAATTCACAAATTTCATCACCAATTCACTCACCTGAAATTGGCCACCGCAGCGAACACAATTATCTTCGCACCAATTCACTCATGCAGAATTCCAACTCATCTGCCACCGCAGTCGTCGCGTTCACGGTGGAAAGCGCTAGCACCAAACTAGGGGAGGCCTCCCTCATCGCTGCAGACGCCGTCGCGTCGGGTTGCGTCGTTGAGGATGTCCTAGACTTCCTTGTCGAAGAATCCCAGACAACTTCCTCTCCCTGCGAAAGTCGTTCCTCATGACCCAAAACGACTCTGTCCCGTCCTTCGCCGCCTGCGACGACTCTCATTCCTTAATCTTTTTGCAGTCGCCGGCAAGATTGCTCCACCGCTTCCAGCACTGGACCGGCCCCCTGTTCACACTGTGCCGCTTGTAGTACGATGACACCGACGCCCACTTCGGTTCCACCTGACCTGACCCGAACGCCATCCCCGCCGCACGACCCCTTCTCACCCGATTTTTCGACAGACTCACTATTCAAAATCTCTCGCTCTCTCTCTCTCTCATTCTCTCTTTCTCCCTCTCGATCTCACGATTTGGGGTTTTTGTGGCGGTTTGGGGTTGTGGTTTGGTGGCTGGGTTTGATTTAGGTGTTTGTGGAGATAGATTATAATTTATGTTGTGTTTGGGTTTTTCTGGGTTCGGTTTCAGTGTAAGGTTTGCTGGGTTTGGTCTTGGTTTCGGTGGTGGGAGATGAAGGGTTTGGTCTGGATTTGGTATGGGTTTGGTCCTGGTTTTAGAGATGGTGATGGCTGATTTTTAGCGAAGAGTAGTTTTTTTTTTACAGATATTAATAATTAATAAAATTTGTTTTAATTAATAAATACAACTAATTTACTTTATTACCCTCACTTGCATAATACCAAGTAACAATTCTGTTAAAAAAAGGTGGATATTGACTATTAATTGATATGTCATGGTGGAAAATGGTCAATACCAAAACTAGAGCGTGTAAAACGTCTAATACCTCAAATGTGAGGGTGGAAAATAATAATATCCCAATAAATAAATATCAATTAATTAGAATAAAAAGTCTCTGAGATAAAATTTAAACATGACAATTAAAGATAATGCTAAACAACTAGAAAACTTATTAATAATAAAGATTCTTTTAAATTCATTTAACAAAAGTTAAGATTTTATTAACTAAAAAATATCACAATTAAACTATTATATATTTCATTTTTTGAAAGAACAATTAAACTAATATATAATTTTATTTCAATTAAAACCTTACTACTTCATTTTTTTTCCAAATTGGCTGCGTAGGTACCAAAATCAAGGGCTCATGACCCTCCACGTGTCTCACGTACCCTATAACATTAATACCCTCATTTAATCTATATAAACTTCTGTTTCTCAATTTTCAGACATCCGCCACCACCTTTATTTATTGTGAGGTCTCTCGATCTCGAAACAGTGAAAAACTTCGAAAAAACAAACAAACAAAAGAAAACATGACAACGTCCACGTCAGCTTCCGGTCCGGAGAACGGTAACTCTCTCCGGTCACCGCTCCTTCTCCCTCCACTACCACTACCCAAAATACCCGAATCCGATTCCGCGCCGGAGAAGCTCCTGATAGATGACATGCTCCAGAGATACTGCGGCGAGTTCGGTCCGTGGCAGCTCCACCATTTCGTGCTCACAAGTCTCGCCTGGGCTCTGGAGGGTTTCCACACGATGGTCATGATCTTCGCCGACCGTGAACCGGACTGGACCTGTCTCGGGCCGGGCTGCTACCCACAAGCCAAGAACGTCTGCAGGTTCGAACCGGGTTCATGGACCTGGATTGGTGGTGCAGATTCCTCCATCGTGTCCCAGTGGGGTCTCGTTTGTGAAAATAAGTACAAAGTTGGTCTCGTTCAGGCCATGTTTTTCTGTGGCTGCATGATCGGTGAGTTTTCGGTCCTATCAATTTCTTTGTTATCGGTACTTACACCTGCACTTTGTTTATTTCGGTTTAAAAACAGTTTGACTGGAATTAATATTTTATACGATATACATGGTAGGCATAGCTGGTTCATGTAATCCAATTGGACAAAATTAAAATCACATGACGTTCGTGGTGGGTGGTCTAATAGTATTTTAGTATTTTTTTTTTGGTATATTGTAATCTATGGATATGAAGACAAGCCGACACAGTCAAGAATCTTGGCAGTGTTGTGTGTCTATGTTTTGGAGATTTATTAGTGATGCCATTAATTAATTAGCTATAATATGGTCATCAATTAGATTATGAACCATAAATTAGCTAATGGGGTTGTGGATTCGAAAGTGATTTTTTGTTCTGATTCTATTTTTAAAAGGATTCTTGATACATATAATTAGAGCATCTCTAATAGTATAAGTAAATTTGGATCATCAAAAGTTGTTACCTCAACATTTGATTATTGTTTTCAAAGATTGTTAAATTTGATGATTGTGTAGTTCACGACGATACACTCTATATAAATCACAAATCTACTTTATCTACATCAAAAATCAAATCCCACTATATTTTTCATTGTTCATGCTCATTTTTATTTCAGGATTAAAAAAATAAAAATGAAAAAACTATAATAGACAAGAGAAGGTATATGATATGGGTATTAATTCATTCGTAATGAATAAACGAATTTTACTTGATTGAAATTTTTAGGATCGAAACAATGATAAGATACATAAGTGATCAAAGAAAAAAAATCCACAGATGTGAGAGAAAAGAACATTTATTTTGAGTTAAATTTATATTTGATGATTGAAAGTCAATCTTCAAATTTGATTATTGGATATGCAATTTGATTATTGATAACTGATTATTGCTAAATTTTGGTGATGATAAATATCAAATTTTGATTACTCTCCCACTTTTAAGGATACCTATTGAAGATGCTTTTATGCCTCTATAGTTGCAAATTGTGATAGAGAGTTTGTCTAAGATAACTTTTAATACAGGATCATTTATTCAATAACATTTCCCTGATAATTTGTATGCAAGTGATTAATTAATTGTCTTTAAAATTGGTATACAAATCTTATCATTATCTCTTCAATTAGATCTTCTTTCAAGTGATTAATTAATTATCTTTAAAATTTGTACACAAATCTTATCATCATCTCTTCAATTAGATCTTCTTGTACGGATCTTATTATCATCATAGTGTAACTTTCAAAGACAGGGATATCATATTATTATAGATTGATTCGATTGATTGAACTATGTATTGAGATTCTATTGGGAACTGAAGTATATGATCTATTGGTCTGTCATTTTGAATGGGTCCAACCTCTTGTCCACAAAAGTCTATCGTAGATCTTTGTGCTTATATGTAGTGTTTTTGTTCTCACTCTCTCCTCGTTAATAATATTATATATATATATATATATTATATATATCGGGTATTATCAGTAAAAGTCCCTACTTTTTCATGAATTGTCACATTTTAAAGGTCTTACTATATTAGTTCATTTTAGTCCTTTATTTTTTCAAAATATATCACTTTAATCCATAATGCTTCCAACAAGATTCGAACCTTCAACCTTAAGGTTAAAAGCAACAAGCTTTAACCAGCTGAGCTACTTCTAACACGTTGTTGAATGTGTGTTGATTAAATGTATATATAGTTATATAATTTTTTTTCAACTAATTTAAATGTTAATATAATTTAAAATAAACTCATATTTAATAATATATATATATAAACATATTTATGAAATGAAAAAGAAAATAACAAAACAAAATGAAATCCAGAAAATCAACGCCCGTAAATTTTGTTTTTCTTTCTTTTTTGGAATTTTTTCTTTTCAAAAAATATATCATTTCAATTTGATAAAAAAAAACCCAGAAAATCAAATCACATAAATTGAAAAGGGAAAATATCAAAAAAATAATAAAGATAAACTCATATTTATATAATTTAAAATAAACTCATAGATAATAATATATAAAAACTTATTTATAAAAATGAAAAACAAAATAAAAAACAAAAGGAAAAAAAGGAAAAAAAAAGAAATTTTCAATTTATGGGATTTTATTTTCTGGTTTTTTTTATCAAATTAAATAATATATTTTTTGAAAAGAAAAAAATCTAAAAAAAGAAAGAAAAACAAAATTTACGGGCGTTGATTTTTTGGATTTCATTTTGTTTTGTTATTTTCTTTTTAATTTTCATAAATATGTTTTATATATTATTATTAAATATGAGTTTATTTTAAATTATATAAACAGATTTAAATTATTTTAAATAAATTATATAACTATATATACATTTAAATCAATAAACATTGAACAATAAGTTAAAGTAGCTCAATTGGTTAAAGCTTGTGGCTATTAACCTTAAGGTTGAAGGTTGTTGACCGTTTTTTTAGTCAAATGGACTAAAGTATTTATTTTCAAAAAACAATGAATTAAAATGATTAATATGATAAAAACGTTTAAAAAGGTGAAAATTCATAAAAATGTATGAATTTTAATGATAATACATCTTTATTTATAAAAAGAAATAAATTATGTCAGTACACTGAATCAATCCAAACAAATCTAAAACAATACTATATAAAACTACGATTATAGTCAACAAATCACTTACTTTAATATATCTATAAATTCACATTCATTGGCATATATATATATATATATATATATATATATATATATATATCTAAAGTGATTATCGACTAACACTTCATATTCGTGATATGGTTCGAGTCTCACAATTTTTTCATAAAATTGAAAATGTGGAAGTGACGTCTCCCTCCTAGTGGTAGTTATTTTCCGACTCATGCATATAGGGCCCTAACCCCTTACCGGTACCAGACGTTGAAAATCTACATAGTTGAAGCGGTGCAAGTAGGCAGTTAGCAGCAGGGTCACATGAGGATCACTTCCTAGAAAGATGCGTGGAACTAATTTCTAGTTTTCTACACAAGGCTTTATTTGTTCCAGGTTATTCAGCTTTTCATACTTCTATATTTTCTTTTTTCAGCTATCTCAAGTCTTCTTTTTGCAGA
>JANJYJ010000012.1:0-19120 GCA_033220585.1 Dipteronia sinensis
CCACGCTCGCACAGCCGAAGCCTTGCTCACGCTTACTCTTCGAAAGCATTGGCAAGTCAGAATCCGAGGAAAAACCGCCTCGAAAGAGACCACAAGAGCACTACTAGCCCACCAGACGGAGTGCCCGTGAGGACACCCGTTATTTTAGGGGAGCCAAGCGAGAGAGTAGACCAAGCGTTGCCTCCCCCAAAGAGGTTAAAACCCAAACCCCAACGAGCTACTAGCGATCTCCGTGACCCACGCTCGCACCAGCGAAGCCGTGCTCACGCTTACTCTTCGAAAGCATTGGCAAGTCCGAATCCGAGGAAAAACCGCCTCGAAAGAGACCAACAGAGCACTACTAGCCCACCAGACCGAGTGCCCGTGAGGACACCCGTTTTTTAGGGGGCCAAGCGAGAAAGGTAGACACAGCGTTGCGCTCCCCCCAAAGAGGTTAAAACCCAAACCCCAACGAAGCTACTAGCGATCTCCGTGACCACGCTCGCACAGCCGAAGCCGTGCTCACGCTTACTCTTCGAAAGCATTCGGCAAGTCGAAATCCGAGGAAAAAACCGCCTCGAAAGAGACCAACAGAGCACTACTAGCCCACCAGACCGAGTGCCCGTGAGGACACCCGTTTTTAGGGGGCCAAGCGAGAAAGTAGACACAGCGTTGCCCTCCCCCAAAGAGGTTAAAACCCAAACCCCAACGAGCTACTAGCGAATCTCCGCGACCACGCTCGCACAGCCGAAGCCGTGCTCACGCTTACTCTTCGAAAGCATTCGCAAGTCAAATCCGAGGAAAAACCGCCTCGAAAGAGAACCAACAGAGCACTACTAGCCCACCAGACCGAGTGCCCGTGAGGGCACCCGTTAATTCTCGGAGCGAGTGCCAAGCGAGAAAGTAGACACAGCGTTGCGCTCCCCCAAAGAGGTTAAAACCCAAACCCCAACGAGCTACTAGCGATCTCCGTGACCACGCTCGCACAGCCGAAGCCGTGCTCACGCTTACTCTTCGAAAGCATTGGCCAGTCAGAATCCAAGAAAAAACCGCCTCGAAAGAGACCAACAAGCACTACTAGCCCACCAGACCGAGTGCCCGTGAGGACACCCTTTTTTAGGGGGCCAAGCGAGAGAGTAGACACAGCGTTGCCCTCCCCCAAAGAGGTTAAAACCCAAACCCCAACGAGCTACTAGCGATCTCCGTGACCACGCTCGCACAGCCGAAGCCATGCTCACGCTTACTCTTCGAAAGCATTGGCCAGTCAGAATCCAAGAAAAAACCGCCTCGAAAGAGACCAACAAAGCACTACTAGCCCACCAGACCGAGTGCCCGTGAGGACACCCGTTTTTTAGGGGGCCAAGCGAGAGAGTAGACACAGCGTTGCCCTCCCCCAAAGAGGTTAAAACCCAAACCCCAACGAGCTACTAGCAATCTCCACGACCACGCTCGCACAGCCGAAGCCGTGCTCACGCTTACTCTTCGAAAGCATTCGCAAGTCAAAATCCAAGGAAAAACCGCCTCGAAAGAAAACAACAAAGCACTACTAACCCACCAGACCAAGTGCCCGTGAGGACACCCGTTTTTTAGGGGGCCAAGCGAGAAAGTAGACACAGCGTTGCGCTCCCCCAAAGAGGTTAAAACCCAAACCCCAACGAGCTACTAGCGATCTCCGTGACCACGCTCGCACAGCCGAAGCCAGTGCTCACGCTTACTCTTCGAAAGCATTCGCAAGTCGAAATCCGAGGAAAAACCGCCTCGAAAGAGACCAACAGAGCACTACTAGCCCACCAGACCGAGTGCCCGTGAGGACACCCGTTTTTAGGGGCCAAGCGAGAAAGTAGACACAGCGTTGCCCTCCCCCAAAGAGGTTAAAACCCAAACCCCAACGAGCTACTAGCGATCTCCGTGACCACGCTCGCACAGCCGAAGCCGTGCTCACGCTTACTCTTCGAAAGCATTGCCAGTCAGAATCCAAGGAAAAAACCGCCTCGAAAGAGACCAACAAAGCACTACTAGCCCACCAGACCGAGTGCCCGTGAGGGACACCCGTTTTTTAGGGGGCCAAGCGAGAAAGTAGACACAGCGTTGCGCTCCCCCAAAGAGGTTAAAACCCAAACCCCAACGAGCTACTAGCGATCTCCGTGACCACGCTCGCACAGCCGAAGCCGTGCTCACGCTTACTCTTCGAAAGCATTGGCCAGTCAGAATCCAAGAAAAAACCGCCTCGAAAGAGACCAACAAAGCACTACTAGCCCACCAGACCGAGTGCCCGTGAGGACACCCGTTTTTTAGGGGGCCAAGCGAGAAAGTAGACACAGCGTTGCCCTCCCCCAAAGAGGTTAAAACCCAAACCCCAACGAGCTACTAGCGATCTCCGTGACCACGCTCGCACAGCCGAAGCCGTGCTCACGCTTACTCTTCGAAAGCATTGGCAAGTCAGAATCCAAGGAAAAAACCGCCTCGAAAGAGACCAACAAGAGCACTACTAGCCCACCAGACCGAGTGCCCGTGAGGACACCCGTTTTTTAGGGGGCCAAGCGAGAGAAGTAGACACAGCGTTGCCCTCCCCCAAAGAGGTTAAAACCCAAACCCCAACGAGCTACTAGCGATCTCCGCGACCACGCTCGCACAACCGAAGCCGTGCTCACGCTAACACTTCGAAAGCATTCGCAAGTCAAAATCCAAGGAAAAACCGCCTCGAAAGAAACCAACAAAGCAATACTAACCCACCAGACCGAGTGCCCATGAGGGCACCCGTTAATATCTCGGAGCGACGTGCCAAGCGAGAAAGTAGACACAGCGTTGCGCTCCCCCAAAGAGGTTAAAACCCAAACCCCAACGAGCTACTAGCGATCTCCGTGACCACGCTCACACAGCCGAAGCCGTGCTCACGCTTACTCTTCGAAAGCATTCGCAAGTCGAAATCCGAGGAAAAACCGCCTCGAAAGAGACCAACAAAGCACTACTAGCCCACCAGACCGAGTGCCCGTGAGGGCACCAATTAGTATCTCGGAGCGTCGTGCCAAGCAAGAAAGTAGACACAGCGTTGCGCTCCCCCAAAGAGGTTAAAACCCAAACCCCAACGAGCTACTAGCGATCTCCGTGACCACGCTCGCACAGCCAGAGCCGTGCTCACGCTTACTCTTCGAAAGCATTGGCAAGTCAAAATCCGAGGAAAAACCGCCTCAAAAGAGACCAACAAAGCACTACTAGCCCACCAGACCGAGTGCCCATGAGGGCACCCGTTAAATATCTCGAAAGGGCGTGCCAAGTGAGAGAGTAGACACAACGTTGCACTCCCCCAAATAGGTTAAAACCCAAACCCCAACAAGCTACTAGCCATCTCCGTGACCACGCTCGCACAGCCGAAGCCACGCTCACACTTACTCTTCAAAAGCATTGGCAAGTCGAAATCCGAGGTAAAACCGTCTCAAAAGAGCACAACAAAGCACTACTAGCTCACCAGACCGAGTGCTCGTGAGGGCAACCGTTAAATATCGCAAAGGAACGTGTGTTTGGGGGCGACCCATAGGGAAAGTTTACTCCAATCCCATACGAAGCTTTTTCAGACTACAATTTTGAGGCACAGTGGGAAAGTTTACTCCAATCCCTTAATTCGTTTCTGCAGACTACAATTCGAAGGCACAGTGGGAAAGTTTACGCCAATCCCCAATGGCGATCCGTCAATTACTGCAATCAGAGGCACAATATCCGTCAAGGGTCACTTTTTTAGATAGCCAACCGTACGGCCTAAGCCGAATGCCTATGCCATGCACCCATCCACCATGAAAATGGGTGGGGGGGAGGTATTTGCATAGGCTCTTATCAATCCCAACTCTCATCCGACTCCTCCCCCCTAAAGAGGTTTTAAAGCAAATGGAAGAGTGCCTGGAGGAAACACACTTATGTTTGAGCTGACACCCCATAAAAACGTCTATTTTTTAAAAATTTAAAACATTTAACAACAAAAAAACTTAAAAAGATGTTTTGTAATACAATACGGCCCAATGAGAAAGTAGACACAGTGTTGCACCCCCTTAAAGTAGTTTAAACTCAAACCCGAACGAGCTACTAGCGATCTCCGTGACCACGCTCACACAGCCGAAGCCATGCTCACGCTTACTCTTCGAAAGCATTGGCAAGTCGATATCCGGGTAAAAACCGCCTCAAAAGAGACCAACAAAGCATTACTAGCCCACCGGACCGAGTGCCCGTGAGGGCACCCGCTAAATATCTCGAAGGGACGTGATAAGTGAGAAAGTAGACACAGCCTTGCCCTCCCCCAAAGAGGTTAAAACCCAAACCCCAACGAGCTACTAGCGATCTCCGTGACCACGCTCGCACAGCCGAAGCAGTGCTCACGCTTACTCTTCGAAAGCATTGGCAAGTCGAAATCCGAGGAAAAACCGCCTCAAAAGAGACCAACAAAGAACTACTAGCCCACCAGACCGAGAGTTCCCGTGAGGGCACCCGCTAAATATCACGAAGGGACGTGCCAAGTGAGAAAGTAGACACAGCCTTGCCCTCCCCCAAAGAGGTAAAAACCCAAACCCCAACGAGCTACTAGCGATCTCCGTGACCACGCTCGCACAGCCAAAGCCGTTCTCACGCTTACTCTTCGAAAGCATTCGCAAGTCGAAATCCGAGGAAAAACCGCCTCGACAGAGACCAACAAAGCACTACTAGCCCACCAGACCGAGAGTTCCCGTAAGGCACCCGTTAATATCTCGGAGCGAAATGCCAAGCGAGAAAGTAGACACAGCGTTGCGCTCCCTAAAAGAGGTTAAAACCCAAACCCCAACGAGCTACTAGCGATCTCCGTGACCACGCTCGCACAGCCGAAGCCATGCTCACGCTTACTCTTCGAAAGCATTCGCAAGTCAGAATCCAAGAAAAAACCGCCTCGAAAGAGACCAACAAAGCACTACTAGCCCACCAGACCGAGTGCCCGTGAGGACACCCGTTTTTTAGGGGGCCAAGCGAGAGAGTAGACACAGCGTTGCCCTCCCCCAAAGAGGTTAAAACCCAAACCCCAACGAGCTACTAGCGATCTCCGTGACCACGCTCGCACAGCCGAAGCCATGCTCACGCTTACTCTTCGAAAGCATTGGCCAGTCAGAATCCAAGAAAAAACCGCCTCGAAAGAGACCAACAAAGCACTACTAGCCCACCAGACCGAGTGCCCGTGAGGACACCCGTTTTTTAGGGGGCCAAGCGAGAGAGTAGACACAGCGTTGCCCTCCCCCAAAGAGGTTAAAACCCAAACCCCAACGAGCTACTAGCGATCTCCGTGACCACGCTCGCACAGCCGAAGCCGTGCTCACGCTTACTCTTCGAAAGCATTCGCAAGTCAAATCCAAGGAAAAAACCGCCTCGAAAGAGACCAACAAAGCACTACTAGCCCACCAGACCGAGTGCCCGTGAGGGCACCAGTTAATATCTCGGAGCGACGTGCCAAGCGAGAAAGTAGACACAGCGTTGCGCTCCCCCAAAGAGGTTAAAACCCAAACCCCAACGAGCTACTAGCGATCTCCGTGACCACGCTCGCACAGCCGAAGCCATGCTCACGCTTACTCTTCGAAAGCATTCGCAAGTCGAAATCCGAGGAAAAAACCAGCCTCGAAAGAGACCAACAGAGCACCACTAGCCCACCAGACCGAGTGCCCGTGAGGGACACCCATTTTTTAGGGGGCCAAGCGAGAGAGTAGACACAGCGTTGCCCTCCCCCAAAGAGGTTAAAACCCAAACCCCAACGAGCTACTAGCGATCTCCGTGACCACGCTCGCACAGCCGAAGCCATGCTCACGCTTACTCTTCGAAAGCATTGCGCAGTCAGAATCCAGAGAAAAACCGCCTCGAAAGAGACCAACAAAGCACTACTAGCCCACCAGACCGAGTGCCCGTGAGGACACCCGTTTTTTAGGGGGCCAAGCGAGAGAGTAGACACAGCGTTGCCCTCCCCCAAAGAGGTTAAAACCCAAACCCCAACGAGCTACTAGCAATCTCCACGACCACGCTCGCACAGCCGAAGCCGTGCTCACGCTTACTCTTCGAAAGCATTCGCAAGTCAAAATCCAAGGAAAAACCGCCTCGAAAGAAAACAACAAAGCACTACTAACCCACCAGACCAAGTGCCCATGAGGGCACCCGTTAATATCTCGGAGCGACGTGCCAAGCTAGAAAGTAGACAGAGCGTTGCGCTCCCCCAAAGAGGTTAAAACCCAAACCCCAACGAGGTACTAGCGATCTCCGTGACCACGCTCGCACAGCCGAAGCCATGCTCACGCTTACTCTTCGAAAGCATTGGCCAGTCAGAATCCAAGAAAAAACCACCTCGAAAGAGACCAACAAAGCACCACTAGCCCACCAGACCGAGTGCCCGTGAGGACACCCGTTTTTTAGGGGGCCAAGCGAGAGAGTAGACACAGCGTTGCCCTCCCCCAAAGAGGTTAAAACCCAAACCCCAACGAGCTACTAGCGATCTCCGTGACCACGCTCGCACAGCCGAAGCCATGATCACGCTTACTCTTCGAAAGCATTGGCCAGTCAGAATCCAAGAAAAAACCGCCTCGAAAGAGACCAACAAAGCACTACTAGCCCACCAGACCGAGTGCCCGTGAGGACACCCGTTTTTTAGGGGGCCAAGCGAGAAAGCAGACACAGCGTTGCCCTCCCCCAAAGAGGTTAAAACCCAAACCCCAACGAGCTACTAGCGATCTCCGTGACCACGCTCGCACAGCCGAAGCCGTGCTCACGCTTACTCTTCGAAAGCATTCGCAAGTCAGAATCCAAGGAAAAAACCGCCTCGAAAGAGACCAACAAAGCACTACTAGCCCACCAGACCGAGTGCCCGTGAGGGACACCCGTTTTTAGGGGGCCAAGCGAGAGAGTAGACACAGCGTTGCCCTCCCCCAAAGAGGTTAAAACCCAAACCCCAACGAGCTACTAGCGATCTCCGTGACCACGCTCGCACAGCCGAAGCCATGCTCACGCTTACTCTTCGAAAGCATTGGCCAGTCAGAATCCAAGAAAAAACCGCCTCGAAAGAGACCAACAAAGCACTACTAGCCCACCAGACCGAGTGCCCGTGAGGACACCCGTTTTTTAGGGGGCCAAGCGAGAAAGTATACACAGCGTTGCCCTCCCCCAAAGAGGTTAAAACCCAAACCCCAACGAGCTACTAGCGATCTCCGTGACCACGCTCGCACAACCGAAGCCGTGCTCACGCTTACACTTCGAAAGCATTCGCAAGTCAAAATCCAAGGAAAAACCGCCTCGAAAGAAACCAACAAAGCAATACTAACCCACCAGACCGAGTGCCCATGAGGGCACCCGTTAATATCTCAGAGCGACGTGCCAAGCGAGAAAGTAGACACAGCGTTGCGCTCCCCCAAAGAGGTTAAAACCCAAACCCCAACGAGCTACTAGCGATCTCCGTGACCACGCTCACACAGCCGAAGCCGTGCTCACGCTTACTCTTCGAAAGCATTCGCAAGTCGAAATCCGAGGAAAAACCGCCTCGAAAGAGACCAACAAAGCACTACTAGCCCACCAGACCGAGTGCCCGTGAGGGCACCAATTAATATCTCGGAGCGTCGTGCCAAGCAAGAAAGTAGACACAGCGTTGCGCTCCCCCAAAGAGGTTAAAACCCAAACCCCAACGAGCTACTAGCGATCTCCGTGACCACGCTCGCACAGCCGAAGCCATGCTCACGCTTACTCTTCGAAAGCATTGGCCAGTCAGAATCCAAGAAAAAACCGCCTCGAAAGAGACCAACAAAGCACTACTAGCCCACCAGACCGAGTGCCCGTGAGGACACCCGTTTTTTAGGGGGCCAAGCGAGAAAGTAGACACAGCGTTGCGCTCCCCCAAAGAGGTTAAAACCCAAACCCCAACGAGCTACTAGCGATCTCCGTGACCACGCTCGCACAAGCCGAAGCCGTGCTCACGCTTACTCTTCGAAAGCATTCGCAAGTCGAAATCCGAGGAAAAACCGCCTCGAAAGAGACCAACAAAGCACTACTAGCCCACCAGACCGAGTGCCCGTGAGGGCACCAATTAATATCTCGGAGCGTCGTGCCAAGCAAGAAAGTAGACACAGCGTTGCGCTCCCCCAAAGAGGTTAAAACCCAAACCCCAACGAGCTACTAGCGATCTCCGTGACCACGCTCGCACAGCCAGAGCCGTGCTCACGCTTACTCTTCGAAAGCATTGGCAAGTCAAAATCCGAGGAAAAACCGCCTCAAAAGAGACCAACAAAGCACTACTAGCCCACCAGACCGAGTGCCCGGGAGGGCACCCGTTAAATATCTCGAAAGGGCGTGCCAAGTGAGAGAGTAGACACAACGTTGCACTCCCCCAAATAGGTTAAAACCCAAACCCCAACAAGCTACTAGCCGATCTCCGTGACCACGCTCGCACAGCCGAAGCCACGCTCACACTTACTCTTCAAAAGCATTGGCAAGTCGAAATCCGAGGTAAAAACCGTCTCAAAAGAGCACAACAAAGCACTACTAGCTCACCAGACCGAGTGCTCGTGAGGGCAACCGTTAAATATCGCAAAGGAACGTGTGTTTGGGGGCGACCCATAGGGAAAGTTTACTCCAATCCCATACGAAGCTTTTTCAGACTACAATTTTGAGGCACAGTGGGAAAGTTTACTCCAATCCCTTAATTCGTTTCTGCAGACTACAATTCGAAGGCACAGTGGGAAAGTTTACGCCAATCCCCAATGGCGATCCGTCAATTACTGCAATCAGAGGCACAATATCCGTCAAGGGTCACTTTTTTAGATAGCCAACCGTACGGCCTAAGCCGAATGCCTATGCCATGCACCCATCCACCATGAAAATGGGTGGGGGGGAGGTATTTGCATAGGCTCTTATCAATCCCAACTCTCATCCGACTCCTCCCCCCTAAAGAGGTTTTAAAGCAAATGGAAGAGTGCCTGGAGGAAACACACTTATGTTTGAGCTGACACCCCATAAAAACGTCTATTTTTTAAAAATTTAAAACATTTAACAACAAAAAAACTTAAAAAGATGTTTTGTAATACAATACGGCCCAATGAGAAAGTAGACACAGTGTTGCACCCCCTTAAAGTAGTTTAAACTCAAACCCGAACGAGCTACTAGCGATCTCCGTGACCACGCTCACACAGCCGAAGCCATGCTCACGCTTACTCTTCGAAAGCATTGGCAAGTCGATATCCGGGTAAAAACCGCCTCAAAAGAGACCAACAAAGCATTACTAGCCCACCGGACCGAGTGCCCGTGAGGGCACCCGCTAAATATCTCGAAGGGACGTGATAAGTGAGAAAGTAGACACAGCCTTGCCCTCCCCCAAAGAGGTTAAAACCCAAACCCCAACGAGCTACTAGCGATCTCCGTGACCACGCTCGCACAGCCGAAGCAGTGCTCACGCTTACTCTTCGAAAGCATTGGCAAGTCGAAATCCGAGGAAAAACCGCCTCAAAAGAGACCAACAAAGAACTACTAGCCCACCAGACCGAGAGTTCCCGTGAGGGCACCCGCTAAATATCACGAAGGGACGTGCCAAGTGAGAAAGTAGACACAGCCTTGCCCTCCCCCAAAGAGGTAAAAACCCAAACCCCAACGAGCTACTAGCGATCTCCGTGACCACGCTCGCACAGCCAAAGCCGTTCTCACGCTTACTCTTCGAAAGCATTCGCAAGTCGAAATCCGAGGAAAAACCGCCTCGACAGAGACCAACAAAGCACTACTAGCCCACCAGACCGAGAGTTCCCGTAAGGGCACCCGTTAATATCTCGGAGCGAAATGCCAAGCGAGAAAGTAGACACAGCGTTGCGCTCCCTAAAAGAGGTTAAAACCCAAACCCCAACGAGCTACTAGCGATCTCCGTGACCACGCTCGCACAGCCGAAGCCATGCTCACGCTTACTCTTCGAAAGCATTCGCAAGTCAAAATCCAAGAAAAAACCGCCTCGAAAGAGACCAACAAAGCACTACTAGCCCACCAGACCGAGTGCCCGTGAGGACACCCGTTTTTTAGGGGGCCAAGCGAGAGAGTAGACACAGCGTTGCCCTCCCCCAAAGAGGTTAAAACCCAAACCCCAACGAGCTACTAGCGATCTCCGTGACCACGCTCGCACAGCCGAAGCCATGCTCACGCTTACTCTTCGAAAGCATTGGCCAGTCAGAATCCAAGAAAAAACCGCCTCGAAAGAGACCAACAAAGCACTACTAGCCCACCAGACCGAGTGCCCGTGAGGACACCCGTTTTTTAGGGGGCCAAGCGAGAGAGTAGACACAGCGTTGCCCTCCCCCAAAGAGGTTAAAACCCAAACCCCAACGAGCTACTAGCGATCTCCGTGACCACGCTCGCACAGCCGAAGCCGTGCTCACGCTTACTCTTCGAAAGCATTCGCAAGTCAGAATCCAAGGAAAAACCGCCTCGAAAGAGACCAACAAAGCACTACTAGCCCACCAGACCGAGTGCCCGTGAGGGCACCCGTTAATATCTCGGAGCGACGTGCCAAGCGAGAAAGTAGACACAGCGTTGCGCTCCCCCAAAGAGGTTAAAACCCAAACCCCAACGAGCTACTAGCGATCTCCGTGACCACGCTCGCACAGCCGAAGCCATGCTCACGCTTACTCTTCGAAAGCATTGCGCAAGTCAGAATCCGAGGAAAAAACCGCCTCGAAAGAGACCAACAGAGCACTACTAGCCCACCAGACCGAGTGCCCGTGAGGACACCCGTTTTTTAGGGGGCCAAGCGAGAGAGTAGACACAGCGTTGCGCCTCCCCCAAAGAGGTTAAAACCCAAACCCCAACGAGCTACTAGCGATCTCCGTGACCACGCTCGCACAGCCGAAGCCATGCTCACGCTTACTCTTCGAAAGCATTCGCAAGTCAGAATCCGAGGAAAAAACCGCCTCGAAAGAGACCAACAAGCACTACTAGCCCACCAGACCGAGTGCCCGTGAGGACACCCAGTTTTTAGGGGGCCAAGCGAGAGAGTAGACACAGCGTTGCCCTCCCCCAAAGAGGTTAAAACCCAAACCCCAACGAGCTACTAGCGATCTCCGTGACCACGCTCGCACAGCCGAAGCCATGCTCACGCTTACTCTTCGAAAGCATTGGCCAGTCAGAATCCAGAGAAAAAACCGCCTCGAAAGAGACCAACAAAGCACTACTAGCCCACCAGACCGAGTGCCCGTGAGGACACCCGTTTTTTAGGGGGCCAAGCGAGAAAGTAGACACAGCGTTGCCCTCCCCCAAAGAGGTTAAAACCCAAACCCCAACGAGCTACTAGCAATCTCCGCGACCACGCTCGCACAACCGAAGCCGTGCTCACGCTTACACTTCGAAAGCATTCGCAAGTCAAAATCCAAGGAAAAACCGCCTCGAAAGAAACCAACAAAGCACTACTAACCCACCAGACCGAGTGCCCATGAGGGCACCCGTTAATATCTCGGAGCGACGTGCCAAGCGAGAAAGTAGACACAGCGTTGCGCTCTCCCAAAGAGGTTAAAACCCAAACCCCAACGAGCTACTAGCGATCTCCGTGACCACGCTCGCACAGCCGAAGCCATGCTCACGCTTACTCTTCGAAAGCATTGGCCAGTCAGAATCCAAGAAAAAACCGCCTCGAAAGAGACCAACAAAGCACTACTAGCCCACCAGACCGAGTGCCCGTGAGGACACCCGTTTTTTAGGGGGCCAAGCGAGAGAGTAGACACAGCGTTACCCTCCCCCAAAGAGGTTAAAACCCAAACCCCAACGAGCTACTAGCGATCTCCGTGACCACGCTCGCACAGCCGAAGCCATGCTCACGCTTACTCTTCGAAGCATTGGCCAGTCATAATCCAAGAAAAAACCGCCTCGAAAGAGACCAACAAAGCACTACTAGCCCACCAGACCGAGTGCCCGTGAGGACACCCAATTTTTAGGGGGCCAAGCGAGAGAGTAGACACAGCGTTGCCCTCCCCCAAAGAGGTTAAAACCCAAACCCCAACGAGCTACTAGCGATCTCCGTGACCACGCTCGCACAGCCGAAGCCATGCTCACGCTTACTCTTCGAAAGCATTGGCCAGTCAGAATCCAAGAAAAAACCGCCTCGAAAGAGACCAACAAAGCACTACTAGCCCACCAGACCGAGTGCCCGTGAGGACACCCGTTTTTTAGGGGGCCAAGCGAGAAAGTATACACAGCGTTGCCCTCCCCCAAAGAGGTTAAAACCCAAACCCCAACGAGCTACTAGCAATCTCCGCGACCACGCTCGCACAACCGAAGCCGTGCTCACGCTTACACTTCGAAAGCATTCGCAAGTCAAAATCCAAGGAAAAACCGCCTCGAAAGAAACCAACAAAGCAATACTAACCCACCAGACCGAGTGCCCATGAGGGCACCCGTTAATATCTCGGAGCGACGTGCCAAGCGAGAAAGTAGACACAGCGTTGCGCTCCCCCAAAGAGGTTAAAACCCAAACCCCAACGAGCTACTAGCGATCTCCGTGACCACGCTCACACAGCCGAAGCCGTGCTCACGCTTACTCTTCGAAAGCATTCGCAAGTCGAAATCCGAGGAAAAACCGCCTCGAAAGAGACCAACAAAGCACTACTAGCCCACCAGACCGAGTGCCCGTGAGGACACCCGTTTTTTAGGGGGCCAAGCGAGAAAGTATACACAGCGTTGCCCTCCCCCAAAGAGGTTAAAACCCAAACCCCAACGAGCTACTAGCAATCTCCGCGACCACGCTCGCACAACCGAAGCCGTGCTCACGCTTACACTTCGAAAGCATTCGCAAGTCAGAAATCCGAGGAAAAACCGCCTCGAAAGAGACCAACAAGAGCACTACTAGCCCACCAGACCGAGTGCCCGTGAGGGACACCCGTTTTTAGGGGGCCAAGCGAGAAAGTAGACACAGCGTTGCGCTCCCCCAAAGAGGTTAAAACCCAAACCCCAACGAGCTACTAGCGATCTCCGTGACCACGCTCGCACAGCCGAAGCCGTGCTCACGCTTACTCTTCGAAAGCATTCGCAAGTCGAAATCCGAGGAAAAACCGCCTCGAAAGAGACCAACAGAGCACTACTAGCCCACCAGACCGAGTGCCCGTGAGGGCACCCGTTTTTAGGGGGCCAAGCGAGAAAGTAGACACAGCGTTGCGCTCCCCCAAAGAGGTTAAAACCCAAACCCCAACGAGCTACTAGCGATCTCCGTGACCACGCTCGCACAGCCGAAGCCGTGCTCACGCTTACTCTTCGAAAGCATTCGCAAGTCGAAATCCGAGGAAAAACCGCCTCGAAAGAGACCAACAAAGCACTACTAGCCCACCAGACCGAGTGCCCATGAGGGCACCCGTTAATATCTCAAAGGGCGTGCCAAGTGAGAGAGTAGACACAACGTTACACTCCCCCAAATAGGTTAAAACCCAAACCCCAACAAGCTACTAGCCATCTGCGTGACCACGCTCGCACAGCCGAAGCCACGCTCACACTTACTCTTCAAAAGCATTGGCAAGTCGAAATCCGAGGTAAAACCGCCTCGAAAGAGACCAACAAAGCACTACTAGCCCACTAGACCGAGTGCCCGTGAGGACACCCATTTTTTAGGGGGCCAAGCGAGAGAGTAGACACAGCGTTGCGCTCCCCCAAAGAGGTTAAAACCCAAACCCCAACGAGCTACTAGCGATCTCCGTGACCACGCTCGCACAGCCGAAGCCGTGCTCACGCTTACTCTTCGAAAGCATTCGCAAGTCGAAATCCGAGGAAAAACCGCCTCGAAAGAGACCAACAAAGCACTACTAGCCCACCAGACCGAGTGCCCGTGAGGACACCCGTTTTTTAGGGGGCCAAGCGAGAGAGTAGACACAGCGTTGCGCTCCCCCAAAGAGGTTAAAACCCAAACCCCAACGAGCTACTAGCGATCTCCGTGACCACGCTCGCACAGCCGAAGCCGTGCTCACGCTTACTCTTCGAAAGCATTGGCAAGTCAAAATCCGAGGAAAAACCGCCTCGAAAGAGACCAACAAAGCACTACTAGCCCACCAGACCGAGTGCCCATGAGGGCACCCGTTAATATCTCGAAAGGGCGTGCCAAGCGAGAGAAGTAGACACAAGCGTTGCACTCCCCCAAATAGGTTAAAACCCAAACCCCAACGAGCTACTAGCGATCTGCCGTGACCACGCTCGCACAGCCGAAGCCACTGCTCACGCTTACTCTTCGAAAGCATTGGCAAGTCAGAATCCGAGGTAAAAACCGCCTCGAAAGAGACCAACAGAGCACTACTAGCCCACCAGACCGAGTGCCCGTGAGGACACCCATTTTTTAGGGGGCCAAGCGAGAGAGTAGACACAGCGTTGCGCTCCCCCAAAGAGGTTAAAACCCAAACCCCAACGAGCTACTAGCGATCTCCGTGACCACGCTCACACAGCCGAAGCCGTGCTCACGCTTACTCTTCGAAAGCATTCGCAAGTCGAAATCCGAGGAAAAACCGCCTCGAAAGAGACCAACAAAGCACTACTAGCCCACCAGACCGAGTGCCCGTGAGGACACCCGTTTTTTAGGGGGCCAAGCGAGAGAGTAGACACAGCGTTGCGCTCCCCCAAAGAGGTTAAAACCCAAACCCCAACGAGCTACTAGCGATCTCCGTGACCACGCTCGCACAGCCGAAGCCGTGCTCAAGCTTACTCTTCGAAAGCATTCGTAAGTCGAAATCCGAGGAAAAACCGCCTCGAAAGAGACCAACAAAGCACTACTAGCCCACCAGACCGAGTGCCCGTGAGGGCACCAGTTAATATCTCGGAGCAACGTGCCAAGCGAGAAAGTAGACACAGCGTTGCGCTCCCCCAAAGAGGTTAAAACCCAAACCCCAACGAGCTACTAGCGATCTCCGTGACCACGCTCGCACAGCCGAAGCCATGCTCACGCTTACACTTCGAAAGCATTCGGAAGTCGAAATCCGAGGAAAAACCGCCTCGAAAGAGACCAACAGAGCACTACTAGCCCACCAGACCGAGTGCCCGTGAGGGCACCCGTTTTTTAGGGGGCCAAGCGAGAAAGTAGACACAGCGTTGCGCTCCCCCAAAGAGGTTAAAACCCAAACCCCAACGAGCTACTAGCGATCTCCGTGACCACGCTCGCACAGCCGAAGCCATGCTCACGCTTACACTTCGAAAGCATTTGCAAGTCGAAATCCGAGGAAAAACCGCCTCGAAAGAGACCAACAGAGCACTACTAGCCCACCAGACCGAGTGCCCGTGAGGGCACCCATTTTTTAGGGGGCCAAGCGAGAAAGTAGACACAGCGTTGCGCTCCCCCAAAGAGGTTCAAACCCAAACCCCAACGAGCTACTAGCAATCTCCGTGACCACGCTCGTACAGCCGAAGCCGTGCTCACGCTTACTCTTCGAAAGCATTGGCAAGTCAGAATCCGAGGAAAAACCGCCTCGAAAGAGACCAACAAAGCACTACTAGCCCACTAGACCGAGTGCCCGTGAGGACACCCGTTTTTTAGGGGGCCAAGCGAGAAAGTAGACACAGCGTTGCACTCTCCCAAAGAGGTTAAAACCCAAACCCCAACGAGCTACTAGCGATCTCCGTGACCATGCTCGCACAGCCGAAGCCGTGCTCACGCTTACTCTTCGAAAGCATTCGCAAGTCGAAATCCGAGGAAAAACCGCCTCGAAATAGACCAACAGAGCACTACTAGCCCACCAGACCGTGTGCCCGTGAGGGCACCCGTTAATATCTCGGAGCGACGTGCCAAGCGAAAAAGTAGACACAGCGTTGCGCTCTCCCAAAGCGGTTAAAACCCAAACCCCAACGAGCTACTAGCGATCTCCGTGACCACGCTCGCACAGCCGAAGCCGTGCTCACGCTTACTCTTCGAAAGCATTCGCAAGTCGGAATCCGAGGAAAAACCGCCTCGAAAGAGACCAACAGAGCACTACTTGCCCACCAGACCGAGTGCCCGTGAGGGCACCCGTTATTTAGGTGGCCAAGCGAGAAAGTAGACACAGCGTTGCGCTCCCCCAAAGAGGTTAAAACCCAAACCCCAACGAGCTACTAGCGATCTCCGTGACCACGCTCGCACAGCCGAAGCCGTGCTCACGCTTACTCTTCGAAAGCATTCGCAAGTCGAAATCCGAGGAAAAACCGCCTCGAAAGAGACCAACAGAGCACTACTTGCCCACCAGACCGAGTGCCCGTGAGGGCACCCGTTATTTAGGCGGCCAAGCGAGAAAGTAGACATAGCGTTGCTTTCCCCCAAAGAGGTTAAAACCCAAACCCCAACGAGCTACTAGCGATCTCCGTGACCACGCTCGCACAGCCGAAGCCGTGCTCACGCTTACTCTTCGAAAGCATTGGCAAGTCAGAATCCGAGGAAAAACCGCCTCGAAAGAGACCAACAGAGCACTACTAGCCCACCAGACCGAGTGCCCGTGAGGGCACCCGTTAATATCTCAGAGCGACGTGCCAAGCGAGAAAGTAGACACAGCGTTGCTCTCCCCCAAAGAGGTTAAAACCCAAACCCCAACGAGCTACTAGCGATCTCCGTGACCACGCTCGCACAGCCGAAGACGTGCTCACGCTTACTCTTCGAAAGCATTGGCAAGTCAGAATCCGAGGAAAAACCGCCTCGAAAGAGACCAACAGAGCACTACTAGCCCACCAGACCGAGTGCCCGTGAGGACACCCGTTTTTTAGGGGGCCAAGCGAGAAAGTAGACACAGCGTTGCGCTCCCCCAAAGAGGTTAAAACCCAAACCCCAACGAGCTACTAGCGATCTCCGTGACCACGCTCGCAAAGCCGAAGCCGTGCTCACGCTTACTCTTCAAAAGCATTCGTAAGTCGAAATCCGTTGAAAAACCGACTCGAATGAGACCAACAGAGCACTACTAGCCCACCAGACCGAGTGCCCGTGAGGACACCCGTTTTTTAGGGGGCCAAGCGAGAAAGTAGACACAGCGTTGCGCTCCCCCAAAGAGGTTAAAACCCAAACCCCAACGAGCTACTAGCGATCTCCATGACCACGCTCGCACAGCCGAAGCCGTGCTCACGCTTACTCTTCGAAAGCATTCGCAAGTCGAAATCCGAGGAAAAACCGCCTCGAAAGAGACCAACAGAGCACTACTAGCCCACCAGAACGAAAATCCGAGCGACAATCTGAGGCACAGTACCCTTTAAGGGTCTACATTTCCGATAGCCCACCATACGGCCAAATGAGATAGTTGACCATGTGGGGGGGGGGGGGTGTGTTGAATGTGGGGAGGAGCGGGGGGGGTAGGGGGGCTTGGCATGGCACTAGCCCACCCAAGTGGAACTAGTACCTCCCCCCTAAAGAGGTTTTAAAGCAATCGGAGGAGTGCCAGGAGGGAACACAAAATTGTTTGAGGAGTCACCACCTAAAAATCGTTGGTTTTTGAAAAGGGAAGGGCGGGAGGGGTGGCTTCCCCCTAAAGAGGTTTTAAAGCAATTGGAGGAGTGCCAGGAGGAAACACATAATTGTTTGAGGAGTCACCACATAAAAATCGTTGGTTTTTGAAGGGGAGGTGGGTGGGAGGGGGGGCTACCCCCTAAAGAGGTTTTAAAGCAATTGGAGGAGTGCCAGGAGGGAACACATAATTGTTTGAGGAGTCACCACATAAAAATCTTTGATTTTTGAAGGGTGGGTGGGAGGGGGGGCTTCCCCCTAAAGAGGTTTTAAAGCACTTGAAGGAGTTTCAGGAGGGAACACGCTTTTGTTTGAGTCGTCACCCCCCACGTAAATCCTTTGGGTTTAGAGAATTTTTAGGAGATTTTCTCCAGAAATGCTTAGGATACGGTATTAGATTACCATGACAAATTTGAGGAAATTCCGAGCGACTTTTTTTTTTTTTTTTTCCGAGGCACCAGTGCCCTTGGCTTGCCAGGCCAAGGCACCGTCGCGCTTGGCTTGCCCTTGAAATGGCACCAGCGCGCTTGGCGTGCCCCTCGTAAGGCACCAGCGCCCTTGGCTTGCCACGCCAAGGCACAAAACACACTTTTGTTTGAGTCATCACCACCCACGTAAATCCGTCGTTTTTGGGAATTCTAAGGAGATTTTCTCCAGAACCGCTTAGGATAGCGTATTGGATTACCATGCAAATATTGAGAAAATTCCGAGCGAATTTTTTTTTTCCGTAGGAACCATCCAACCTTGGTCGCCGGACCGTCTGCCGGAGCGACGGTCGGAGGGACCGCCGGACCGACGGCCGAACTCGCCGACCGAGTGCCTATGCCTTGGCACCCATCATAGATGGGCGGGGGGGGGGGGGGGGGGGGGGGAGGGGCAGTCGTGGCATAGCCAAGGCATAGGCACAAGCCAACCCATCTTGCAGTAGCACCTCCCCCCCTAAAGAGGTTTTAAAGCAATTTGAAGAGTGCCTTGAGGACACACTTTTGTTTGAGTGGTCACCCCCCCACGCGTAAATCCTTCGGTTTTGAGAATTTTTAGGAGATTTTCTCCAGAAATGCTTAGGATACCGAATTAGATTACCATGCCAAATTTGAGGAAATTCCGAGCGACTTTTTTTTTTTTTTTTCGAATCGGCCACCAGTGCCCTTGGTCTTGCCAGGCCAAGGACACGTCGACGCCTTTGGTTGCCATTGTAATGGCATCAGCTGTGCCTTGTCGCCCTGCCAACAAGGAAGCCACCAGCGTAGGCTTGGCGTGCCCCTGGCAGGCGCCAGCCGCTAGGCGTGCCCCTCGCAAGGCACTCGCGCGCTGGCTTGCCACACCAAGGCACAAAAACACACTTTTGTTTGAGTGGTCACCCCCCACGTAAATCCTTCGGTTTTTGAGAATTTTTAGGAGATTTTCTCCAGAAATTCTTAGGATACCGTATTAGATTACCATGCCAAATTGAGGAAATTCCGAGCGACTTTTTTTTTTTCCGAGGCACCAGTGCCCTTGGCTTGCCAGGCAAAGGCACTGTCGCGCTTGGCTTGCCTTGGAATGGCACCAGCGCGCTTGTCGTGCCACAACAAGCACAACACGGGCTTGGCGTGCCCTGGCAAGGCGGCCAGCGCGCTTGGGGTGCCCTCGCAAGGCACCAGCGCGCTTGGCGCGGCCCTCGCAAGGCCCCACAGCGCGTTGGCTTGCCACGCCAAGGCACAAAACACACTTTTGTTT
>JANJYJ010000012.1:27082-49392 GCA_033220585.1 Dipteronia sinensis
AGACACAGCGTTGCGCTCCCCAAAGAGGTTAAAACCCAAACCCCAACGAGCTACTAGCGATCTCCGTGACCACGCTCGCACAGCCGAAGCCGTGCTCACGCTTACTTCGAAAGCATTGGCAAGTCAAATCCGAGGAAAAACCGCCTCGAAAGAGACCAACAGAGCACTACTAGACCACCAGACCGGTGCCCGTGGGCACCGTTTTTTAGGGGGCCAAGCGAGAAGTAGACACAGCGTTGCGCCCCCAAAGAGGTTAAAACCCAAACCCCAACGAGCTACTAGCGATCTCCGTGACCACGCTCGCACAGCCGAAGCCGTGCTCACGCTTACTCTTCGAAAGCATTCGCAAGTCGAAATCCGAGGAAAAACCGCCTCGAAAGAGACCAACAGAGCACTACTGCCCACCAGACCGAGTGCCCGTGAGGGCACCCGTTTTTAGGGGCCAAGCGAGAAAGTAGACACAGCGTTGCGCTCCCCCAAAGAGGTTAAAACCCAAACCCCAACGAGCTACTAGCGATCTCCGTGACCACGCTCGCACAGCCGAAGCCGTGCTCACGCTTACTCTTCGAAAGCATTCGCAAGTCGAAATCCGAGGAAAAACCGCTCGAAAGAGACCAACAGAGCACTACTAGCCCACCAGACCGAGTGCCCGTGAGGGCACCCGTTTTTAGGGGGCCAAGCGAGAAAGTAGACACAGCGTTGCGCTCCCCCAAAGAGGTTAAAACCCAAACCCCAACGAGCTACTAGCGATCTCCGTGACCACGCTCGCACAGCCGAAGCCGTGCTCACGCTTACTCTTCGAAAGCATTCGCAAGTCGAAATCCGAGGAAAAACCGCCTCGAAAGAGACCAACAAAGCACTACTAGCCCACCAGACCGAGTGCCCGTGAGGGCACCGTTTATCTCGGAGGTGCCAAGCGAGAAAGTAGACACAGCGTTGCCCCAAAGAGGTTAAAACCCAAACCCCAACGAGCTACTAGCGATCTCCGTGACCACGCTCGCACAGCCGAAGCCGTGCTCACGCTTACTCTTCGAAAGCATTCGCAAGTCGAATCCGAGGAAAAACCGCCTCGAAAGAGACCAACAGAGCACTACTAGCCCACCAGACCGAGTGCCCGTGAGGGCACCCGTTTTTAGGGGGCCAAGCGAGAAAGTAGACACAGCGTTGCGCTCCCCAAAGAGGTTAAAACCCAAACCCCAACGAGCTACTAGCGATCTCCGTGACCACGCTCGCACAGCCGAAGCCGCTCACGCTTACTCTTCGAAAGCATTCGCAAGTCAAATCCGAGGAAAAACCGCCTCGAAAGAGACCAACAGAGCACTACTAGCCCACCAGACCGAGTGCCCGTGAGGACACCCGTTTTTTAGGGGGCCAAGCGAGAAAGTAGACACAGCGTTGCGCCCCCAAAGAGGTTAAAACCCAAACCCCAACGAGCTACTAGCGATCTCCGTGACGCTCGCACAGCCGAAGCCGTGCTCACGCTTACTCTTCGAAAGCATTCGCAAGTCGAAATCCGAGGAAAAACCGCCTCGAAAGAGACCAACAGAGCACTACTAGCCCACCAGACCGAGTGCCCGTGAGGGCACCCGTTTTTAGGGGCCAAGCGAGAAAGTAGACACAGCGTTGCGCTCCCCCAAAGAGGTTAAAACCCAAACCCCAACGAGCTACTAGCGATCTCCGTGACCACGCTCGCACAGCCGAAGCCGTGCTCACGCTTACTCTTCGAAAGCATTCGCAAGTCGAAATCCGAGGAAAAACCGCCTCGAAAGAGACCAACAGAGCACTACTAGCCCACCAGACCGAGTGCCCGTGAGGGCACCCTTTTTTAGGGGGCCAAGCGAGAAAGTAGACACAGCGTTGCGCTCCCCCAAAGAGGTTAAAACCCAAACCCCAACGAGCTACTAGCGATCTCCGTGACCACGCTCGCACAGCCGAAGCCGTGCTCACGCTTACTCTTCGAAAGCATTCGCAAGTCGAAATCCGAGGAAAAACCGCCTCGAAAGAGACCAACAGAGCACTACTAGCCCACCAGACCGAGTGCCCGTGAGGGCACCCGTTTTTAGGGGCCAAGCGAGAAAGTAGACACAGCGTTGCGCTCCCCCAAAGAGGTTAAAACCCAAACCCCAACGAGCTACTAGCGATCTCCGTGACCACGCTCGCACAGCCGAAGCCGTGCTCACGCTTACTCTTCGAAAGCATTCGCAAGTCGAAATCCGAGGAAAAACCGCCTCGAAAGAGACCAACAGAGCACTACTAGCCCACCAGACCGAGTGCCCGTGAGGACACCCGTTTTTTAGGGGGCCAAGCGAGAAAGTAGACACAGCGTTGCGCTCCCCCAAAGAGGTTAAAACCCAAACCCCAACGAGCTACTAGCGATCTCCGTGACCACGCTCGCACAGCCGAAGCCGTGCTCACGCTTACTCTTCGAAAGCATTGGCAAGTCAGAATCCGAGGAAAAACCGCCTCGAAAGAGACCAAAAGCACTACTAGCCCACCAGACCGAGTGCCCGTGAGGACACCCTATTTTTAGGGGGCCAAGCGAGAGAGTAGACACAGCGTTGCCTCCCCCAAAGAGGTTAAAACCCAAAACCCCAACGAGCTACTAGCGATATCCGTGACCACGCTCGCACAGCCGAAGCCGTGCTCACGCTTACATCTTCGAAAGCATTCGCAAGTCGAAATCCGAGGAAAAACCGCCTCGAAAAGAGACCAACAAAAGCACTACTAGCCCACCAGACCGAGTGCCCGTGAGGGCACCCGTTTTTTAGGGGGGCCAAGCGAGAGAAGTAACCACAGCGTTGCCTCCCCCAAAGATGTTAAAACCCAAACCCCAACGAGCTACTAGCGATCTCCGTGACCACGCTCGCACAGCCGAAGCCGTGCTCACGCTTACTATTCGAAAGCATTCGCAAGTCGAATCCGAGGAAAAACCGCCTCGAAAGAGACCAACAAAGCACTACTAGCCCACCAGACCGAGTGCCCGTGAGGGCACCAGTTATTTAGGAGCCGGCCAAGCGAGAAAGTAGACACAGCGTTGCGCTCCCCCAAAGAGGTTAAAACTCAAACCCCACGAGCTACTAGCAATCTCCGCGACCACGCTCGCAACAGCCGAAGCCATGCTCACGCTTACACTTCGAAAGCATTCGCAAGTCGAAATCCGAGGAAAAACCGCCTCGAAAGAGACCAACAGAGCACTACTAGCCCACCAGACCGAGTGCCCGTGAGGGCACCCTTTTTTAGGGGGCCAAGCGAGAAAGTAGACACAGCGTTGCGCTCCCCCAAAGAGGTTAAAACCCAAACCCCAATGAGCTACTAGCGATCTCCGTGACCACGCTCGCACAGCCGAAGCCGTGCTCACGCTTACTCTTCGAAAGCATTGGCAAGTCAGAATCCGAGGAAAAACCGCCTCGAAAGAGACCAACAAAGCACTACTAGCCCACCAGACCGAGTGCCCGTGAGGACACCCGTTTTTTAGGGGGCCAAGCGGAGAAGTAGACACAGCGTTGCACTCTCCCAAAGAGGTTTAAAACCCAAACCCCAACGAGCTACTAGCGATCTCCGTGACCACGCTCGCACAGCCGAAGCCGTGCTCACGCTTACTCTTCGAAAGCATTCGCAAGTCGAAATCCGAGGAAAAACCGCCTCGAAAGAGACCAACAGAGCACTACTAGCCCACCAGACCGAGTGCCCGTGAGGGCACCCAGTTTTAGGGGGCCAAGGCAGAGAGAAGTATACACAGCGTTGCGCTCCCCCAAAGAGGTTAAAACCCAAACCCCAACGAGCTACTAGCGATCTCCGTGACCACGCTCGCACAGCCGAAGCCAGTGCTCACGCTTACTCTTCGAAAGCATTCGCAAGTCGAAATCCGAGGAAAAAACCGCCTCGAAAGAGACCAACAGAGCACTACTAGCCCACCAGACCGAGGTGCCCGTGAGGGACACCCGTTTTTTAGGGGGGCCAAGCGAGAAAGTAGACACAGCGTTGCGCTCCCCCAAAGAGGTTAAAACCCAAACCCCAACGAGCTACTAGCGATCTCCGTGACCACGCTCGCACAGCCGAAGCCATGCTCATGCTTACTCTTCGAAAGCATTGGCCAGTCAGAATCCAAGAAAAAACCGCCTCGAAAGAGACCAACAAAGTACTACTAGCCCACCAGACCGAGTGCCCGTGAGGACACCTATTTTTTAAGGGGCCAAGCGAGAGAGTAGACACAGCGTTGCACTCCCCCAAAGAGGTTAAAACCCAAACCCCAACGAGCTACTAGCGATATCCGTGACCACGCTCGCACAGCCGAAGCCGTGCTCACGCTTACTCTTCGAAAGCATTGGCAAGTCAGAATCCGAGGAAAAACCGCCTCGAAAGAGACCAACAAAGCACTACTAGCCCACCAGACCGAGTGCCCGTGAGGGCACCCGTTTTTTAGGGGGCCAAGCGAGAGAGTAGACACAGCGTTGCCCTCCCCCAAAGAGGTTAAAACCCAAACCCCAACGAGCTACTAGCGATCTCCGTGACCACGCTCGCACAGCCGAAGCCGTGCTCACGCTTACTATTCGAAAGCATTCGCAAGTCGAAATCCGAGGAAAAACCGCCTCGAAAGAGACCAACAAAGCACTACTAGCCCACCAGACCGAGTGCCCGTGAGGGCACCAGTTAATATCTCGGAGCAACGTGCCAAGCGAGAAAGTAGACACAGCGTTGCGCTCCCCCAAAGAGGTTAAAACTCAAACCCCAACGAGCTACTAGCAATCTCCGCGACCACGCTCGCACAGCCGAAGCCATGCTCACGCTTACACTTCCAAAGCATTCGCAAGTCGAAATCCGAGGAAAAACCGCCTCGAAAGAGACCAACAGAGCACTACTAGCCCACCAGACCGAGTGCCCGTGAGGGCACCCGTTTTTTAGGGGGCCAAGCGAGAAAGTAGACACAGCGTTGCGCTCCCCCAAAGAGGTTAAAACCCAAACCCCAATGAGCTACTAGCGATCTCCGTGACCACGCTCGCACAGCCGAAGCCGTGCTCACGCTTACTCTTCGAAAGCATTGGCAATTCAGAATCCGAGGAAAAACCGCCTCGAAAGAGACCAACAAAGCACTACTAGCCCACCAGACCGAGTGCCCGTGAGGACACCCGTTTTTTAGGGGGCCAAGCGAGAAAGTAGACACAGCGTTGCACTCTCCCAAAGAGGTTAAAACCCAAACCCCAACGAGCTACTAGCGATCTCCGTGACCACGCTCGCACAGCCGAAGCCGTGCTCACGCTTACTCTTCGAAAGCATTCGCAAGTCGAAATCCGAGGAAAAACCGCCTCGAAAGAGACCAACAGAGCACTACTAGCCCACCAGACCGAGTGCCCTTGAGGACACCCATTTTTAGGGGGCCAAGGGAGAAAGTATACACAGCGTTGCCCTCCCCCAAAGAGGTTAAAACCCAAACCCCAACGAGCTACTAGCGATCTCCGTGACCACGCTCGCACAGCCGAAGCCATGCTCACGCTTACACTTCGAAAGCATTCGCAAGTCGAAATCCGAGGAAAAACCGCCTCGAAAGAGACCAACAGAGCACTACTAGCCCACCAGACCGAGTGCCCGTGAGGGCTCCCGTTTTTTAGGGGGCCAAGCGAGAAAGTAGACACAGCGTTGCGCTCCCCCAAAGAGGTTAAAACCCAAACCCCAACGAGCTACTAGCGATCTCCATGACCACGCTCACACAGCCGAAGCCGTGCTCACGCTTACTCTTCGAAAGCATTCGCAAGTCGAAATCCGAGGAAAAACCGCCTCGAAAGAGACCAACAAAGCACTACTAGCCCACCAGACCGAGTGCCATGAGGGCACCAATTAATATTTGGAGCGTCGTGCCAAGCGAGAAAGTAGACACAGCGTTGCGCTCCCCCAAAGAGGTTAAAACCCAAACCCCAACGAGCTACTAGCGATCTCCATGACCACGCTCACACAGCCGAAGCCGTGCTCACGCTTACTCTTCGAAAGCATTCGCAAGTCGAAATCCGAGGAAAAACCGCCTCGAAAGAGACCAACAAAGCACTACTAGCCCACCAGACCGAGTGCCCGTGAGGGCACCAGTTAATATTAGGGCAACGTGCCAAGCGAGAAAGTAGACACAGCGTTGCGCTCCCCCAAAGAGGTTAAAACTCAAACCCCAACGAGCTACTAGCAATCTCCGCGACCACGCTCGCACAGCCGAAGCCATGCTCACGCTTACACTTCCAAAGCATTCGCAAGTCGAAATCCGAGGAAAAACCGCCTCGAAAGAGACCAACAGAGCACTACTAGCCCACCAGACCGAGTGCCCGTGAGGGCACCCGTTTTTTAGGGGGCCAAGCGAGAAAGTAGACACAGCGTTGCGCTCCCCCAAAGAGGTTAAAACCCAAACCCCAATGAGCTACTAGCGATCTCCGTGACCACGCTCGCACAGCCGAAGCCGTGCTCACGCTTACTCTTCGAAAGCATTGGCAATTCAGAATCCGAGGAAAAACCGCCTCGAAAGAGACCAACAAAGCACTACTAGCCCACCAGACCGAGTGCCCGTGAGGACACCCGTTTTTTAGGGGGCCAAGCGAGAAAGTAGACACAGCGTTGCACTCTCCCAAAGAGGTTAAAACCCAAACCCCAACGAGCTACTAGCGATCTCCGTGACCACGCTCGCACAGCCGAAGCCGTGCTCACGCTTACTCTTCGAAAGCATTCGCAAGTCGAAATCCGAGGAAAAACCGCCTCGAAAGAGACCAACAGAGCACTACTAGCCCACCAGACCGAGTGCCCTTGAGGACACCCATTTTTAGGGGGCCAAGCGAGAGAAGTATACACAGCGTTGCCCTCCCCCAAAGAGGTTAAAACCCAAACCCCAACGAGCTACTAGCGATCTCCGTGACCACGCTCGCACAGCCGAAGCCATGCTCACGCTTACATCTTCGAAAGCATTCGCAAGTCGAAATCCGAGGAAAAACCGCCTCGAAAGAGACCAACAGAGCACTACTAGCCCACCAGACCGAGTGCCCGTGAGGGCTCCCGTTTTTTAGGGGGCCAAGCGAGAAAGTAGACACAGCGTTGCGCTCCCCCAAAGAGGTTAAAACCCAAACCCCAACGAGCTACTAGCGATCTCCATGACCACGCTCACACAGCCGAAGCCGTGCTCACGCTTACTCTTCGAAAGCATTCGCAAGTCGAAATCCGAGGAAAAACCGCCTCGAAAGAGACCAACAAAGCACTACTAGCCCACCAGACCGAGTGCCCATGAGGGCACCCATTAATATTTGGAGCGTCGTGCCAAGCGAGAAAGTAGACACAGCGTTGCGCTCCCCCAAAGAGGTTAAAACCCAAACCCCAACGAGCTACTAGCGATCTCCATGACCACGCTCACACAGCCGAAGCCGTGCTCACGCTTACTCTTCGAAAGCATTCGCAAGTCGAAATCCGAGGAAAAACCGCCTCGAAAGAGACCAACAAAGCACTACTAGCCCACCAGACCGAGTGCCATGAGGGCACCAATTAATATTTGGAGCGTCGTGCCAAGCGAGAAAGTAGACACAGCGTTGCGCTCCCCCAAAGAGGTTAAAACCCAAACCCCAACGAGCTACTAGCGATCTCCGTGACCACGCTCGCACAGCCGAAGCCATGCTCACGCTTACTCTTCGAAAGCATTCGCAAGTCGAAATCCGAGGAAAAACCGCCTCGAAAGAGACCAACAGAGCACTACTAGCCCACCAGACCGAGTGCCCGTGAGGACACCCATTTTTAGGGGGCCAAGCGAGAAAGTAGACACAGCGTTGCCCTCCCCCAAAGAGGTTAAAACCCAAACCCCAACGAGCTACTAGCAATCTCCGCGACCACGCTCGCACAGCCGAAGCCGTGCTCACGCTTACTCTTCGAAAGCATTCGCAAGTCAAAATCCAAGGAAAAACCGCCTCGAAAGAAAACAACAAAGCACTACTAACCCACCAGACCAAGTGCCCATGAGGGCACCCGTTAATATCTCAGAGCGACGTGCCAAGCGAGAAAGTAGACACAGCGTTGCGCTCCCCCAAAGAGGTTAAAACCCAAACCCCAACGAGCTACTAGCGATCTCCGTGACCACGCTGGCACAGCCGAAGCCATGCTCACGCTTACTCTTCGAAAGCATTGGCCAGTCAGAATCCAAGAAAAAACCGCCTCGAAAGAGACCAACAAAGCACTACTAACCCACCAGACCGAGTGCCCGTGAGGACACCCGTTTTTTAGGGGGCCAAGCGAGAGAGTAGACACAGCGTTGCCCTCCCCCAAAGAGGTTAAAACCAAAACCCCAACGAGTTACTAGCGATCTTCGTGACCACGCTCGCACAGCCGAAGCCATGCTCACGCTTACTCTTCGAAAGCATTGGCCAGTCAGAATCCAAGAAAAAACCGCCTCGAAAGAGACCAACAAAGTACTACTAGCCCACCAGACCGAGTGCCCGTGAGGACACCTATTTTTTAGGGGCCAAGCGAGAGAGTAGACACAGCGTTGCACTCCCCCAAAGAGGTTAAAACCCAAACCCCAACGAGCTACTAGCGATATCCGTGACCACGCTCGCACAGCCGAAGCCGTGCTCACGCTTACTCTTCGAAAGCATTGGCAAGTCAGAATCCGAGGAAAAACCGCCTCGAAAGAGACCAACAAAGCACTACTAGCCCACCAGACCGAGTGCCCGTGAGGGCACCCGTTTTTTAGGGGGCCAAGCGAGAGAGTAGACACAGCGTTGCCCTCCCCCAAAGAGGTTAAAACCCAAACCCCAACGAGCTACTAGCGATCTCCGTGACCACGCTCGCACAGCCGAAGCCGTGCTCACGCTTACTATTCGAAAGCATTCGCAAGTCGAAATCCGAGGAAAAACCGCCTCGAAAGAGACCAACAAAGCACTACTAGTCCACCAGACCGAGTGCCCGTGAGGACACCCATTTTTTAGGGGGCCAAGCGAGAGAGTAGACACAGCGTTGCCCTCCCCCAAAGAGGTTAAAACCCAAACCCCTACGAGCTACTAGCGATCTCCGTGACCACGCTCACACAGCCGAAGCCGTGCTCACGCTTACTCTTCGAAAGCATTCGCAAGTCGAAATCCGAGGAAAAACCGCCTCGAAAGAGACCAACAAAGCACTACTAGCCCACCAGACCGAGTGCCCGTGAGGGCACCAATTAATATCTCGGAGCGTCGTGCCAAGCAAGAAAGTAGACACAGCGTTGCGCTCCCCCAAAGAGGTTAAAACCCAAACCCCAACGAGCTACTAGCGATCTCCGTGACCACGCTCGCACAGCCAGAGCCGTGCTCACGCTTACTCTTCGAAAGCATTGGCAAGTCAACATCCGAGGAAAAACCACCTCGAAAGAGACCAACAAAGCACCACTAGCCCACCAGACCGAGTGCCCGTGAGGACACCCGTTTTTTAGGGGGCCAAGCGAGAGAGTAGACATAGCGTTGCACTCCCCCAAAGAGGTTAAAACCCAAACCCCAACGAGCTACTAGCGATATCCGTGACCACGCTCGCACAGCCGAAGCCGTGCTCACGCTTACTCTTCGAAAGCATTCGCAAGTCGAAATCCGAGGAAAAACCGCCTCGAAAGAGACCAACAAAGCACTACTAGCCCACCAGATCGAGTGCCCGTGAGGGCACCAGTTAGTATCTCGGAGCAACGTGCCAAGAGAGAAAGTAGACACAGCGTTGCGCTCCCCCAAAGAGGTTAAAACCCAAACCCCAACGAGCTACTAGCGATCTCCGTGACCACGCTCGCACAGCCGAAGCCGTGCACACGCTTACTCTTCGAAAGCATTCGCAAGTCGAAATCCGAGGAAAAACCGCCTCGAAAGAGGCCCAACAGAGCACTACTAGACCACCAGACCGGGTGCCCGTGAGGACACCTGTTTTTTAGGGGGCCAAGCGAGAAAGTAGACACAGCGTTGCGCTCCCCCAAAGAGGTTAAAACCCAAACCCCAACGAGCTACTAGCGATCTCCGTGACCACGCTCGCACAGCCGAAGCCATGCTCATGCTTACTCTTCGAAAGCATTGGCCAGTCAGAATCCAAGAAAAAACCGCCTCGAAAGAGACCAACAAAGTACTACTAGCCCACCAGACCGAGTGCCCGTGAGGACACCTATTTTTTAAGGGGCCAAGCGAGAGAGTAGACACAGCGTTGCACTCCCCCAAAGAGGTTAAAACCCAAACCCCAACGAGCTACTAGCGATATCCGTGACCACGCTCGCACAGCCTGAAGCCGTGCTCACGCTTACTCTTCGAAAGCATTCGCAAGTCAGAATCCGAGGAAAAAACCGCCTCGAAAGAGACCAACAAAGCACTACTAGCCCACCAGACCGAGTGCCCGTGAGGCACCCGTTTTTAGGGGGCCAAGCGAGAGAGTAGACACAGCGTTGCCCTCCCCCAAAGAGGTTAAAACCCAAACCCCAACGAGCTACTAGCGATCTCCGTGACCACGCTCGCACAGCCGAAGCCGTGCTCACGCTTACTATTCGAAAGCATTCGCAAGTCGAAATCCGAGGAAAAAACCGCCTCGAAAGAGACCAACAAAGCACTACTAGCCCACCAGACCGAGTGCCCGTGAGGGCACCAGTTAATATCTCGGAGCAACGTGCCAAGCGAGAAAGTAGACACAGCGTTGCGCTCCCCCAAAGAGGTTAAAACTCAAACCCCAACGAGCTACTAGCGATCTCCGTGACCACGCTCGCACAGCCGAAGCCATGCTCACGCTTACACTTCGAAAGCATTCGCAAGTCAGAATCCGAGGAAAAACCGCCTCGAAAGAGACCAACAGAGCACTACTAGCCCACCAGACCGAGTGCCCGTGAGGGCACCCGTTTTTTAGGGGGCCAAGCGAGAGAGTAGACACAGCGTTGCGCTCCCCCAAAGAGGTTAAAACCCAAACCCCAATGAGCTACTAGCGATCTCCGTGACCACGCTCGCACAGCCGAAGCCGTGCTCACGCTTACTCTTCGAAAGCATTGGCAAGTCAGAATCCGAGGAAAAACCGCCTCGAAAGAGACCAACAAAGCACTACTAGCCCACCAGACCGAGTGCCCGTGAGGACACCCGTTTTTTAGGGGCCAAGCGAGAAAGTAGACACAGCGTTGCACTCTCCCCAAAGAGGTTAAAACCCAAACCCCAACGAGCTACTAGCGATCTCCGTGACCACGCTCGCACAGCCGAAGCCGTGCTCACGCTTACTCTTCGAAAGCATTCGCAAGTCGAAATCCGAGGAAAAACCGCCTCGAAAGAGACCAACAGAGCACTACTAGCCCACCAGACCGAGTGCCCGTGAGGACACCCATTTTTTAGGGGGCCAAGCGAGAAAGTATACACAGCGTTGCCCTCCCCCAAAGAGGTTAAAACCCAAACCCCAACGAGCTACTAGCGATCTCCGTGACCACGCTCGCACAGCCGAAGCCATGCTCACGCTTACTACTTCGAAAGCATTCGCAAGTCGAAATCCGAGGAAAAACCGCCTCGAAAGAGACCAACAGAGCACTACTAGCCCACCAGACCGAGTGCCCGTGAGGGCTACCCGTTTTTAGGGGGCCAAGCGAGAAAGTAGACACAGCGTTGCGCTCCCCCAAAGAGGTTAAAACCCAAACCCCAACGAGCTACTAGCGATCTCCATGACCACGCTCACACAGCCGAAGCCGTGCTCACGCTTACTCTTCGAAAGCATTCGCAAGTCGAAATCCGAGGAAAAACCGCCTCGAAAGAGACCAACAAAGCACTACTAGCCCACCAGACCGAGTGCCCGTGAGGGCACCATTATATTTGAGCGGGGCCAAGCGAGAGAGTAGACACAGCGTTGCGCTCCCCCAAAGAGGTTAAAACCCAAACCCCAACGAGCTACTAGCGATCTCCGTGACCACGCTCGCACAGCCGAAGCCGTGCTCACGCTTACTCTTCGAAAGCATTCGCAAGTCGAAATCCGAGGAAAAACCGCCTCGAAAGAGACCAACAAGCACTACTAGCCCACCAGACCGAGTGCCCGTGAGGACACCCAGTTTTTAGGGGGCCAAGCGAGAGAGTAGACACAGCGTTGCCCTCCCCCAAAGAGGTTAAAACCCAAACCCCAACGAGCTACTAGCGATCTCCGTGACCACGCTCGCACAGCCGAAGCCGTGCTCACGCTTACTCTTCGAAAGCATTCGCAAGTCGAAAATCCGAGGAAAAACCGCCTCGAAAGAGACCAACAAAGCACTACTAGCCCACCAGACCGAGTGCCCGTGAGGGCACCCGTTATATCTCAGAGCGACGTGCCAAGCGAGAAAGTAGACACAGCGTTGCGCTCCCCCAAAGAGGTTAAAACCCAAACCCCAACGAGCTACTAGCGATCTCCGTGACCACGCTCGCACAGCCGAAGCCATGCTCACGCTTACTCTTCGAAAGCATTGGCCAGTCAGAAATCCGAGGAAAAAACCGCCTCGAAAGAGACCAACAAAGCACTACTAGCCCACCAGACCGAGTGCCCGTGAGGACACCCGTTTTTTAGGGGGCCAAGCGAGAGAGTAGACACAGCGTTGCCCTCCCCCAAAGAGGTTAAAACCCAAACCCCAACGAGCTTACTAGCGATCTCCGTGACCACGCTCGCACAGCCGAAGCCAGTGCTCACGCTTACTCTTCGAAAGCATTGGCAAGTCAGAATCCGAGGAAAAAACCGCCTCGAAAGAGACCAACAAAGCACTACTAGCCCACCAGACCGAGTGCCCGTGAGGGCACCCGTTTTTTAAGGGGGCCAAGCGAGAGAGTAGACACAGCGTTGCACTCCCCCAAAGAGGTTAAAACCCAAACCCCAACGAGCTACTAGCGATATCCGTGACCACGCTCGCACAGCCGAAGCCGTGCTCACGCTTACTCTTCGAAAGCATTCGCAAGTCAGAATCCGAGGAAAAACCGCCTCGAAAGAGACCAACAAAGCACTACTAGCCCACCAGACCGAGTGCCCGTGAGGGCACCCGTTTTTTAGGGGGCCAAGCGAGAGAGTAGACACAGCGTTGCCCTCCCCCAAAGAGGTTAAAACCCAAACCCCAACGAGCTACTAGCGATCTCCGTGACCACGCTCGCACAGCCGAAGCCGTGCTCACGCTTACTATTCGAAAGCATTCGCAAGTCGAAATCCGAGGAAAAACCGCCTCGAAAGAGACCAACAAAGCACTACTAGTCCACCAGACCGAGTGCCCGTGAGGACACCCATTTTTTAGGGGGCCAAGCGAGAGAGTAGACACAGCGTTGCCCTCCCCCAAAGAGGTTAAAACCCAAACCCCTACGAGCTACTAGCGATCTCCGTGACCACGCTCACACAGCCGAAGCCGTGCTCACGCTTACTCTTCGAAAGCATTCGCAAGTCGAAATCCGAGGAAAAAACCGCCTCGAAAGAGACCAACAAAGCACTACTAGCCCACCAGACCGAGTGCCCGTGAGGGCACCAATTATATCTCGGAGCGTCGTGCCAAGCAAGAAAGTAGACACAGCGTTGCGCTCCCCCAAAGAGGTTAAAACCCAAACCCCAACGAGCTACTAGCGATCTCCGTGACCACGCTCGCACAGCCAGAGCCGTGCTCACGCTTACTCTTCGAAAGCATTGGCAAGTCAACATCCGAGGAAAAACCGCCTCGAAAGAGACCAACAAAGCACCACTAGCCCACCAGACCGAGTGCCCGTGAGGACACCCGTTTTTTAGGGGGCCAAGCGAGAGAGTAGACACAGCGTTGCACTCCCCCAAAGAGGTTAAAACCCAAACCCCAACGAGCTACTAGCGATATCCGTGACCACGCTCGCACAGCCGAAGCCGTGCTCACGCTTACTCTTCGAAAGCATTCGCAAGTCGAAATCCGAGGAAAAACCGCCTCGAAAGAGACCAACAAAGCACTACTAGCCCACCAGATCGAGTGCCCGTGAGGGCACCAGTTAGTATCTCGGAGCAACGTGCCAAGAGAGAAAGTAGACACAGCGTTGCGCTCCCCCAAAGAGGTTAAAACCCAAACCCCAACGAGCTACTAGCGATCTCCGTGACCACGCTCGCACAGCCGAAGCCGTGCACACGCTTACTCTTCGAAAGCATTCGCAAGTCGAAATCCGAGGAAAAACCGCCTCGAAAGAGGCCAACAGAGCACTACTAGACCACCAGACCGGGTGCCCGTGAGGACACCTGTTTTTTAGGGGGGCCAAGCGAGAAAGTAGACACAGCGTTGCGCTCCCCCAAAGAGGTTAAAACCCAAACCCCAACGAGCTACTAGCGATCTCCGTGACCACGCTCGCACAGCCGAAGCCATGCTCACGCTTACTCTTCGAAAGCATTGGCAAGTCAGAATCCAAGAAAAAACCCGCCTCGAAAGAGACCAACAAAGTACTACTAGCCCACCAGACCGAGTGCCCGTGAGGACACCTATTTTTTAGGGGCCAAGCGAGAGAGTAGACACAGCGTTGCACTCCCCCAAAGAGGTTAAAACCCAAACCCCAACGAGCTACTAGCGATATCCGTGACCACGCTCGCACAGCCGAAGCCGTGCTCACGCTTACTCTTCGAAAGCATTCGCAAGTCAGAATCCGAGGAAAAACCGCCTCGAAAGAGACCAACAAAGCACTACTAGCCCACCAGACCGAGTGCCCGTGAGGGCACCCGTTTTTTAGGGGGCCAAGCGAGAGAGTAGACACAGCGTTGCCCTCCCCCAAAGAGGTTAAAACCCAAACCCCACGAGCTACTAGCGATCTCCGTGACCACGCTCGCACAGCCGAAGCCGTGCTCACGCTTACTATTCGAAAGCATTCGCAAGTCGAAATCCGAGGAAAAACCGCCTCGAAAGAGACCAACAAAGCACTACTAGCCCACCAGACCGAGTGCCCGTGAGGGCACCAGTTAATATCTCGGAGCAACGTGCCAAGCGAGAAAGTAGACACAGCGTTGCGCTCCCCCAAAGAGGTTAAAACCCAAACCCCAACGAGCTACTAGCAATCTCCGTGACCACGCTCGCACAGCCGAAGCCAGTGCTCACGCTTACATCTTCCAAAGCATTCGCAAGTCGAAATCCGAGGAAAAACCGCCTCGAAAGAGACCAACAGAGCACTACTAGCCCACCAGACCGAGTGCCCGTGAGGGCACCCGTTTTTTAGGGGGCCAAGCGAGAAAGTAGACACAGCGTTGCGCTCCCCCAAAGAGGTTAAAACCCAAACCCCAACGAGCTACTAGCGATCTCCGTGACCACGCTCGCACAGCCGAAGCCGTGCTCACGCTTACTCTTCGAAAGCATTGGCAAGTCAGAATCCGAGGAAAAACCGCCTCGAAAGAGACCAACAAAGCACTACTAGCCCACCAGACCGAGTGCCCGTGAGGACACCCGTTTTTAGGGGGCCAAGCGAGAAAGTAGACACAGCGTTGCACTCTCCCAAAGAGGTTAAAACCCAAACCCCAACGAGCTACTAGCGATCTCCGTGACCACGCTCGCACAGCCGAAGCCGTGCTCACGCTTACTCTTCGAAAGCATTCGCAAGTCGAAATCCGAGGAAAAACCGCCTCGAAAGAGACCAACAGAGCACTACTAGCCCACCAGACCGAGTGCCCTTGAGGACACCCATTTTTAGGGGGCCAAGGGAGAAAGTATACACAGCGTTGCCCTCCCCCAAAGAGGTTAAAACCCAAACCCCAACGAGCTACTAGCGATCTCCGTGACCACGCTCGCACAGCCGAAGCCATGCTCACGCTTACACTTCGAAAGCATTCGCAAGTCGAAATCCGAGGAAAAACCGCCTCGAAAGAGACCAACAGAGCACTACTAGCCCACCAGACCGAGTGCCCGTGAGGGCTCCCGTTTTTTAGGGGGCCAAGCGAGAAAGTAGACACAGCGTTGCGCTCCCCCAAAGATGTTAAAACCCAAACCCCAACGAGCTACTAGCGATCTCCATGACCACGCTCACACAGCCGAAGCCGTGCTCACGCTTACTCTTCGAAAGCATTCGCAAGTCGAAATCCGAGGAAAAACCGCCTCGAAAGAGACCAACAAGCACTACTAGCCCACCAGACCGAGTGCCATGAGGGCACCAATTAATATTTGGAGCGTCGTGCCAAGCGAGAAAGTAGACACAGCGTTGCGCTCCCCCAAAGAGGTTAAAACCCAAACCCCAACGAGCTACTAGCGATCTCCATGACCACGCTCACACAGCCGAAGCCGTGCTCACGCTTACTCTTCTAAAGCATTCGCAAGTCGAAATCCGAGGAAAAACCGCCTCGAAAGAGACCAACAGAGCACTACTAGCCCACCAGACCGAGTGCCCGTGAGGACACCCATTTTTAGGGGGCCAAGCGAGAAAGTAGACACAGCGTTGCCCTCCCCCAAAGAGGTTAAAACCCAAACCCCAACGAGCTACTAGCGATCTCCGTGACCACGCTGGCACAGCCGAAGCCATGCTCACGCTTACTCTTCGAAAGCATTGGCCAGTCAGAATCCAAGAAAAAACCGCCTCGAAAGAGACCAACAAAGCACTACTAACCCACCAGACCGAGTGCCCGTGAGGACACCCGTTTTTTAGGGGGCCAAGCGAGAGAGTAGACACAGCGTTGCCCTCCCCCAAAGAGGTTAAAACCAAAACCCCAACGAGTTACTAGCGATCTTCGTGACCACGCTCGCACAGCCGAAGCCATGCTCACGCTTACTCTTCGAAAGCATTGGCCAGTCAGAATCCAAGAAAAACCGCCTCGAAAGAGACCAACAAAGCACTACTAGCCCACCAGACCGAGTGCCCGTGAGGACACCCATTTTTTAGGGGGCCAAGCGAGAGAGTAGACACAGCGTTGCGCTCCCCAAAGAGGTTAAAACCCAAACCCCAACGAGCTACTAGCGATCTCCGTGACCACGCTCGCACAGCCGAAGCCGTGCTCACGCTTACTCTTCGAAAGCATTCGCAAGTCGAAATCCGAGGAAAAACCGCCTCGAAAGAGAACAACAAGCACTACTAGCCCACCAGACCGAGTGCCCGTGAGGGCACCGGTTAATATCTCGGAGCAACGTGCCAAGCGAGAAAGTAGACACAGCGTTGCGCTCCCCAAAGAGGTTAAAACCCAAACCCCAACGAGCTATTAGCGATCTCCGTGACCACGCTCACACAGCCGAAAGCCGTGCTCACGCTTACTCTTCGAAAGCATTCGCAAGTCGAAATCCGAGGAAAAACCGCCTCGAAAGAGACCAACAAAGCACTACTAGCCCACCAGACCGAGTGCCCGTGAGGGCACCATTAATATCTCGGAGCAACGTGCCAAGCGAGAAAGTAGACACAGCGTTGCGCTCCCCCAAAGAGGTTAAAACCCAAACCCCAACGAGCTACTAGCGATCTCCGTGACCACGCTGGCACAGCCGAAGCCATGCTCACGCTTACTCTTCGAAAGCATTGGCCAGTCAGAATCCAAGAAAAAAACCGCCTCGAAAGAGACCAACAAAGCACTACTAGCCCACCAGACCGAGGTGCCCGTGAGGGACACCGGTTATATCTCGGAGGGGCCCAAGCGAGAAAGTAGACACAGCGTTGCGCTCCCCCAAAGAGGTTAAAACCCAAACCCCAACGAGCTACTAGCGATCTCCGTGACCACGCTGCACAGCCGAAGCCATGCTCACGCTTACTCTTCGAAAGCATTGGCCAGTCAGAATCCAAGAAAAAACCGCCTCGAAAGAGACCAACAAAGCACTACTAGCCCACCAGACCGAGTGCCCGTGAGGACACCCCGTTTTTAGGGGGCCAAGCGAGAGAGTAGACACAGCGTTGCCCTCCCCCAAAGAGGTTAAAACCAAACACCCAACGAGCTACTAGCGATCTCCGTGACCACGCTCGCACAGCCGAAGCCGTGCTCACGCTTACTCTTCGAAAGCATTGGCCAAGTCAGAATCCAAGGAAAAAACCGCCTCGAAAGAGACCAACAAAGCACTACTAGCCCACCAGACCGAGTGCCCGTGAGGGACACCCGTTTATATTAGGGGGCCAAGCGAGAGAAGTAGACACAGCGTTGCGCCTCCCCCAAAGAGGTTAAAACCCAAACCCCAACGAGCAACTAGCGATCTCCGTGACCACGCTCGCACAGCCGAAGCCGTGCTCACGCTTACTCTTCGAAAGCATTCGCAAGTCGAATCCGAGGAAAAACCGCCACAAAAGAGACCAACAGAGCACTACTTAGCCCACCAGACCGAGTGCCCGTGAGGGCACCCGTTATTTAGGGGCCAAGCGAGAAAGTAGACACAGCGTTGCGCTCCCCCAAAGAGGTTAAAACCCAAACCCCAACGAGCTACTAGCGATCTCCGTGACCACGCTCGCACAGCCGAAGCCGTGCTCACGCTTACTCTTCGAAAGCATTCGCAAGTCGAAATCCGAGGAAAAACCGCCTCGAAAGAGGACCAACAGAGCACTACTAGCCCACCAGACCGAGTGCCCGTGAGGGACACCCGTTATTTTAGGGGCCAAGCGAGAAAGTAGACACAGCGTTGCGGTCCCCAAAAGAGGTTAAAACCCAAACCCCAACGAGCTACTAGCGATCTCCGTGACCACGCTCGCACAGCCGAAGCCGTGCTCACGCTTACTCTTCGAAAGCATTCGCAAGTCGAAATCCGAGGAAAAACCGCCTCGAAAGAGACCAACAGAGCACTACTTGCCCACCAGACCGAGTGCCCGTGAGGGCACCCGTTTTTTAGGGGGCCAAGCGAGAGAGTAGACACAGCGTTGCGCTCCCCCAAAGAGGTTAAAACCCAAACCCCAACGAGCTACTAGCGATCTCCGTGACCACGCTCGCACAGCCGAAGCCGTGCTCACGCTTACTCTTCGAAAGCATTCGCAAGTCGGAATCCGAGGAAAAAACCGCCTCGAAAAGAGACCAACAGAGCACTACTTAGCCCACCAGACCGAGTGCCCGTGAGGGCACCCGTTATTTAGGCGGGCCAAGCGAGAAAGTAGACACAGCGTTGCGCTCCCCCAAAGAGGTTAAAACCCAAACCCCAACGAGCTACTAGCGATCTCCGTGACCACGCTCGCACAGCCGAAGCCGTGCTCACGCTTACTCTTCGAAAGCATTCGCAAGTCGAAATCCGAGGAAAAACCGCCTCGAAAGAGACCAACAAGAGCACTACTAGTCCACCAGACCGAGTGCCCGTGAGGACACCCATTATTTTAGGGGGCCAAGCGAGAAAGTAGACACAGCGTTGCCCTCCCCCAAAGAGGTTAAAACCCAAACCCCTAACGAGCTACTAGCGATCTCCGTGACCACGCTCACACAGCCGAAGCCGTGCTCACGCTTACTCTTCGAAAGCATTCGCAAGTCGAAATCCGAGGAAAAACCGCCTCGAAAGAGACCAACAAAGCACTACTAGCCCACCAGACCGAGTGCCCGTGAGGGCACCATTAATATCCTCGGAGCGACGTGCCAAGCGAGAAAGTAGACACAGCGTTGCGCTCCCCCAAAGAGGTTAAAACCCAAACCCCAACGAGCTACTAGCGATCTCCGTGACCACGCTCGCACAGCCGAAGCCGTGCTCACGCTTACTCTTCGAAAGCATTGGCAAGTCAGAAATCCGAGGAAAAACCGCCTCGAAAGAGACCAACAAAGCACCTACTAGCCCACCAGACCGAGTGCCCGTGAGGACACCCGTTTTTTAGGGGGCCAAGCGAGAAGTAGACACAGCGTTGCACTCCCCCAAAGAGGTTAAAACCCAAACCCCAACGAGCTACTAGCGATCTCCGTGACCACGCTCGCACAGCCGAAGCCGTGCTCACGCTTACTCTTCGAAAGCATTCGCAAGTCGAAATCCGAGGAAAAACCGCCTCGAAAGAGACCAACAAAGCACTACTAGCCCACCAGACCGAGTGCCCGTGAGGACACCAGTTTTTTAGGGGGCCAAGCGAGAAAGTAGACACAGCGTTGCGCTCCCCCAAAGAGGTTTAAAACCCAAACCCCAACGAGCTACTAGCGATCTCCGTGACCACGCTCGCACAGCCGAAGCCGTGCTACACGCTTACTCTTCGAAAGCATTCGCAAGTCGAAATCCGAGGAAAAACCGCCTCGAAAGAGGACCAACAGAGCACTACTAGACCACCAGACCGAGTGCCCGTGAGGACACCTGTTTTTTAGGGGGGCCAAGCGAGAAAGTAGACACAGCGTTGCGCTCCCCCAAAGAGGTTCAAAACCCAAACCCCAACGAGCTACTAGCGATCTCCGTGACCACGCTCGCACAGCCGAAGCCATGCTCACGCTTACTCTTCGAAAGCATTGGCCAAGTCAGAATCCAAGGAAAAAACCGCCTCGAAAGAGACCAACAAAGTACTACTAGCCCACCAGACCGAGTGCCCGTGAGGACACCTATTTTTTAAGGGGGCCAAGCGAGAAGAGTAGACACAGCGTTGCACTCCCCCAAAGAGGTTAAAACCCAAACCCCAACGAGCTACTAGCGATCTCCGTGACCACGCTCGCACAGCCGAAGCCGTGCTCACGCTTACTCTTCGAAAGCATTCGCAAGTCAGGAATCCGAGGAAAAACACCGCCTCGACATGAGACCAACAAAGCTACTACTAGCCCACCAGACACGAGTGCCCGTGAGGGCACCCACCCGTTTTTTAGGGGGCCCAATGCGAGGAGAGTAGACAACAAGCTTGCCCTCCCCCAAAGAGGTTAAACCCAAACCCCCAACGAGCTACTAGCGATCTCGTGACCACGCTGCACAGCCGAAGCCGTGCCACGCTTACTATTCGAAAGCATTCAGCAAGTCGAAATCGAGGAAAAACCCGCCTCGAAAGAGACCAACAAGCACTACTAGCCCACCAGACCGAGTGCCCGTGAGGGCACCAGTTATATTCGGAGCACGTGCCAAGCGAGAAAGTAGACACAGCGTTGCGCTCCCCCAAAGAGGTTAAAACCCAAACCCCCAACGAGCTACTAGCATCTCGCGACCACAGCTCGCCACAGCCGAAGCCATGCTCACGCTTACACTTCCAAAGCATTCGCAAGTCGAAATCAAAGGAAAAACCGCCTCGAAAGAGACCAACAGAGCACTACTAGCCCACCAGACCGAGTGCCGTGAGGGCACCCGTTTTTTAGGGGGCCAAGCGAGGAAAGTAGACACAGCGTTGCGCTCCCCCAAAGAGGTTAAAACCCAAACCCCAATGAGCTACTAGCGATCTCCGTGACCCGCTCGCACAGCCGAAGCCGTGCTCACACTTACTCTTCGAAAGCATTGGCAAGTCGAATCCGAGGAAAAAAACCGCCTCGAAAGAGACCAACAAAGCACTACTAGCCCACCAGAACCGAGTGCCCGTGAGGACACCCGTTTTTTAGGGGGCCAAGCGAGAAGTAGACACAGCGTTGCGCTCCCCCCAAAGAGGTTAAAACCCAAACACCCCAACGAGCTACTAGCGATCTCCGTGACCACGCTCGCACGCCGAAGCCGTGCTCACGCTCTACCTCTTCGAAAGCATTCGCAAGTCGAAATCCGAGGAAAAACGCCTCGAAAGAGACAACAAAGCACTACCTAGCCACCAGACCGAGTGCCGTGAGGACACCCTTTTAGGGGCCAAGCGAGAAAGTAGACACAGCGTTGCGCTCCCCAAAGAGGTTAAAACCCAAACCCCAACGAGCTACTAGCGATCTCGTGACCACTCGCACAGCCGAAAGCCGTGCTCACGCTTACTCTTCGAAAGCATTCGCAAGTCAAAATCCGAGGAAAAACCGCCTCGAAAGAGACCAACAAAGCACTACTAGCCCACCAGACGAGTGCCCGTGAGGCACCCGTTATTCTAGGGGGCCAAGCGAGAAGTAGACACAGCGTTGCTCTCCCCCAAAGAGGTTAAAACCCAAAACCCAACGAGATACTAGCGATCTCCGGACCACGCCGCACAGCCGAAGCCGTGCTCACGCTTACTCTTCGAAAGCATTCGCAAGTCGAATCCAAGAAAAACGCCTCGAAAGAGACAACAAAGCACTACTACCCACCAGACCAGAGTGCCCGTGAGGGCACCCGTTATTTAGGGGCCAAGCGAGAAGTAGGACACAGCGTTGCGCTCCCCCAAAGAGGTTAAAACCCAAACCCCAACGAGCTACTAGCGATCTCCCGTGACCACGCTCGCACAGCCGACGCCGTGCTCACGCTTACCTCTTCGAAAGCATTCGCAAGTCAGAACTCCAAGAAAACCGCCCTCGTAAGAGACCAACAGAGCAATACTACACCAGGACCGAGTGCCCGTGAGGCACACACGTTTTTTAGGGGCCAAGCGAGAGAAGTAGACACAGCGTTGCTCCCCCAAAGAGGTTAAAACCAAACCCCAACGCGTACTAGCGATCTC